>JANJGK010000024.1:33017307-33022518 GCA_039081455.1 Macrobrachium rosenbergii | reverse complement strand
ACTGCAACTCAATTTTTAGTTGTTCAATATAATGTTTATTTACTGGAAACGCTTTCCTTTCAACTCGTGATGATCATTTCACGCTATTTCGTCTTGTTTCTGTCCTCTTTATTATTCCAGTTGGAATCGTATTACTTGCAATCTCAGTGGATGCTTCTGATAAAAGGAAATTCGTTCATTCATCAGAACTTGAGAACGTTTATTGTTTTGAAGCCTTTGTTGGATGCTCTGAGGTTCTTAAAGAAACGAAAAGGCAACTGGTGGTGAATTCACTTAGAAATAGAACACAAATTTCCGCGTTGGAAAATGTACCTGAACGCTGCGTTTAGTTATGAAACTCCGTGAATTATTCGTGATAAGCTGGAAAGAGTTCGAACATGAAAATATGGATTTAACAGCGGGAGACATTGATTTTCTCCATATACCCTACAACATTCCGCTAAAAGGTACGTAAATCATGCTATTCAAGCAACGTTCCTCTTTGGGAAGTTAATATTGAGCAAATAAACGTAGAAATTTGCTTCTCTCGAGATATGGACGAAAAAAATCAAAAGTAATTCTTTTAGGCAATATTTTTAAAACAATTTTTGACGCATAAGAACATGAGTTTTGAATAAAACTGTAACAGTTTTCCCGACCCTGTTCTACGTAAGTCTGAGCGCAAAAGTCTGTAGTGTGTCCTATATTTGCATGTACCGAATGACTGCGATGGTAACCTGTATCCTGAGCATTATGCAATTTGCGTTTTATTTAGGCAGTTCTTTAAATTCCTGCATCTTATTTCGGTTTTTAAAACATATTGTAGTGTTTTTTGGGCACATGAGTGTTTCATTCGATTATATCTGATGAAGAAGATAGTTTGCTCCCAAACCGGTAATTAGTATGTTGTGGTAGCGACACGTTTTTTAATAACTGACTACCGTATGATATATACATACACATACATTTGTATATATATAAAAATATATATACATACATATAAATATACACATATGTGCATATATATATATATATATATATATATATATATATATATATATATATATATATACATATATATATATACATATCATACTGCACCCACACCATGAGCATAAGTACTCGGTGGAGCTGTAGTATGGTCAAGTATAAATATATATATATATATATATATATATATATATATATATATATATATATATATATATATATGTATGTATATATATATATATATATATATGTGTATGTATGTATATATATATATATATATATATATATATATATATATATATATATATATATATATATATATATATGTATATATATATATATATATATATATATATATATATATGTATATATATATATATATATATATATATACATACATATATATATATATATATATATATATATATATATATATATATATATATATATATTTGTAAGTATGCATGTATGTATGTGTATGTATTACATCTGCCGTTGTCGTAATTAATTCTATTGCCGTACCTAGATTATTAGAAAAGTATCCTTTATTAAAGGGGAAAAGTTAAATGCTTCTAGTTAGCTTTTGTTTTCCTCTGCTTGACATTGAAGGCATCCGAGGTGCCAATGGCGATTAGCAAACTGTAAGACGTTTATTTGAAATTTTTGTTGTAAATTGCAGTAATCTGAAATGACAGAGTAAACCGCTATACACGTAAAATCTTGTTAACATTTCAAGTGAAAGTCTGACAAAGAATAACTCTCGGCCTTTATGTTTCATAATTTTCTCTTCCTTAATTATTCAGCAACAATTCGTTTCTTCAGCCATTGTTGTAACGTTCATTCAGGTTTCCTCATTCACCGCTTTCATTTCCATCCTAATTATTCATCGTCATTTTCGTTGACGTCAGCAAACTAGTTGTTCAGTTTGGTCTGAGTTCTCTTCCTTTCCGCGCCTTAATTATTCACCTGTTTTTGTGGCGGTGTTTCTTTCCTAATTGGTCACCATTCCTCCTGAAACCCGGCCCGAAATAAAAGGGTGCGTGGAGGGCCAAGAAATTATGAATGTGACCTGAATCGACGAAACGACGCTCAATTACAACGCTGGTGTGTCAGGTCACAAAAAACAAATAAAAAATAAAAACGCGTCGTTTGACGGAAATTGCGGTTAAATATTATGCATACAGGAACGTTTCGTTTTGAGGTGTTTGAATCTTGTAGACGTGAGTAGTGTTGCTACATTAACGCTAATTAGAATAGTTGTGAATGATGGAGGCCAAAATTTATTTTGTTTATGAAGGTACCACTAGAAAGTACTCGTATATATGTGCATGTATGTACGTGTGTATGTATATTGCATAAATACATACACACGCATATATATATATATATGTGTGTGTTCATGCTTACGAGTATAATATATATATATATATATATATATATATATATATATATATATATATATATATATATATATATATATATATATATATATATATTTTATATATATAGAGTGTGTGTGTGTGTGTGTGTGTGTGTACATATAAGTATGGCGAGAAGGGAAATCATAGCGAACAGAAGGATCGTTCGTGCACAGTGAAATGGAACCCATAAATTTACAACAAGGCGAAGTATTCAGTATAATTTATTTCTCGATTTTATAAAGAACCATAAATTAACACCTGTCAGTTTCCAGATGGCGTTGCGCAGCCTCAGGTCCTTATTCTGCGTCCTTCATCATTCCTTGAGCTCTCCTTTACCTGCGGTTCAGAACCTTTGTATTTCAGACATTTTTCTTCCTTCACTTTTTATAATAATAGTAGAGTATTTTGGTGATTCCTTCTCCCACTTTTTTCCTCTAATTTCCTCCGTGGTTTTTATTAGTCTTCTGTAAAAGAAAATTATTGTGCCGGCTTCGTCTGTCCGTCCGCACTTTTTTCTGTCCGAACTTTTCTGTCCGCCCTCAGATCTTAAAACCTACTGAGGCTAGAGGGCTGCAAATTGTTATGTTGATCATCCACCCTCTAATCATCAAGCATACTAAATTGCAGCCCTCTAGCCTCAGTAGTTTTAATTTTATTTAAGGTTTAAAGTTAGACATAATCGTGCTTCTGGCAACGATGTAGGATAGGCCACCACCGGACAGTGTTTAAAATTTCATGGGCCATGACTCATACAGCATTATACCGAGACCACCGAAAGATAGATCCATTTTCGGTGGCCTTGATTGTACGCTGTAGCGGCTGTACAGACAACTCAATTGCGCCGAAGAAACTTCGGCTCATTTTTTACTTATTATAATAATATCCGGTTGAATTGATTCAATGCTGTTTTTTTTTTAAATCCCGCTTATTTATCAATTATTAGTGTATTACGCTAATTTATTCCCTCTTTCCTGGTAAATTTCAAAATCCTTTCGAGTTATTTAGTACTACTTTGTGTCACTCTCAGTCTATCCTCTCTTGTCATTGTCAGTTTCAACGTATTCCTCCTATTTTTTATTGTTATTGAATGACACTCATTCGTTTCCTCGCTTATTTTGTAAATGTCAAAATTGGCCTGATAATGCCTCACTTCATAAACCTCATACTTACAGATTTCATTTGATGGTTCGATGTTGTGCAATACGTCACATTCAGGTGAAGTAACTAATTAATTTTAATTCCTAAATAAAAAAAAGTGGCTATTTTTTCGGGAAAATGTTCATCCAATTATGCTTCCAGATAGTTAACCCAATGTGAGTGTGATCCAGTTGCACTCACCCAATACAGGAGACCCATAATGAACATGGAATTTCATATTGACATTAATATCCAAATTGCTTTGAGTGTCAAATTCACGGCCATTTGATAGGAAATGATCAATTTCATAAAATGGGACATGTTTCCAGCTGTGATATTTGACATCAATTTTTTTTTTTTTATTGTTTGGTTGGTTTTGATAGGTTACAAATCCGCCACTAAAAATAAATTCCACTAGTTTTTCAACCCAAAGAAATTTAATTTTAATGTTGATAAAAAAAAGTAGGTTTTTTCGGGGAAATAAAATAATCAGTAATGAAAAATGTATGTGGGAGAAATGCTCATAAAGGCAAAATATCGTAATATACAAAAAATCAAGTGCCGTTTAAAATATAGTTATGAGACACAAGAATATGAAAAAATAACTTTTTAAATTTAAGACCGTAGTGAGTATACTAACCTTTCTGGAAAGATTAAACGCAAATGAATATTAACTGCCATATATATATATACATATATATATATATATATATATATATATATATATATATATATATATACATATATATTTCTGTCACCCTTTCGTCACACTAGGCAGTCAAACTTGCTTAAAGAAACAGGCAAAAGTATCATCAAATTGATCATTTCGAATGAACACTTTGGAGGACAGAAATGTCAAAAAGTTGAGACCATAGAATGTGGAATAAGAATAAAGACTTAACAATGGAATGCATAGGAAAGAAGCAAGTTCGAAATACGTACGTAGTGGCCGAAGGAACTGTTACCTTGGAAAGGAATCTGAGTCTATTTCAAGATTCCAGGCACGTTTCCCAAACTTAGTTTTTTCTCCATTTTTGTGGCTTTGGGTATGAAGTACAGCTCTCCTGCATACCCAACAGAGTAATGTCTACGAGGACAGAGGTCTTTTTGGTTTGAGAAGTTGCTTTTATCGAAATTTCGTTTTTTTTTTCTTAAGAAGCTTTCGCTAATTTTCATGTTTTTTTATTATTATTAAAGAGTAACACTTTTTCTTGACTCTCAGTAAAAAGTAATACAGACCTCGGTCAGAAAAGAAGACATTATATTAAGGATTAGAATCATTTACAGTTTTTCCGTATGCACTCCATGTTCAAAGCATTTTTTAAAATCTATGGAGGAGCCAGTGAACTATTTCTTTTCCGTTGTTGCTAGTATATTTCCATAAGCTGCGATTCGAAAGATGGAAAATTTCCTCATCAAAATTTTGGGATGCCTTACTTGATCATCCGCAATCGTTGGCAGTAGTTTTGTGAAACCTCGACTTCAAACTGCCAGTAGGTTATGTTTATTAAGGCTTTTTGTAACTACAGATATGGTATGAATGCCAATGGCTTCAGAATGTTGTTTTCCTGTCTGCATCAACTAGGGATCTTTGTCTCCTAAACTAATCGCTTAGCAGAGGTGTTCATTGATACACCTTTGGTGATTATGGTGCAGGCCATCGTCAGAAGGTAACCTACCTGCT
>JANJGK010000024.1:33012307-33014807 GCA_039081455.1 Macrobrachium rosenbergii | reverse complement strand
TGGCAACTTGGAACCCATAATGTCGATGGATTCAAGGATATTCCGACTTACCCTAAAATGCTAATAAAAACTCGCACATAAAACCATTTCGTAAAGTTTACCTCTGGTATTTATTTTGCAAAATATGGCTCATATTCAGAGAAATATTAAAAATTTTGCCAGACAGATTGAAGGGCACAATTAGGGCAAGGAAATGAAGCAATTTCAGCATCACGTTCGAAGCGTCAGTCAGGACTTGGATTGCTTTCAAAGCCGTCTTTCAGCTTCGGGCTCAAATAGATTTGTGTTCTGAATTGGCATCAATTCACCGAGATCCAGCGAAGAATTTATTCTTCCCCATTCTCTCTATAGACCAGAAAAGGATAGAGAAAATGCTCCTTCCAATCTGCCAGTCAAAGGGTGTCCGTTCGGGTGAAAATGGACAGGCTTTAGAAACCCTCTTAGCAGTCTTAGCCGCGAGGGGACAGATCACCCTGCAAACAGACTGAAAATATAAAACAGACGCGTTGGTGCAATATTATGTCCTTTACTTAGTCAGTAAACTTTTTAGATATATTAAACACATTCGCCTCACATAAGAACCGCTTGCAGGATAAGGTGAAAGGAGAGATCGTAGACCCTGAGCTTTCGTCTTCATTTCAAGACCTGATCACAGTAATAGAAAGGAGAAAAAGTGCAATGCTGTAACATTGCATTCGTCTGATAAAAAATACATACATAAACATGCGTAAAGATCAACTGTCCAATTGTTAATTGAACAGTAATGCCTACAAAAGTAGGTATTACATCAGACAGCCCACTGTTATGATTACTATGTGGTCTTACGAGGGAAAAGGCTCTTTTAACTTTTGGTTCTTTAAATATCACATTACATGTTTTTATTTAACTTGACTTCTGCGTCTGTTCATCTGTTTGGGTCAAATCTTGTAACCCAATTTTCGGCCTGTTCTCTTCGTCCGATGGACTTGAAATTTTGCATGGTTACTCAGTCCCTGTGACAGTACAACCTTGCATTATCAGTAGGCCAACAGTGACCTGCAGTGACCTCTCTCAGGATTTATGAAAATCTTCGGATTTTTCATACCGTCTTTGACTCGGTAGAATAAGTTAATAACTCTACGGATTTTTCATACAGGACAACACGTTCAATTTCATTAGTTACAATCATAATTCGGTTACAACTTCTGTCAAAACTAAAGAGTATAAAATAAAAAAAAATAAAAAAAATTTAAACACGCTTTCATTAAAATGTACTAAAAAGTAAAAAATAATTTTTTGAGACACACCATGATTTTCTTACAATTAGTCATGTCTACAAAAATAAAACCGTGGGTGCCAAAACATGCAAGGAAATACTACAAGAAAAGAAATATATTTTTTTATTTCTTGTAGCATTTCCTTCCATATTTGACGCCCACGATTTTATTTTTGTAGACATGATTAACTGTAAGAAAGTCAAGGTGTCTCAAAAAATTATTTTTTTATTTTTAGTGCATTTTAATAAAAGCGTGTTTAAAAATTTTGTTTTTAATTTTTTTCTATTTTCCATAACATATCAACTTCACAAAATCCAGGACTGAGGTTCATATTAATTTTATTAATGTCGAATGTCATGGCGTGGCCTCGTGGGAAGACGACATACAGGTAGCTTAACACTATATGCGATTGTCCCTTGCGGCTCTCAAAATAAGTCTGTTAGGAGAGACAAAAGGTTGAAGAGGTGAATGATAAGAAAAGAAATATAAATGAACAAATCAAAACATCCAAAAGTAAGAAAAAACATCCACTTGCAAATTTTGGCGTAAGACCTAACCCGATATGTGATGCAGATGTAAAAGAAACATGAAAAGTCGAAGGGGTGAATAAAATAACAATTATAAAATTAAGGAAGGATTACGAATGGAAGCGTTTGCTTGGGGTTTCTGAGAGAAATTTTGACATAAATTCTCGACACATTTCAAACAAGCACAGAAGACAGAAAAGAAATTGGAGGAGAGGTGACAAGAAGAAAGAAAGGAAAGATGCACAACGAGGAAGGGAAGAAAATGAGAAAGGGAAAAGAAGGTGAAAAGATGAAATGTAGAAGAGAAGGGAGAGAAGGAAAGGGGAAAGTATACAGGGCAGCACGAGAGAGGACGAGAGACCCAAAAAGTTTTTTCCTGAAAGACATTTCCTTCGAAGGACATTTGAGCGAGAAAGCGGCCCAGTTTTTGTTTATGCAAATCAAGCGAGTCTGAATCACCCGAGAAATTATCGATGTCTTTGTTTTGCCAACCCTTGGCAAATCACTCCCACCATCTCTGTGGGTAATTATCATTCGATTATATATACATACATACATACATACATATATATATATATATATATATATATATATATATATATATATATATATATATATATATATATATATATATATATATATATATCGAAATAATCAACACACAATCACGTATGGAACAGAAATAAATTTCTGACTCACATCAGGATCGAACCCAGG
>JANJGK010000024.1:33002307-33007307 GCA_039081455.1 Macrobrachium rosenbergii | reverse complement strand
CTTTCCTTTGGCCCACCTTTGAAGTTGCTTGCATTGGCCAAGGAGAAGCGTGCACTTGGCGAGTTTGTTAGTACAGAGAAGACTCGTCCCCTCAAGGTTCCCAAGAGTTCAGCAACAGTGCCAAGTTCGAATTAAGTCGACAGTTCCATGTACCCTTTAGGGGTTGTCCAGGTATTACTTTCCAAAAATTTGAGAACTTGAGGACAGCACCATTGACCTGAGCTGACAGTTCCGTAGTTGTTGAATAGACCTGACTTCAGAGAAGCCACGATATAGGTAATGGCGAGGTGCACACAGAAGCGCAGCCAAAGCTGAGTACTACTCTGGATAGGTTGGTGTTCCATAGGTGTGTTGTGGGCTGTAACTAAAGGAGAGTAACATAAACACTGAAAGGGTGATTAACTTTACGTAAATTTTTACTTTATTTTTCTTGGAAAATAATTGAGTAATCCTTCATTCCTCAATTATCTCAGTATTGTGGAGTTATTTTATTATCAAAAGAGTTATTCTGAACTGGGAAGCTTTTAAGGATCGTTGCTTAATTTTAGATTCTTAAGGAATAGATGAAGTACTACCTTGTCATTTTTAAAATAACGGGATATGTATGACCACGACAGACTCTTCTGTTGTGCATTATTCCAAAGGAAATTCCTTAACATGACATTTATTTATCACAGTCTATTGTCTTTTGCGTAATGTGATGGTCCCTGAGCGACTCGTTAAACTGGCCTGTTGTGTATTAATCCGTAGGAGGTCCCTGAACACATATCACTTGGCCTGATTATTATTTCAGTGTTTTGTCTTTTATGTAAAACAGGTCATTATTGGGTTTTAAATCACGATGTCAACATATGAAAAGGAAACAAGTGTTATTTTATAATTTTCTCATGCTTCAGTTGACTGTGCGCATTATTGCCAATATTATTTTGGGCCAGTTATTCCTGTGAATTCCCGTAAGCATGATTAACTAAGGGATTGCGCCTGCGCAAACGTTGGCAGTCTTGAGTAATCCTTCTGGACAGAATTCGGAGCGAGACTTTGGAGTACAGTAGATTTCCGTATTGCTGTCTTTAATTTTGCCTTGTCATTGAATTCTGTTACAGTAATTGAGAGATTGATTTACTGAGTAGCTTAACTTAACTCACATTTATTCTGATTCAAGCTGAGAGTGCTTTCCTCCCCACAGAGTTCATGTATAAAGCCTCCGTGTATCCACGGGAACGTTATCGCCACCGGAATTTTGTTAAGGCCTTGTCCTTGAGTGTTAAATTAAAGTGCTGTAGGACTGTGTTATGCACTCCTCGCGTATTAGATTAGGCTTGTCTTGACCTCTCAGAGAGAGAGAGAGAGAGAGGGTATATTGGAAGGCCATTTTGCCGATTGTGGAGTTCACTGAGTATTCCTCATATTTGTCTTAATCAGTCACTCTTCGGTTAATTAAAGCAGTATTTCTGGTGTCATTGTGTGTGAATGTGCCGTAATAATTTTATATTGTGAGGGTTCTGTTATATCAGTAATCGCGTGACCCCAGTGATTAGAATTAATTGTGTTAAAGTTGCCTGTAACGCTTGAGTCCATTGATTTTCATTTATATATTGCATTATTTTGGGATTTTCGTTTCCTGTATCAGCGAATTTGTATTCCATTTTTATTCGTGCGTCTTTATCTGTGCTTCTTTTCATCTGTGTCATTTTTCGTGTCATTTGGTTTTGTTCTGTTTTCATGTTATTTCATTATTGATTGATTTGCAATCTTTATCTTTTGATCCACCTGTGCATTCTTCTGGTGGGATTATCACTTGAGATGCATTTTGATATTGACTGATTTGCTTTCTTTAAAACTTGATCCAATTGCGCACTCTTTTTGTGCCACAGTTATTAGAAGTGTGTTTTTTATTGATTCATTGTATTCTCTAATCTTCGACCCGTTTATTTTGTGTAACATTTCCTACCATTATTCTTTCAGTGATTTGATCATTGATTTGCTTTCATTCTTTAATATTGGAATCATTTTTCTGTGCAGCTCTGTGTCATCTTCATTGATTGCAATAAACTTAATTCTTTAGCGTAAATTTCTGTGAATAAATTTCTTATCAAAGTGTGAATACCTTAATAACGTTTCCGACCGCTGGTGGAAGTTCAGAAATTAAAAGTTGTCTCTTGGCTAGTTTCCAAAACCATAAAAACTCTCCAGACCTAGTTGCTGTTATTACTAAGAAATTGGAAACGTGGTAGATCAGTATGTAAGCAATTAACAGCCGTAATTAATTAAGGGAGAAGCGGAAACCCCTTGGAAAACAGTCTGCAAGGTTTGACCAGATGGAGAGGTAGCTGTGCATACTATATGTGAACCCAGGCAATTGTAAGAGAAGGTCATAATTTCTCGTCTTATATGAACTCCATCCATTGTTTTATTACTGCCATTCCACAAACTAAACTATGAATTTAACTATTCAAAAAATCTTCCGTGTGCGTGTGTGTGTGTGTGTGTGTATTTCGATAGGCTTTACTTTTCGTCCTACAAAATTATAATCATAATGGAACGTTCCAGTGGGTTTTTTCAAAACAAGTTTTTCGACACCTAATAATGAGTCGCCCTTGGACGTACCTGGGAGATGGAATGCGATGAAAACAAGGACTCAATAAAGTCTAGTTCCGGGAAAATCCTGAAGTAGCGAAAGCGTCCTCATATTTTGAGACGTGTGAACAACAGATAATAAAAACTGGACAACACCCAGTTCCCACTGTGAAATCTTCAATAGAGGAAATGAAGTGAATACTCCTAGGAGGCCTTTGTAGAATGTAGCGTGTGGATCATTTGTAACTAAGAAGGAAAACAAGATGCGAGTTAAATAATAGTTCGGTACGTCAGAGCAGGCATGTATTTGTGTAATGATAAAGATAATGTTGTTGGGATAGCAAAGTAAAATGCGTCGGGTTGCCGTCTACTTTAGAGAGAGAAACAGGGAAGATAGTAGTATGTCATATATGAAGAAATTAAAGGAAGATGATCTCATGAAGTGAGGGGCAGAGCCTTTAACCATTCTATGTTATGCTTCAGCTTCGGATAATTATAAGTTAATATACATTTGCTCATCTATATGCATATTACATGTGCATGTGTATGCGTACACACTATACATTTTTACACATATCAACAAACCTAGACGAACATTTTACTTAAAATTTCGCCGGGTTACTGAAGACAAGGACTTGACCGTGCGGAAGAGTCATATATATTATTATATTATATACGCATTCAGTCTTACGCAAACAGATCGTATTGCAACGTGGTAACCCCATTTCAGTAGCTAATCTGTATTTTTCTGGTCTCAGATTATTCCAGCCTCCAGAGACCCTTCCAAATGGAGTAGACTCAACGCTCAGTTGCTCACATCCCGTCTCCAGTCGCCATCAAGTCCGATATCTGATAATGAATTTTTAATTCCTGAAAATCAGGAATTGCTCTCGCAAACAACATTCCGGTCAATTTCTCTTCATTTCCGAGCCACTCGCAATCGAGTGTCTGATGGCGTCGGCTATTTTCGTCGTAAAGGAGCCGAATAATGTCGGCAACTTTGGCCCCTTATCCTAAGTAGATAAACGGTATTGTGGGCCAGTACCCTCTGAATTCCACATTTAAGAGTTTTTTTTTAGGGGGAGGGGAACTATTCATTCACTCAAAATAGTGAAAATATGTATACTTTTTTATAGATTATCCAAACTCAGAGCAAAGGATTCGGAGTCAGTTGATACACACACAGATATATATATATATATATATATATATATATATATATATATATATATATATATATATATATATATATATATATATATATATATATATATATATATATATATATCAAGGGGGCTTCCAGGATAAAAGGAAGCACGTATATAAAAATGTGTATTTTGCCGACGGCGTTTCGCAATATCTCATTGCATCTTCAAGGTTGCAATTTACAAAAAAATATAACTTAAAAACTTATAAAAAAAAACATTAAAAAATAAAATAATTTAAAAATCACTATAAAGACGGTCATAACCTACCTAAACTGAGTTAAGAGAGAAACTAAAACATCTAAAAAAGAAAGAGGATAAGTAAAAGTTGAAGTCCAGACCAAAATATAAACAAACAACTTGTTATGCTTTGAATTTATATGTGTGTGTGCATGTGTGTGTGTGTGTGTGTGTGTGTGTGTGTTTGTAGTGCGACAAAAGTTATTGATAACATCATATTGTGGATGTGAAAGGATGGGCTGCAATGCTTTGTAAGATGTGTCGGATTCTTGAAATGGAGAGACAGGAATAAAACTAAAATAGTTTTGCTTTTCACTAAAGCAAGCAAGGTATAGAATCCATTAAAAATTGTAAGTTTGAAAATCTGAAACCGTAAGAGATTTGAATAAAAAGTCAAAGTTTTGTTTTCTGGTGTAATTGCAAATCTTTTGCAGTAATCGTTAAAGCACTGTGAATGCATTGTGTGATTGTAATCCACTGAGTCTTTTGTCCAATACAACGAACCTTAGTGTGAGAGTGTACTCCGAAAAGACTGAATGACTTGATAAATTGGAACTAACCACAGACCACCTGATGTTTAACGATTAAGAACGCCGTGATGTTATAATCTCCCTAGCGTACTTGGTCAAAAGGGAGTCCCCAATCGCTTTACAGCGCTGACATAATATCTCCGTTTCTAGGTTACTCTTGGATTGTGGATACCCTTTCCTTCCTAAGACCTTGACCTGTTAAAATCCTCTTTGGTATCCCGGTTGTGTTTCTCTTGTAAACAGCTGAGTTTAGCGCTAACTCTTCTTTAGAACGTTACTATCATGAATAAAGATATGTGATCATAAATTAAATGAAATTCAAATATTAACTATCACCAGTTAAGTCTCTCCCTCTAAGTTCCAGTTCATAATTTTGGACTGCTGTATTTTTTCACATTACTTCCGGTAATTATTAGGTTCATTTGTTTTCTTTTAATCAGTAGAGTTT
>JANJGK010000024.1:33000649-33002207 GCA_039081455.1 Macrobrachium rosenbergii | reverse complement strand
GGTTTCGGAAATTTTATTCAGAATTAAACTGAAAACTCTCAGTATCACTGTATATGGGGTGTACATCAGAGAAAGAGAGAGAGAGAGAGAGAGAGAGAGAGAGAGAGAGAGAGAGAGAGAGAGAGAGAGAGAGAGAGAGAGAGAGAGAGAGAGAGAGCTGCAAAGCTTATACACAAATAAATTCTGTAGTTCGTAATTTTTTCGTCATATCTCTCTGTCAAATCAGCTGTGCCTCTAACGTAAATCATCTTCTTATCAAAAATGTATTTATGATTTTGGGTGCCTGTTAAACTAAGGACAACCCCATTAAATTGAATTTTCGTTCTATGATTTGTATTTGTAAAGCCAAATTAAAATGCAAAAGTTTTTTACTGTTTAAGAATAATGTGTGAAAATTATTTAAATCATTATCCAATTACCTGTTGATCATTGTCACCGCAAAGATTAAAATGAACGAAGAAGACACCACACAACGAGAGAAAGCAACCTTGTAAAAATATATGTATAAACAACATAGTGGGGAAAACAGAAGTGGATCATTAACTTCGTATGACGTAGATGTGGCAACGCAGATTTTGCTTGCCATAAATAGGAGACATTAGCCTGCAAAGTCGTCATTAACCCACGATCGGGAACCCAATAACGTCATTGTAAAGGTGGAGACTGGTTTGCTGACAAGAACATCAACAAGCAGTTTGGGAACTTTTGTTGCTTACTTGGAGATTGGAAGTTGCCGCAATGGGAAATATTCGGAATCATTGCTTCCTGGGGTTGCTTGGGATATTGCTTGTGGTAAGTTATGTTTTTGCTTTAATATGTTTCTTTTGTAAATTTCTGTTTGTCCCAGACACCAGTGTGTTGAGAGGCCAATGGTATTTACATTTTTCCATTTATGGGTTCTAAACGATTATTTTATTCAGAAAGTTAGGGAAAATAATGCCATCTTTTAGTAGAGAAATATAGTCTGGAGTTTTGATTTAAGTTGGACAAAAATAATTTTTTCATATATTGTTATGATAGTAAAAGTTAACTCGCTTGATAATGGGGAAAGTGACAAACATTTCATTACAACAGTGAAAATGAAAGCTTTATATAGGGGAATATTGATAGTATATGGCCTAGAATTTTTGTCATTAACTCAGTCAGTCTTAAAAATAAAATTAAAATAGACTCAGAGTTAGGAAGGATAATTTTCCGGATATATGTTACGTTAGCAAAATAAATTAAGACTGTAAGACGTCACGACTTGCAGAGAGGTAGGAAAATAATGAATCTGTAGATGACATGAAAACTTCTGTATAGAAGAGAGAGTTTCGGAAAGATGAGGATAAAGATGGTGACTGGTACTGAATTCAAATTATCCGGGCATGATATAGGTAATCTATGAATAGAACAGTTGAAGTGTTTAGTTACACTGTAGGAAATATAATTCCAATCACTGAGAAAAAAGCAGGAATTACTCTTAGGCAAGCAAAAATACCTCTTGAAGTGAGGAAAGGGCGTCCATGCTTAGACAGAGAACTTAATCATCTCACTACTGTATATCATTTGTAGGAGA
>JANJGK010000024.1:32975649-32995649 GCA_039081455.1 Macrobrachium rosenbergii | reverse complement strand
CGGAATCATTGCTTCCTGGGATTGTTAGCGATATTGCTTGTGGTGAGTAATTGTTGCCTTCAATATGTTTCTTTTGTAAATTTCACTTTGTCCCAAATACCTGTTATTCAGTGGGCGTATTGCTTTTATATTTTCTATTTATGGGTTCTAAACGATTATTTCATTCTGAAAGTTAGGGAAAAGAAAGACATCTTTTAGCCGAGAAATGTAGTCTGGAGTTTTGATGTAAGTATATTTGAAAAAGTAATTTTTTTCATATATTGTTATACCAGTGAAAGTTAACTCACTTTATAATGGGGAAAGTAGCAAATATTTCAATGCATCAGCGCAAAAAAAAAAGCTTTATATAGGTGAATATGGGCAGTATGGCCTAGACTTTTAATCATTAACTCAGTCAGTCCGAAAAGTAAAATTAAGATGGACTCAGGAGTTAGGAGAGAGAATTTGAGCAAAATAAATTAAAGATGTAAAACGCCACAAACATGGCTTGCAGAGAGATAGGGAAAAATTGAGTTTGTAGATGACATGAAAACTTCTGTACAGAAGAGAAGTTTCGGAAAGAAGAGGAAAAAAGATGGTGACTGGTATTGAATTCAAATTATCTAGGTAATCTACGAATAGAACAGTTTTATTGTATGGTTACAAAGTAGGAAATGTAATTCCAATCACTGAGGAAAAAAAAAACAGCTGTTACTTTTAGGCAAGGAAAAATGCCTCCTGAAGTGAGGAAAGGGCGTCCATGGCTGGACAGAGAACTTAATCATCTTACTACTGTATATGATATGTATGAGAATGCAAAGGTGAAGGGAATGAATGAGACATATCAAAATCAGGCTTACCACTTTCCCATGAAAGTGGTAACTTCTCTCTCTCTTTCTCTCTCATATTATGATGAGACTGGGTAACCGCTCAAAAGTTAACAGTCTTGCATCCGTGTGCTGAGCAATAATTTCGATTCTTTAACAGCTTGGGATAATGACTGAAAATATCGAGGCTTCACCAAGTCCAAAAGCATCCCTACAGGTCCTAATGGGTGTCCTCTGCTACCAGCGCCTGATCCTTCAGGAGGGTAAGTAAACACCTTTCTAGACACCCCCTAACCCCCCCCCCCCCCACCGTCTAGGAAGTACTCACCTTTTCTCATAAGCTCCCTCTCAGAAATAAGTACTCATTTAAGCTCGTCCTCCTCCCCACACCTCACCAGTTAATACTTTTTACTTTAGCTCATTATCTATTCCAACCCCATAGCCCCGTTAAAGTAAACACTTACCTTACCTCATTCTTCTCTTTATTGGAGGGCACTTTCCTTTCCTTATCCTCCTTGACAATAATTATATAATATATATATATATATATATATATATATATATATATATATATATATATATATATATATGCATAGCACGTTCATGGAAGCTACGTTGAGGATAACAGTTCTTTCATATTACTATCTCACTGGGTAGTGTACCTCATTACAACCTAGAGTGATAGTTCAGGTATGGTAAATAAGATTCTTTTGCGCAGAACATATATTCCCGGGTAATACCACGGGCTGCCTTCCCAAAAAGTGTACTATTTTATATGGTTCATCTAGGAATGACTTGAATGTTTGTTGTTGTTCTTCTTTTTGAAAAGAATTTTCGGATTTCAGCCACGACGATCCCACAAGAGCCTGTGAGACGGACAAAGACTGCGGTGGTCACCGACTTTGTTGTCCAACAGGAGCCTGTTGTGGAACATTCTGCTATGACCCCAATCCTCTCACTACCAAGAGACCCAGAGGTTCTTCTTGGGGTTGAATCTCTCGGACTCACATCGATGTGAGCACATCTGAATGACGACTTTCCAGCTCCACGCAGGCTCACGCAAATCCAACCTTCACTTAGATACACACGTACATGCTTACATCATATATGCAGTAATATATATATATATATATATATATATATATATATATATATATATATATATATATATATATATATATATATATAAACACGTTTACATAATCATATTTACATTCATATATGTAACCATGAACTAAAGTATTACATAATGTCAAAATAGATCTTAAGTATTTAAATGATGGAGATTTTTGTGCATTTCATTAGCATCCTTTGTTTTTTCTACAGTATGAAATAAAGATATCAGATAATTTGAAGCATTTCCCTCTGTTCGATATTTATCATATCAATGTGTGTGTATGAAATCTTGACGAAAATGATTATAAATTGTGACAAAGTGTGTAAAAGTTAGAGATTTCCGTGTATTATACTATCAATATTTATTTTTTCATTTATCAAAAATAAAGGTATTTAGAATATTAAACCTCTTCTTACCTTTGTACAATAGTCATATCCTGTTGATATTGCTATGTAGTTATTCATAAAGGTGATAATATATATATATATATATATATATATATATATATATATATATATATATATATATATATATATATATATATATATATATATATATATATATATAGTTGAAGTGAAAGGAATGTTATGCATTAGATTCATTCAGAAAGAAAACAGGATCAATACGTGAATGGGGTCATTGAGTCAGCCAGGAGGTATAGCGGGTATAAGCACGTTTAGATAAATAATTGGAAAACTGATGATATGAGAGGTCTTGCGAGGAGAAAAATAAGAATATTTTTATCCGAGCCTCATGAGATAAAAGCAAAAATCAAATGTGAGATTACAAAAAGATGGATAAGGACGCTAGGGTAAAAGTTCGTTGTGAAATAGACAGATTTAAAAAAAAAACGAGAGTACATAACAACAACTAATTTTGTGATAAAAAGTTGTACTGGTTATGAGTGAATCCAGAGAGATAGGTTCCATGAGCAAATGGACCTTACATTGCTTGTGCCAGTTAAATCTAGAATGCTAATAGGTAAATGGACCTTAGAACACAAGGTGCTTTAGTCAAACCAATCCTTTGTTGGGGGGTGGGGGTTGTCAAGGAAGTTTAGGAGTAAAAAGCCACAATGCCACATTTTCAGAACAACTGGGTGGATAATTTTATAAAAACCCTAATTATGAAATCCTAAAGATAATCAAAAGGTAGATTACGCTAATGGGATTAAACTTTTTATATTTTTTAGTATCAGCTGTAAATTATGAAATCAAATGTTACTCAGAGAGATTTCGCACAAACGTTTTTATATGTCTGGAAAACAAAGGGAAGTCGGTTTCGGAAGGAACACTTAATTAGTTATCCCGGACAATCTTACCTTTCGTCTTAGCCACTTGAATGTTAATTCAGCCTTTGAGCGTTTGTTATTCTCTCTCTCTCTCTCTCTCTCTCTCTCTCTCTCTCTCTCTCTCTCTCTCTCTCTCTCTCTCTCTCTCTCTCTCTCATAATTTGTCTCAAAATCATTCTTCATTTTTTGCAATATTTTGTGTCACGTTTGTGTTATGGTAAACATTGTTCCGAAACTAGCAGGAAATGGGTTTCTAAAAAGAGGAAAACCTTTGTACTGAAAAAAAAATGCAGCAAATATAAAAACAAACTATTAATGAAGGCATAAAAATGAATAGAGATGTTTTATAAAAAAAAAAATAGAAGTTCAACATGGTGAACAGTATGTGTGTGAGAGAGAGAGAGAGAGAGAGAGAGAGAGAGAGAGAGAGAGAGAGAGAGAGAGAGAGAGAGAGAGTGTGTGCTTTACTTGGCATGAAAAGTGTATACAACCATAAATTCTGTTGTTCGTAGTTCTACCGTCTACCACCATATCTCTTAACCTATAACTTGAATCAATTTCTTATCAAAAACTTGTTTATGATTTTTGTTATGTGGTGAATGACGGGCATCTCCATTAAACTGACTTTTCAGTCCATAACATGTATTTATAGATCCAAATGAAAATGCAAAACTTTTACAGTGTAAGGAATGCTGTATGTGAAATCAATTAAATCATTATTCAATTATTTGTTAATCAATGTCACCGCAAGGATAAAAATAAAAGAAGAAGACACCACACAATTAGAAAAAACGACCTTGTCCAAAAAAAAGAAAAAATGGCAACATAATGGGGAAACCAGAAGTGGATCATTATCTTCGTAGGTCGTAGATGTGGCAACGCAGCTTTTACTTGCCATAAATAGAAGACATCAGCCTACAAAGTCGACATTAACCCACTATCGGGCACCCAATAACGTCATTGTAAAAGCGCAGACCTATTTCCTGACACGAACATCACCAAGCACTCTGGGAATTTTTCTTGCTTACTACGAGATTGGCAGTTGCTGCAATGGGAAATATTCGAAATCGTTGCTTCCTAGGACTGCTTGCGGTATTGCTTTTGGTAAGTTAATGCTGGGTTTAATATGTTTCTGCTGGGAATTTCTGTTTGTTCTAAGCATCAGTATGTTGAGTGGGCGGATAGTTCTTAACAGACATTTTTCCGGTTTGGGGTATTAAAAGCTGATTTCATTCAGAAAGTCAGGGAACGTAAGCTATCTTTTAGTAAAGAAATGTATTGTGTTTTTTTTTTATGTAAGTTTGACGTTCTAGTTGAAATAAGTAAATAGATTGGAAAGAACAGATTATTCCGCACCATATCGTTATGTCAGAATAATATTTACACTTATTAAATGCATTAGAACGGGCACTTACGATTAGGATGATTTTATTCAGAGAGAAATTAGAGTTTGTTTTCTGCTGAGATCTTGATCGAGTTTTGGAGGAAAGTTAGGGAAAGGAAGGGAATGCTAAGAAATGTCTGGATTTTAGATAGGTTTGAAATCCTATGCGAAACAAGTAAATAAACTGAAAAGGTTTTTTTTTCTCAATATATTGTTATACTAGAGTATTATTCACACGATTTATAAATCTATTAGAACGGACACTTACGTTAACAGCCTAACATTATGCAACCATGAGGAAAAAAATCGATTTACAGATAAAACAAGGTTTTGTCTGTTATAGTCGTCATCTAGTAACAGCTGATTATTTTGTTTTAATTTAACTCACTTGTTAATTAATGGTGTGATTGAGAATCCTGTCATTACAGCATTCCAGATGAAAACGCATTATCGAGTTAATACATAGATTGTAAGTCCCAGATGTTTAATCAGCAATCCGAAAAACAAAATTAAGATTGACTCGGAAGTTATGAGAGCTAATTTTCAGGAGAGGTACAACGCTTAGCAAAATAAACTAGGAATGCAAGACATCTCAAACATGGCTTGTAGAGAGGTTAAAGAAATGAATCTGGAGAATTTTTCATGAAAAGTTTTGTGCAGCAGAGAGTTTCGGAAGTGTGACGAGGAAAAAGAGGATGAACAGTACTGAATTCGATTTATTTAGGAATATTGGTAATCTATGAGTAGAGCTGTTGAGGTTCATTAAGAGGAACTAACAATGACTCTTAGGTAAGGAAAAATAACTTGAGGGAAGGAAAGGCCGTCAATGGATAGGAAACTAAATCGGTGTACGGTTGTACATCGTTTGTAGAAGAATGCAGAGGTTAAAATGATGTGCGAGCCATATTAAAATCATGCTTACCACTTTCCCAGGAAAATGGTTACTAGGTTTTACGAGTGTATTTTTAATGACTCTCCCTCTCTCTCTCTCTCTCTCTCTCTCTCTCTCTCTCTCTCTCTCTCTCTCTCTCTCTCTCTCTCTCTCTCTCTCATTAGGACTGAGTGATCAATTGATGGTTAACAGTCTTGGATCTATTTTCTAGGCATTAATTTTGATTCTTCAACAGCTTGGGACTATGACTGAAAATATCGAGGCTTCACCAAGTGGAGAAAGATTCCCCATAAGAACTGATTTTTGTCCGCGGTTTCCAGCACCTTCTTCTCCAGGAGAGTAAGTAATCACCTTGCTAGATCTTCAAATCCCCCCTGTCCCCATAGGATGTACTCTGCTCAGAAGTAAGTTCTTACCTTACTTCATTCTTTTCCTCAAGAGAAGACACTCTTATTTCCTTTTCCTCCCTGCCAACAACAACAACACACACACACACACACACATACATATATATATATAATATATATATATATATATATATATATATATATATATATATATATATATATATATATATATATATATATATATATATATATGCACACACACACACACACACACACACATATATATATATATATATATATATATATATATATATATATATATATATATATATATATATATATATATATATATATATATATTGTTCCATATATAGACCAGATAATGAAGAAGGTAAGGTGGAGTTAGCATAGACATATTCGCACTTTTGAAGAACAGTCCACGAAGTGTCAACTATTATTAGGTTAATGTATTTTGTAGAAGTGAAAAGAATAAGAAGAAATAAGTGGTAGCTTTGGACAAGGTGTACTATTTCATATTTTTTGACCAGAAGTTATTCGCATGTTTGTTATTCTGATTCTTAACAGAAGTTTTTGATTTCAGCCCCATCCGTAGCTTACCATTCTTCAGAACTTGTGACACTGACGCGGATTGTGAATTTCCACGAATTTGTTGTCGAACCGAAGAATGTTGTGGAACATTCTGCTATGACCCCAATCCTGCCGTTGCTATCGAGGCATAAAGAGGTTCTTCTAGGGGTTAAATCTCTTGGATTCACATCCGTGTGAGCACATACGAATGACGACTTTTAGCCTCACGTACGCCCACGTCCACATACCCTTCACATGCACTTGCTTATGTATATATATATATATATATATATATATATATATATATATATATATATATATATATATATATATATATATATATATATATATATATATATATATATTTATATATATATATACATGTTCATTTCTGTAATCTTGAATTAAATGATTTTACATTGTCAAAATAAACCTTAAGAATGTATTTTACTTTCAGCCTTGCTTTTTTTCAGTCTCAAAAATAAAGATATTGATTGTAATAAAGCATTTTCTTCTTTTTCTTTCAATATTAATAATTTTTTTTTTTTGTAGCCATGTCATTTTTTCTAAAACTGATGGCGATATATTTATACATACACACACAAACACACACACACACACACACACACACACACACACACACACACACATATATATATATATATATATATATATATATATATATACAGTATAAACATATATATATATATGCATATATGTATAACTGAATCACAAAAATATGGAACGTCATGAATATATGAATAAAGATAAAATCCACAAAGGAAAGGGAAACAATGGAGTGCTGCGAGGCCTTTCGACTCTTACGTCCTTTACTTAGCAGACTGAAGAAATATAAAAGTAAGTTTACAAAGAAAGCCCATATAAATGACAGGTGGGGATTATAAAGGAAAAATATGTACCTAGAATCCAACACAATTGAAGAATTAGTAGAACTGCCAAAACAGGGTTAGATATTTAAGAGGTTTTACAAAGGATTAGGATCAACCGCTCAGAAGCAGGGACAGGGCAATTAAAAGACTATACAAGGGGGTGACTGACCACCCAAAAAATATAAGTACAGCAAAATAGTTCTCTTTTTTGTAAACAATAATAATTTTTGGAAGACGAACATTTTTACAAATAAAAAATTATATTAAACATACGGATACATAGAAAATATATATAAGGTAACTAATTTGTAATTAAGTTCTTGAACATTGTTCTAATACAGGGGTCCAAATAATACATGCCAGGGTTAAGGTTAAAATTACAGCTAGAAGTAAGCTGGATAATGGCGGACTCCAATAGATTTTTGAAGAGCAATCTTTCGATCTGGCAATCACTGAACTTTCAGTCCAATTTATCCTGTGAGAGTTTTCACTTAAATGAATGAATACAGCACTGGATGTATGCCCAGTTTTGACTGAATACTTATGTTGCTTAATACGTACATCTAAATGTTTGCTAGATTGGCCAATATAAAAAGACGGGCAGTCCAAACATGGAATTTTATATATTATGTTGTTGTTTTCCTTTAGGGCTATTTTTTATTAACATTCTTTTTAGTGTGTTATTATAGGAAAAAACGAGGTTGACATTAAAAGGTTTTAACAATGATTTTATGTTTTCAAAACTACTAAAATAAGGCAAGCTAAGAATGTTCTTAGGGGTTTCTTTCTCCATGTTACTATCACTATAAAACTTTTTGGGGGCTTTGTTATAACAAATATTTAGTATATGTGAAGGATAACATAAATCTGTCCCTATTTTTCTTATGTACTCAGTTTCTTTATCCAAATACTGGGGACCGACAATGCACAAAGCTCGTAAAAACATAGAAGAAAAAATTGATATTTTGATAAGGTGATGGCCTGAATAAAAATGGACATAAGTTAAGTTGTTGGTTGGTTTGAATAGTTTCATGAAGGAAGAAAATGAGATTATTTATATTTTAGACACACAGGATAAAAAATAAAATCAAATATCTGGTTACCAAAAGGTGTAAAAGGATGTCAGGAAAAATGTTAGCTAAGAAAAGATGGAATTTAAGAAATAAAGGAGTGAATTACAGTACATCCTTCTGGGAGTAATTGTACGGGTTAAGAGTAAATGCAGAGAGGAAGGTTAATTAGCAAATGGATTTTAAGAATAAGTACTCCAAGGGAATTTAGAATTCAGTATGCAACTGGAAATCAGAACATAATATACAAATGGACCTTAGAGTGCAAGACGGTAATGGATCATCGAATGCAATGTGCAGCTGAATTATAGAATAAAGGTTGCTAATGGACCTCTGTGTGATAGATGTACATCGATCTTACACTGAGAGACACAAGTGGGTAGAATCTTGAAAACTTCCAATTTATGTTAGCTTTTAAGGTTCTTTTTGGTGCAGCTAATTAGATCCTAAAGGCCATCACAAGAATGTAAATTCTCCCTTAAATAATAATTTGATGAATGTAAGCTTTTATATACTATAGTGGGGCAGATAAGAATAATTTTTTAGAAGAATCGTGCAAATGATGATACAGGCATCAAATTTGGCACAATTGTTCTCCAATGGATACTAATCCAATCTGCCCGATTGGCCAATTGAAAATCCAAAATGGCGGCCATTTTTCAAGATGGCCGCCAAAATAACCACCAGAAGTTGATGTTTTGCTTAGAAATATTTGTAGTTGTCCGAATTGCATGATCTAAGTGTGGATTCGTATGTTTTTAAGACTGCTAATGTATATTTTCTAGTTTATAACATGGTTAAGGCACTGTATTAAAGGAGTGATTGGCAGGCACTACCAAGGCACATTGGTGACATCACTGCTGTGAAACTCAGCATGGGGTTCGGTGTCAGCTAAGTAGGAAATTTATGTTGTCATCATACTGCAACAAACTGCTAGTATCCCAAATGCTGCCTAATCAACCCCAAATCAGTTAGGCAGCCGCACCTGAATGGACAGGACGTGCCAGCACGGAGAGCCAAACCTAGGATAACAGGGTTTTAGTTATCTGGATGGTGTACAGATCGCACGGGACTTATGACACTGGATGAATGATCGGACTAGGTGTATGGCACAGTGCAAGAACCTAGTTGTATCCCATACAGGAACGCGCCTATTGTATATTACAGGACATAAGAGGCCTATTATACTATTACATGTACAGGGTGGTAAAAGGATAAACCCTCGACCCTGAACGTCATCGTAATCATGGATGCGAACTCTACTGGACGATTATGGAAAACAGACTGGACCAAGTGTTGCATATGTCAGGAGGTTAAGAAAGAAGATCTAAAATCTCCCCAGGCCAATCCTGCCAGTAGAGGGGATGATGGATATACGAACCAGGCAAAGAATATTCCTCTGTTTCACTCAATGCGCTACCAATCAAGCTAGACCTTACAAGACTTGACGAAGGTTCTGGGATAGAGGAAATGTTGAGAAAAAATAAGGCACAATATCATGAGAGTTGCAGGCTTCTGTTCAACAACACAAAGTTACACTGAGCTGAAAAAAGAGCAAGTCATTTAGGCACTAGTGATGAGGGCAGTAGAAGTAAGATTCCACGAAAGCTCCAAGAAACTAGAAGAAAAGAATGCTTCTTCTGCGAAACTGAAGGAGGGGAGCTTAGAGAAGCAATGACAATGCAAGTGAATAGGAGAATAAATGAATGTGCTAAAACACTCAGTGATACAAAACTTCTCGCCAAACTAAGTGCAGGAGATGTCGTAGCCCAAGAAGTGAATATCACCTGACTGTTTGGTGGCATTGTATAACCGAGAACGGGCATGCCTAAAGGTGCGGGAGCAAGAAGAAGCACAGGAACACTGGAAGGATGCATATCCAATTGCTTTCTCTGAACTAGTCGCCTACATCTGCGAGATGAAAAATGCCAGTGAGAGGCCACCAATTTTCAAGCTTGCTGATTTGACCAAGCTTTACAAGCAAAGGCTAGAACAGCTTGGTGTTGACTCGCCTGACATTCATCCTACTCGACTCAAGGATCAGCTGCTTTTGCACATTCCACAGCTGCAACCTAATCGCCAAGGACAAGAAGTTCTGTTGGCTGTTGAAACTGATATAGGTTCAGTCCTATCAGAAGCATCCCGTTATGGTGAAGCGATCCATCTAGCAAAAGCCACTGGGATAATAAGACAAGACATGCTCCATCAGAAGTCGAATTTCAGCAGCTATTTTCATGACAAAGACTTAGAACAGGCTGTGCCACCATCACTGCTTCAGTTTGTATGCATGATCGAACATGGTGCAAACATCGAGTCCCAACTCCATCATGGAGCATCGAAATCAGACTTTGCTATATTACAACTTCTACGCTAGGGATGCAGCGACTGACGGGAGCAAGTCTATAATCATCAAGGCTAATGACACAGATGTGCTAGTCATAGCAATATCTGTACTGCCATCCTTCCAGAAACTAGGTCTTCAGGAAATGTGGATTGCCTTTGGCCAAGGAGCCCATATGCGATGGATTCCAGTCCATGAAGTAGTTTCTGCAATTGGGCTTGAGAAAGCTAGAGGGATCTCCTACTTTCATGCATTCACTGGATGTGACATGTTTGCCTTCCGTGGGAAAGCGAAGAAATCTGCATGGCAGACTTGGAATGTATTTGATGATGTTACTGAAACATACATCAATCTCAGCCAGCATCCAACATTGATTCGTGATCTTGACATGCAGAGGCTGGAAAGATTCGTTGTCTTCATGTACGACAGATCAAGCGCAGCCACTGGTGTGGACGAAGCAAGACTAGATCTGTTTGCCCACAAGCAGAGGCCCTACAACTCAATTCCAACAACACAGGCAGCCCTCAGAGAACATGCAAAGCGTGCAGCCTACCAGGCTGGGATCATCTGGGGCCAGGCAACCCGCTGTAATCCACACATGAGCAGTCCAGCTGAATGGGGATGGACACAGAAAGGAGAAGCATGGCAGATACATTGGACAACACTGCCACCGATTGCAGCAAGCTGTCAAGAATTGACAAAGTGCTCCTGTAAGAAGGTTTGCAAAGGAAGATGCAGGTGCTCTCAGGCAGAGCTTCCCTGCACATCGCTCTGCAGTTGCATATGTGAACAGTAGC
Source organism: Macrobrachium rosenbergii (assembly GCA_039081455.1). NCBI lineage: Eukaryota > Metazoa > Arthropoda > Malacostraca > Decapoda > Palaemonidae > Macrobrachium > Macrobrachium rosenbergii. The sequence continues at coordinate 32,984,126 of JANJGK010000024.1, read as the reverse complement.
AGATCGAGAAACAGCAGCACGGTATGCATAACTAGAAAATGTACTAGCCGGGACAAAACTTATGTAAAGAAAGACAAACATCTTGGTGGTCATCTTGAGAAATATGTCTCAGAGTGCTTTTTAAACAGGAAAATATAGTTCAGCAGGCTTCAAAACACAGGAATCCACACTTAGATCATGCAAATCAAACAACTACAATTATATCTAAGCAAAACATCTACTTCAGGTGGTTATTTTGGGGGCCATCTTGTTGTTCGTAATTGTACCACCATATCTCTTAACCTATAACTTGGATCAGTTTCTTATCAAAAACTGACTTTTCGGTCCATAGCATGTATTTATAGATCCAAATGAAAATGTAAAATTTTTATAGTGTAAGGAACGCTGTGTGAAATCAATTAAATCATTATTCAATTATTTGTTAATCAGTCTCACCGCAAGGATAAAAATAAAAGAAGATACCACACAAAACGAAAAAACGACCTTGTCCAAAAAAAGAAAAAATGGCAACATAATGGGGAAACCAGAAGTGCATTATTATCTTCGTATGTCGTAGATGTGGCACCGCAGCATTTGGTTGCCATAAATAGAAGACATCAGCCTACAAAGTCGACATTAACCCACGATCGAGGACCCAATAACGTTATTGTAAAGGCGCAGACCTATTTGCTGACACGAACATCACCAAGCACTTTGGGATTTTTCCTTGCTTACTACGAGATTGGAAGTTGCTGCAATGGGAAATATTCGTAATCAATGCTCCCTGGGACTGCTTGCGGTATTGCTTGTGGTAAGTTAATGCTGGGTTTAATATGTTTCTGCTGGGAATTTCTGTTTGTTCTAAGCATCAGTGTGTTGAGTGGGCGCATAGTTCTTACAGACATTTTTCCAGTTTGGGGTATTAAAAGATGATTCCATTCAGAAAGTCAGGGAACGAAAGCTATCTTTTAATAAAGAAATGTATTGTGTTTTTTTTTTTTGTATATAAGTTTGACGTTCTAGTTGAAATAAGTAAATAGATTGGAAAGAACAGATTATTCCGCACCATATTGTTATGCCAGAGTAATATTTACACTTATTAATTGCATTAGAACGGGCCCTTACGATTAGGATGATTTTATTCAGAGAGAACTTAGAGTTTGTTTTCTGCTGAGATCTTGATCGAGTTTTGGAGGAAAGTTAGGGAAAGTAAGAGAATGCTAAGAAATGTGGTCTGGATTTTAGATAGGTTTGAAATCCTATGCGAAACAAGTAAATAAACTGAAAAGGTTTTTTTTCTCAATATATTGTTATACTAGAGTATTATTCACACAATTTATAAATCTATTAGAATGGACACTTACGGTAACAGCCTAACATTATGCAACCATGAGGAAAAAAATCGATTTACAGATAAAACAAGGTTTTGTCTGTTATAGTCGTCATCTAATAACAGCTAACTATTTTGTTTTAATTTAGCTCACTTGTTAATTAATGGTGTGATTGAGAATCCTGTCATTACAGCATTCCAGATGAAAACGCATTATCGAGTTAATGCATAGATTGTAAGTCCCGAATGTTTAACCAGTAATCCGAAAAACAAAATTAAGGTTGACTCGGAAGTTATGAGAGCTAATTTTCAGGAGAGGTAGAACTACGCTTAGCAAAATAAACTAGGAATTCAAAACATCTCAAACATGGCTTGTAGAGAGGTTAAAGAAATGAATCTGGAGAATTTTTCATGAAAAGTTTTGTGCAGCAGAGAGTTTCGGAAGTGTGACGAGGAAAAAGGTGATGAACAGTACTGAATTCGATTTATTTAGGAATATTGGTAATCTATGAGTAGAGCTGTTGAGGTTCATTAAGAGGAACTAACAATGACTCTTAGGTAAGGAAAAATAACTTGAGGGAAGGAAAGGCCGTCAGTGGATAGGAAACTAAATCGTTCTACGATTGTAAATCATTTGTAGAAGAATGCAGGGGTCAAAATGATGTGCGGGCCATATTAAAATCATGCTTACCACTTTCCCAGGAAAATGGTTACTAGGTTTTACGAGTGTATTTTTAATGATTCACTCTCTCTCTCTCTCTCGCTCACACACACACACACACACACATTAGTAGTGAGTGATTAGTTGATGGTTAACAGTCTTGGATCTATTTTCTAGGCATTAATTTTGATTCTTCAACAGCTTGGAACTATGACTGAAAATATCGAGGCTTCACGAAGTCAAAGAAGCGTCCCCATGGATCTTGATTTGTGTCCTGAGTTTCCAGCACTTCCTATTTCACAAAAGTAAGTAATCGCTTTACTAGATCTTCAAATCTCCCTATCCCCATAGGAGGTACTCACCTCACAAGTAAGTTCTTACCTGATCTCATTCTTTTCCTCAAGAGAAATCACTCTCATTTCCTTATCCTCCCTGTCAACAACAGCAACAACACACACACAAACACACACACACACACACACACACACACACACACACATATATATATATATATATATATATATATATATATATATATATATATATATATATATATATATATATACATATACACACACATATGTTTGTGTGTCTCTGTATATATACTGTATATATATATATACAGTATATATATATATATATATATATATATATATATATATATATATATATATATATATATATATATATATATATATAGACCAGATAATGAAGAAGGTAAGGTGGAGTTAGCATAGACATAATATTCGCACTTTTGAAGAACAGTCCACGACGTGTCAACCATTATTAGGTCCATGTATTTTCTAGAAGTGAAAGGAATAAGAAGAAATAAATGGTAGATTTGGACAAGGTGTACTGTTTCATATTTTTTGACAAGAAGTTATTCGCATGTTTGTTATTCCAATTCTTAAAAGAAGTATTTGATTTCAGCCCAGCCGGTCGCGTAGCAATCCCAGTAAGTTGCCGGAACGACGCGGACTGTGGACTTCAACGACGTTGTTGTCGAACTCGAGCCTGTTGTGGGACATTCTGCTATGACCCCAATCCTATCTTCACTTTCAAGAGACCCAGTGGTTCTTCTTGGGGTTAAATCTCTTGGATTCACATCCGTGTGAGCACATACGAATGACGACTTTTAGCCTCACGTATGCCCACGCTCACATACCCTTCACACACATGCTTATTATGTATGTATGTGTAATATATATATATATATATATATATATATATATATATTATATATATATATATATATATATATATATATATATATATATATATATATATATATATATATATATATATATATATATATGTATATGTATATATATATACACACACATGTTCATCTCTGTAATCTTGAATTAAATGATTTTACATTGTCAAAATAAACCTCAAGAATGTGTTTTACTCTCACCCTTGCTTTTTTTTTCAGTCTCAAAAATAAAGATATTGACTACAATAAAGCATTTTCTTCTCTTTTGTTCAATATTAATCCCTTTTTAATGTAGCCATGTCTTCATTTTAAAAACTGATGATATATTTATATATACACACTTATACAGTATAAACATATATATATATATATATATATATATATATATATATATATATATATATATATATATATATATATATATAACTGAATCACGAAAATATGGAACGTGATGAATATATAAATAAAGATAAAATCCACGAAGGAAACGGAAACACTGGAGTGCTGCGAGGCCTTTCGACACTAGTCCTTTACTTAGCAGAGTTTCCTTCGTGGATTTTATATTTATTTATATATATATATATATATATAAATATATATATATATATATATATATATATATATATATATATATATATATATATATATATATATATATTCATCAGCAAAATCATAATAAATTGTCAAAACAATGTGTAGCATGTAAAATTTAGAGATTGTTCTGTACTTTATTATCACCTATGGTTTTCCCTATCTCAGAAATAAAGATATTAACTTTATTAAACCTTTCTATTGCCTCCTGTGCAGTTGTTATGTTTGGCTAATATAGCATTGTCATTATTACTCAAAGTGGTAACAATATCATATATATATATATATATATATATATATATATATATATATATATATATATATATATATATATATATATATATATATATATAAATAATATATATATACATATATATATACATGTATATATATGTATATATAAAGGATAATTTTTTTTTTGAAGATGGGGTAAATTTTTATTTTGCCAGGTTATATTCCATCATCCAGGGATATTTTACATTTTTTAGTACTCTTTATGGTATCATACGTGGCTCAACTGGAAACACAATTTGTCACACTTTACACTGTGAAACAGAAGCTGGATAAATTTTTTCTCTGACTTGTCGTGAATGTTTTTAAAAAAGCAACACAAGTTTTCTCTATACGGATAACTTTTTTTTACTCTCGATATGCAATTATGATAAAGCTCGTCTCTTCAGCTTTAACATGATACTAAATTCATTAATGCAGCATGAAGTATTATGTGAAAACGAAGAGTCATAAAATTGTTGCAAAGCATTTTCGCTCAGTCAGTGAAGGGTGGGGGTGTTCTGGTGCAAACAGATTTTGACTCCTTCCTCCCTACCACCTCCTCAAAGGTTCATAATAAAGGAAAATAATATTTAATGAGGAAGAAAAGATCAGAGAATAAGGAGAATTTGTTAGTGAAAAGTAGGCTACGGATTACTGAAAAAACGCTGAAGTAAGAGAAACATATGAAGGGAACACAAGAGTTGAATTGTGGCGTCATAGTCAGCAGGGAGATGTGGATGGTATGGGTGCATTCAGCGGAATAAGTGGCAGTCTGATGATTTGAATAGTTTCGTGAAGGAGGAAATTGAGATTATTTATATTGCAGCCACACAGGATAAGAAATAAAATCAAATATCTGGTTACCAAAAGGTGTAAAAGGACGTCAGGAAAAATGTTAGCTAAGAAAAGATGGAATTTAAGAAATAAAGGAGTGAATTACAGTACATCCATCTGGGAACAGTAGTACTGGTTAGGAGTAAATGCAGAGAGGAAGGTTAATTAGCAAATGGATTTTAAGAATAAGTACTCCAAGGGAATTTAGAATTCAATATGCAACTGGAAATTAGAACATAATATACAAATGGACCTTAGAGTGCAAGATGGTAATGGATCATCGAATGCAATGTGCAGCTGAATTATAGAATAAAGGCTGCTAATGGACCTCTGCGTGATAGATGTACATCGATCTTACAATGAGAGACACAAGTGGGTAGAATCTTGAAAACCTCCATTTTATGTTAGTTTTTAAAGTTCGTTTTGGTGCAGTTAATTACATCCAAAAGGCCATCACGAGAATTTAAATTCTCCCTTAAATAATAATCTGATGAATGTAAGCTTTTGTATACTAATCTGAGCATGTAAGTATCTAAGTTAACTTTCTGTGTACGTCCATTCAGGTGGAGACTGGGTTTATAGGATACTATATTACCCGTTGCTATGAATTTCGGAAATTGTATTCACAAATAACCTACAAACTCTTGATATTACAGCAGATGAAGTGTTTTTGGAGAGAGAGAGAGAGAGAGAGAGAGAGAGAGAGAGAGAGAGAGAGAGAGAGAGAGAGAGAACTGCAAAACCATAAATTCTGTTGTTCGTAATTCTACCACCATATCTCCTAACCTATAACTTGAATCAATTTCTTATCAAAAACTTGTTTATGATTTTTGTTATGTGGTGAATGACGGGCATCTCCATTAAACTGACTTTTTGGTCCATAACATGTATTTATAGATCCAAATGAAAATGTAAAATTATTTACAGTGTAAGGAATGTTGTGTGATATCAATTAAATCATCATTCAATTATTTGTTGATCAATGTCACCGCAAAGATTAAAATGAAAGAAGAAGACACCACACAACTAGAGAAAGCGACCTTGTCCAAAAAAAGAAAAACAGTAACATAATGGGGAAACCGGAAGTGGACCATTACCTTCGTATACCGTAGATGTGGCAACGCAGCTTTATCTTGCCATAAATAGAAGACATCAGCCTACAAAGTCGTCATTAACCCGCGATCGGAACTCCGTAACGTCATTGTAAAGGCGCAGACCGATTTCCTGACACGAACATCATCAAATACTTTGGAACTTTTGTTGCTTACTTGGAGATTCGAAGTTACCACAATGGGGAAAATTCAAAATCATTGCTTCCTGGGACTGTTTGCGGTATTGCTTGTGGTAAGTTAATGCTGGGTTTAATATGTTTCCGTTGAAAATTTCTGTTTGTTCTAAGCATTAGTGTGTTGGATGGGTGTATAGTTTTTACAGACATTTTTCCAGTTTAGGGATATAAAAGATGATTTATGACTTAAGGAAAGAAAGCTAACTTTTAGTAAAGAAATGTAGTCTGGTTTTTTTTTATAAGTTTGACTTTCTAGTTGAAAGAAGTAAATAGATTGGAAAGAACGCGTTTTTTCACACTATATCGTTATGTCAGAGTGATATTTACACTTATTAAATGCATTAGAACGGGCACTTACGTTTAGGGCACGTTTAGGGCCTTAGATTATGCAACTATGAGTGAAAAATAAAATTTTAGAAGAGACAGGTTTTGTCTTCATTTTACAATAGCTAAATGGCTCACTCCATAATGGGAAAAAATTACAATCCTGTCAATACATCATTCCTAGTGAAAACTAATTATCAAGTTAAATACACCGATTGTATGTCCCAGATGGTTAACAATTAATCCAGTCCAAAAAGTAAAGTTAGGATAGAAGTTAGGGAAGCTAATTTTCTAGAGAGATGTTACGCTTAGGAAAATAAACTAAGAATGCAGGACGTCACAAACACGGCTTGCAGGGAGGTAGAAACCAATGGGTTTGGAGAATTCGACGTGAAATGTTCTCTGCAGAAGAAAGAGTTTCAAAGAGTGATGAAGAACAAGATGGGGAATAGCAGTGAATTCAATTTATTTAGGAATATTGGTAATTTATGAATAGAGCTGTTGAAGTTCATTGTTACAAAGTAGTGAAAGTCTTTCCAATCATTAAAAGGAACTAACTATGTCTTATAGGTAAGGAAAAATAACTCTTGAGGGGAGGAAAGGCCGTCAGTGGATAGGAAACTAAATCGTTGTACGATTGTAAATCATTTGTAGAAGAATGCAGAGATTAAAATAATGCGCGAACCATATTAAAATCTCTCTCTCTCTCTCTCTCTCTCTCTCTCTCTCTCTCTCTCTCTCTCTCTCTCTCTCTCTCTCTCTCTCTCTCTCTCTCACATTAGGACTGAGTGATCAATTGATGATTAACAGTCTTGGATATATTTGCTGAGCATTGCTTTTGATTCTTTAACAGCTTGGGACTATGAGTGAAAATATCGAGGCTTCACCAAGTATAGAAGTCATCACCACAGCCACAGGTCCGAATGAGTGTCCTGATTTTCCAGCTCCTTCTCCTTCGGAAGAGTAAGTAATCACCTTTCCAGATCTTCCAACGACCCTTCCCCCATAGAAAGTACTAACCTCAGAGGTAAGTTCTTGACTTACCTCAATCGATTCCTCAATAAAAGGCACTCTCATTGCCTTATCCTCCCTGTCAACAACAACAACAGCAACTCACACATGTATGTACATGCAGCATATATACATATATAGGGAGATAATGAAGAAGGGAAGGTGGAGTTAGCATGGCCATGATCTTCATACTCTGGAGGAACAGTCCACGACAGTGTCAACTATGATTAGGTTTAGGCTATGTAGAAACCAAAGGAGTTGGAAGACCCAGATGTCTCATGAGAAGCTGGAGATGAGTGGGGATTTGTAGAAGTTCAGGAATAGGAAGACCTGAGTCGTGTATTCTCACAGAAACCTTTGCGTAGCTTGTCCCTAGAGGATAGGTGGTGATGATAAAGCTGATATATCTAGTATTTTGTTCTCTCTAATACTGTCCCATTGTAACCGGAAGTACTGGATTAAGTTCAGAAATGAGGCGCTTTTGTGTGGAATATATATTCCCACAGATTTGTTCATATCATCGTTTTCATGTCGTGTGATGCTGGTAATTCCAGTGTCTTTTTTTCCCCAAAAGTTTAATATTTCGTATGTTGAACTGAAGAAATGCTTACGTGTTTGTTGATCCCCCTTCTTAAAATGATTTTTCGATTTCAGCTCCGAGGATCCCACAGAATTCACAAAGGAATGTGAGAAGCACGAGGATTGTGGAAGTGGTCGACTTTGTTGTTCATCTGGAGCCTGTTGTGCAACTGGAGACTGTTGTGGAACATTCTGCTATGAGCCCGATCCTGTTACTACCAAGAGACCGAGAGGTTCTCCATGGGGTTAAATCTCTTGGACTGACAGTGTGAGGGTATGTGAATGACGACTTTCTAGCTTCAAGCAGGCTCACGCACATCCAACCTTCACATAGATACACACATACATGCTTACATCGTATATAATTTATATATATATATATATATATATA
>JANJGK010000024.1:32964586-32975549 GCA_039081455.1 Macrobrachium rosenbergii | reverse complement strand
AACATCTATTGTTCCGACGCTCTTGGTAAAATTCGTCTATTCCTAGCATTCTATTTTGGTTGTCGTCGTATTGTTCAATTCGTTAATGATCGTAGTTCGTTTTGTTGCTATTTTTAAGTACTATTGTTATCGGCAGAGTTTGTGGTGGTAACACGATAAGCCTATTCTTAGCATAATTTGAATTAAACTGGTTTTTGATAATATAATAAGAACAATCAGTCTAAGCTTACCATAAACTTACTTAATGTGGTTTTTAATAATGCAATAATAACAGTAAGTCTATTCTTGCCATAAACTTACTTAATCTGGTTTTTAGTAATGCAGTAAGAACAATTAGTCTATTCTTATCACAATTAAATGTGGTTTTTAATAACGCAGTAAGAGCAATAACTCTATTCCTAGCGTGATTTTGCTTAACAAGGTTTTTAATAATACACTAAGTCTATTCTTACCATAAACTTACTCGATCTGGTTTTTAATAACGCAATAAAACAATAACTCTATTCTTACATAATTTTACTTAAACGGGTTTTTAATAATGCAATAAGGGAAAAAAAAGTCTGTTCTTACTATAATATCACTTAATCTGGTTTTTAATAATGCAACAAAACAATAAATCTATTCTTAGCATAAAGTTACTTAATGTAGTTTTTTGTACTATACAATACGAAAAATAAGTAATCTTAGAATTCAAATTTGTTAATCTCTTGTTTAATAATGCAATTAAACCGATGACTGATTTATGTATGCATCATTAAAACATATGTAAACAGGAAACCGAAGAATAACTTTCTATTTTGATTTTCCAATAGCTTTCTCTCACGGAAAATATGTTAAATAAAAAATAGGCAACATATATTACACAAGAAATATCCTAGCATCATTAAATATATGTAAATCGGAAACCAAAGAATAACTTTCTATTGTGATTTTCCAAAACTTCCTCTTACGGAAATTATGATAAATTAAAACAAAGACGATATATATTACACAGCAAATATCCTATCATCATTACACATGTAAATCGGAAACCATAGAATAACTTTCTATTGTGACTTTCCAGCAACTTTCTCTTACGGAAAATATGATACATAAACACAAAGACAACATATATTACAGTGCAACTATCCTAGCATCATTAGCGACATCCAAATCGGAAACCCTAGAATAACTATCTATTATGACTTTCCAATAACTTTCTCTTAGTTAAAATATGATAAATAAACGCATTAGCAACATATATTAATATTACTGATGGATTCACAGTAATACTCTTGTTTACAAAGGCGAAATGTATATGTCAATAATATATACAGAGCTTAAAGCTTTCGTCCATCCTCCTGTGGACTTTATCAAGTCCACACGAGGATGGACGAAAGATTTAAGCTCTGTATATGTAGCTTTATAAATACAAATCGTCTTTCTAAACAAGAGTATTATTGTGGATCCTTCTGTAGATAGCTGGGAAGCACGATACGGCGTTTTTATATTTCACAGATTATATTATATTTATTATTATTATATTATATCACTACAACTACCCTATAAGGTCTTTGATCTTCCCAGTCCGGAAGATGAAATTTATTGTCACATCCCAGAGGCGTATGATCTCTTACATTTGCTTTTATCTCTCTCTCTCTCTCTCTCTCTCTCTCTCTCTCTCTCTCTCTCTCTCTCTCTCTCTCTCTCTCTCTCTCTCTTTATAAAAGACGTCTCAGAATGGACGCCCTGTTTGTTGGGATGCCCCGAGGACAACTCCCCTGAGAAGATTTCAAGGTCGTTTCTCAGACTTCAAGTGTGACTTGATATTTTGTAAGAATTCCTGCAAGTTTGTTAAAGCAGTGGTGAGGGATCCAGCTTCACTTTTGTCCTTTGCAGCAAGATTTTTGTCCTTGCGTTTGGCTACTGGAATGGAATATAAAATCTAGGCCTAAGGCCAAGCGCTGGGACTTTATCAGGTCATTCAGCACTGAGAGGGGAATTGTAGCAAAAAAGGGTTTAAATTTGTAACAGGAGGAAAACCTCGCAGTTGCGCTATGGAACGATTGTCAGGAGAAGGTGAAAAGTAAGATGGAAGAAAGGGAATATGAACCGAGATACAGTACAAAGAATGAAAGGGATTGCAGCTAGGGACCTTAGGGACGCTGCAAAGATCCTTAAGGAATGCCTACAGTGCACCGCGTGAGGGGTATGTTTGGCTATTGTCTTTTTTTCTTTACGTTATGGGGGGCTCTCGAGATTACCTTAATAGTTCCATTTACTGAAAAATACAGTCATTCACGTAGAGTTCTACACATCAATTTTGTGTATTACACCAAGAGACTAACAGAAGAGTGTGCTACTAGAAACAGCGCACACAGTGAGAAAAGTGATGGACTCCTAAGGAGACAGGATGCAACCCGGAATTCCAAACTATAAATACCACCTAGTCGATTAGGATGACTGAGATAAAAGAAAAAAATAATAAGAAAAATAACAGCTGTCTGGATGGCGTTGCGTTTGTATTGTAATTTCTGTCTCTCGAATGAGTTTCTTCGTAGAACAGGTAAGTTAAGTTAAGTATACCTTAATTTTACCAGACCACTGAGCTGATTAACAGCTCTCCTGGGGCTGGCCCAAAGGATTAGACTTATTTTATGTGGCTAAGAACCAGTTGTTTACTTAGCAACGGGACCTACAGCTTATTGTGGAATCCGAACCACATTATAGCGAGGAATGAATTTCTATCACCAGAAATAAATTCCTCTAACTCTTCATCAGCCGGCCGGGGAAATGAACTCCGGCCCATCAAGTGACAGTCCGCAGCTCTACCGACTCACCCAACGAAGAGCTTGTAGAACAGGTAACTTGTATAGCAGCCATCCAAAGTTCATTTATTCCTTGTCGTTCCTAAGGTAGGACTTTCTACCATTTTTCAAAAGCCAGGGGTACAACCATGCCATATTTATACCCACAAACGGGCTTACAGAAACTTGAGTCGATTCCTGTAAGCCAGCTTGCGAGTGTAACTATGGTATAGTTGTACTCCTGGCTTCATTTGCCTTTTGAAAAAATGGTAGAAAGCTCTATCGAAACGTCAGGAATACACGAATTTTGGACAGCTGCTGCATGATTTACCTGCTGCTACAAAGGAACTCATTCGAGAGGTTGAGAAACTACAATGCAAACTCAAAGGCATCCAAATAGCCATTCTGTTTAATGGAGTTTGTTTGAGAGAGGTTTTTCTTCCGAAATATAATAAAAATAATAATAATAATAATGATAATAATAATAATAATAATAATAATAATAATAATAATAATAATAATAATAATAATAATAATAACAATAATAATAATAATAATAATAATAATAATTATTATTATTATTATTATTATTATTATTATTATTATCATTATTATTATTATTATTATTATTATTATTATTATTATTATCAATATAGTTTTAACCAGACCAATGAGCTCACTATCAGCTCTCAAAGGGCTGGCCCGAAGGTTTTGACTGGAATATCAGGTCTGGGCCAGAAGCGAAACACTAGGATCAAATAGGTCATTCGGTGTCGTGATTAATGAATGAAAATAAAACTAAAAACTGAATAATAATAATAATAATAATAATAATAATAATAATAATAATAATAACGAATTCTTTACCAGGGAATAATTAATTAAGAGGTCTCTTCTGTTTCAGATACAAACGCTCTCAATCAGAACGCCAATCAATCATCAATTTAATTTTGAATAGAACGAATTTCTTGCTCCCGGGAGTAATTACATCAAGTGTAATTAATGGAGCCTAATTACGGAGAGAGTTATTTTTCTATAGTCGCCTCACACCTGACTTACGTGATCAAGATGCGAATAGATTCGATTTTGTTATTTTTATTATCATTATTAACATTAACTGTTGAATTATTATTTCCAACACTGAGTTTAGGTATAAAGTTATTATAACATGCAAATATTATTTTGTTTCTCTCTGATAAAGTAACGGTTATAAAGGATAAAGACAATCAAATCCAACATTACTGAGAATAGGAATTCATCATTCTGATATCTTTTAATAACTTTCATACAAAAGTAAGCGAAAAAATAAGTTACGGAAATCAGATGTTAAAAAGATTTTTTTTTTAAATCCTGTATTTAATATCATCACTTTTTCGTGATCTTAAAAGGGAAAATAAAGTCCGCAGTAGTATGTATGTAGTATATTGCTACATGCAGGAAACTTATGCCAACTTGATCACTTGGCCTCTCCTGGCTGAAGAAGCCAAGCGATCAAGTTGCCGAAAGTTTCTGTATATAGCAATACTGCCCGAAAATGGAAAACAGCAGTATCTGCAAAACTTTCGAAATTGAGATGTGCCACCCACTGGGCTCGTGAAACACTAATACACAAGTTACTGCAGTTTCAGAATGATTCTTCAATGCTTTATTTATGGGGTCCCATTTGCAGTATCTGCAAAATCAGTAGTAAGGCAAGGGGAAACTGCAGTATCTGCAAAATTTTGGAAATTGAGATGTGCCACCTATTGGGCTCGTGAAACACTAATACGCAAGTTACTGCAGTTTCAGAATGATTCTTCAATGCTTTATTTATGGGGTCCCATTTTCAGTATCTGCAAAATCAGTAGTAAGGCAAGGGGAAACTGCAGTATCTACCATTTTTCACAATTTTGTATTTTTGCAGATACTGCAGTCTTCCATTTTAGAACAGTCTTCCATTTTTACAAACATACTACTGCGGATTTTATTTTTCCATTTTAAAAATACTTCGTAAATGTCTTGTGTCAGTAGAAATCATTTCGGGAAGATCTGACCTCGAGAAGTTTTGGAAACATTTGGCGCATCTGCAAAGTTGCGAAACAGTAAAATGTTATTGCAGAACATAAAGTGCTGATTGGGGATGATAAAAAGAAACTGCAGAAATCAGCCTTCCATCTCTTCTCTGATCAGCAGGATGCGAATCAACGTCCGCTAGATTAATGCCTGACTTTTCATTTTTACATTCCAACTTTTTAATCTGCTGTGACTCATAGCACAGACGCCACACTATTTCTGAAATATTACGTGGAATTTCAGCACGAATGGAAAGCTGAGGAGACCGCGTCCCGGATCGCTCAGTGGGAAATTCATTGAAAAATTTTAGATTTCTTTTTGGGTTGCGTGTATTTTTATTACCAACTTTTCATAATATGTGTATATTTTTCGTTAACCTTTGCTTGTGCTGCATACAGAATAAGTTTCGCAATTTTCCAGTTAGGTTTCAGTGGAATTAAAGAAATATCTATCGAGTACTAAAAATTTCATTCGTACTTTTTATGAATATATCTACATTTCATGTTCTTTTTTTTTTAATGACGTATGTAGTCTTACTTGGGAAACATTTCATGTTGCATGAAGTAGTGTATTCAAACAGTTTTGCCTTCGGTGCAAGCCTAAGGATGAGCTGATGCTATAAAATGTAAAAAAAAAAACTGAATGTCTATATATAGTTTTTTTTTTAAGAAATAACCAGAAAATTGGGGTTATAATTATATATACATATATATATATATATATATATATATATTATACACACACACACACATATATATATATATATATATATATATATATATATATATATATATATATATATATATATATATATATATATATATATATATATATATAAACAACCAACAAATTAGAAAAATAAATTCATATATACATGTATATGATTATTATCACATTTGTGATAATAATCATATAATCATGTGATACATGTATATATATATATATATATATATATATATATATATATATATATATATATTGTGTGTGTGTGTGTGTGTGTGTGTGTCTGTGCGCGTGCGCGTGCGTGTTAATCATTCCAAACCAAACGGAAATTCCCATTACTTCCACATTCTACACCGACGCAACTTCAAATCTAAGCTCAGTTCTCAATGAAATTTCGTTTTGGACGACGTAACACAGCTGAAAGGGAAAAAAAATATAGATGAACTAATCCCTCTATACAAGGAACCAGAAAAAGGGAGGACTGTCATCACGCTCCATCTAACTGAGCCGAAATTCGTCCTAGATTTTGATACGAAACGCATTACTGACCGAGGTATGAGAAATTTCACGGTTTCAGCTCGCAGTTAAATCTCATTTTTGGGTTTAATTGAAACAGCTACGCGAGACTGATGGGATATTTCCCTTTTACAAAAGTAGCTGTGATGACGTAGTTTTTTAATAGTAATAATAATGGTAATAATAATTGCATCTTGGAAGAAGACCCTCTTTAAACTTCGTTGAAAAGAATGGCATTGCATGTGTGTATGTATGTATGTATATATACATATTTTTATAAATATTTCTGCTGTTCGCCCTCGATGCATTTATTTGTAGTAATATTAACCAGACTGACCGAGACAGGGAAAAGTCTTTGTCCAAGCAGGGTAGTGTTAGGCCATTCAAATTTAACGTTCGACATAGCAGAACTCAGTAGCATTAAGGACTTAACCCCATAGGAAAAATTTCCACAATCAACCTTATGATAGGTGGCCTTAAGCTTTTTTCCCTGTCATATGTCGACGAATTGTTTAGACCAAAGTTCCAGACCCTGAGGGAGTAAAGGACGATACCCTGGGTGCGATCCCGAGAGGTCGCAGAGAGAGAGAACCAGCCTGCCGTCACGGACGCACGCCCTATGCGTCTCGGCTCCTTATTCTTTGTCTATAGTCTATATTACTAGTGAAGTGGCGAATCACTCCCAGAACTTCCGATCGTCCGTTGTATGCGCAACAACTAGTCGTCCAAGGTAAAGTCTGTGTTTTTGTTCAAAACTTCGTCAATTACTAGCCCCTTTTTCTGTATTTCCAGTTTCCTTGTTTCGTCCTTCCGCCACCCTAATCATTAGATTACCAAGCCACAACTTGCTCGTACGAAGTCTAGATTAAGCATAACTTCTATTGTTTAGTGACATTCAACTATTCCAGTGAAGTGACTAGGAATTAGGGAAGGTTGAGCAAGTCATTTCAAATTCTTTATGCAGCCTTGTGTCTTGAATCCATTGTTCGGAAGAGCCATTGTGTTTTTAATACCATATTAATGAGTAGAGATTGACTGCGTCCGAAGTCGGGCGACGCTTATCATAATTTCCTTAGCTAACGGCATATTCTTTGTGTTGAGATTAATTTTCCTCAACTGGCGACCTGGATTATTTAAACAGCTGTCTTTGAGGTTAATTTGTAGCTTCATTGACAGGTTACGTGTGTCCTTGGCATGCAGGGCCTTATAAATTACGTAAATCAAGTAATAAACTCATCAGCCAAGCCCTCACACATAACAATATATATATATATATAAATATATCTATATATATATATATATATATATATATATATATATATATATATATATATATATATATATTATTGGTGAAAAAATCCGAATTGGTGTCAGTGGAAATATATATTATAAATATATACACAATGACATCATTGCAGATTTGTTGCGATTACGAGATTATTATTATTATTATTATTATTATTATTATTATTATTATTATTATTATTATTATTATTATTATTATTATTTCCGAAGAATATTTTGTCGTGCAAGTTACCGCTTTCAATTTCAATAAAAAAAAATAAGATCCCATTAAAAATCCGTATCTCATGCTTTCTCCCTTGTAATGTAAGAAAACAACGATGTAAAAAAATGTAAAAAAAAATGTAAAATGAAAAATGAAAGGATAAAGAAACTGGAAAATGAAGGCATGAATTTTTCCTCTCTGCTTTCAACAAGCTCAAATCTTTTAGCTCAAGGCTCCTCAAGAGATAATAAGGCTATTTCCGACAAGAAAATATTTTGGAATTCCCATAAAAAAAAGGGAAAAAAATATTCACGTTTTAATTCACAGTCTGACTGGTCAAATTACGCAAGACTCTGGGGAAAAATAATTGCTTGATTAATCAAAAGAAAGGCACCGAATAGAGCAGGTTCTTTTCTGAGAAAAATTCATATATTTATCGCAGCTCATAATCTCTAATAAAAATGATTTTTTTTTTCAAATGAGTTTGACGTTTGATTTATAACAATCAGCTCTGAATTACATGTTTTTTTTTTTTGGGGGGGTGGCCGCTCAAATCCTATATTATTATTATTATTATTATTATTATTATTATTATTATTATTATTATTATTATTATTATTATTATTATTATTTCTCATAAAGTTGCGAATATCATGCAATTTACACTCTGTAGAAAGACTCGTGATTATATATATTTTAATAAAATATAACGTGTGTAGTAATAAGAATTTATATTAGTAATAAAAATAATTAACATTTATTAACCAACTATACCTCTTGATGAGAAGTAAATGAATTTTATTTCTTATTTACTATATTTAAAGAATTTGTATTACCTTACATATAAAATCTTTATTTTGTACTTCTAAAATAAGGTGTCCTTTGAAATGAGTGAGGTAACTCAGAAACACACTTGAATGAAGATAAAAAAAACACACACACACACACACACATACGAGAGACATTGAGATTTTTTGTCTTAGCCCAACTGACATACCGAAGGGCGTACCTGGCTAACCCATGTAGCTGAAGAGAGAGAGAGAGAGAGAGAGAGAGAGAGAGAGAGAGAGAGAGAGAGAGAGAGAGAGAGAGAGAGAGAGAGAGAGAGAGAGAGAGCATATAATTTCTTTTAGGGAATTAAATCGACTCCAAAAACAAAAAGTCAATTTACCTTTCACCTAACATTAACACATTTTGAGATTTTTTTGTGGGGGGGGGGGGGGCGGGGGGAGGATACAGATTGCTCCCTCAGGGAAGTTTTACATGTCTTACTTTTCTCCTAATTTAGTTTCATTGTCCACTGAAAAATTTATAGCCACGAGGTAATTTACTTTTACCGTCCTCCATATAAATCACCAGAAATTTTTTCTCACTTCCGTTTACAGTGAAATCTCCTAAGGGAAACACACACACACACACATATATATATATATATATATATATATATATATATATATATATATATATATATATATATATATATATATATATATATATATATATATATATATATATATGTCACAGATTTAAAGATAATTTAGGAGAGACATACAGACAGAACGAAAAGATTGATAACTAAACTGCACCTACATAGCAGGAAAATGACAAAATTATAACAAAATAAACTACAATAACTGTTAATTGACTGACTGTGAATACTGAACCGTCACAGTTACGACAACTGTTGCTACGACCACTACAACTTACAAAACAAATAAAAATAGTAAAAATAATGGTAAAATACAAGATACAAAATCAAATAAGTAATTTGCAAAACCACTGAAGCTTGCCAAAATTGAGACCTGTCAAAATTTTAAGCATATCTTAACGGAACGCGAGATATGTCAACGCCCAAGAAACTTGTACTTTAAAAACCAGACAATGAAAGAAATTTTATCTGAAAATAATAACAAATTTCTCTAGAAAAAATTCTGAAATTTTTACACCACTGCAAACTTTTAAATAAAATCTATTTACTACAAATACATTTTACACATAAGACTACTAACTAGTTCTTTTAACCCAGTGGTCTGGTAAAACTGTTCTTTTAAAAAAAGTATCTAATATATCATTTTACAAATAATTGACATTCAAACTTAACGAATCAGGAATGATTACATTTTCCAGCTCACTTCTGAAGAAGCAATTAAAATAGAAATCGCACTACATCAAGGAATTGTGAAATATGTTCATAGCTTTTTACCAACATAAAACAAATAAACGTATATCAGGCGCCGGAAATGAATGCATTTTTCAATTAGCAGCTAAGAGAAAACATTAAATTAAACATCATAACACTTGATCATCTCAAAATATAATCGCAGGCCTCTGCCAAAATATTATCATTACTATTTCGTCATGATTCACAGATAAAAACAGAAAATATTTCCAATGTGAGCTCACTCAGGCAAACAATTTTAGCGCGTCTACAAATTATGACCTTATTTACATTCATGAATATTTGAGCGAGGCAAGGAAAATCTTAATTACAATAGAAAAAATTCAGATTTGAAATATTAACTATCATTGTTACCTGGGAGAAGAATGGCTCCGAAAATTTCTTTACTGCTTGGGAGCTGGGTGGGTTTTGTTGGGAGTTCCTGTAAATATTATCAGTCTCTCTCTCTCTCTCTCTCTCTCTCTCTCTCTCTCTCTCTCTCTCTCTCTCTCTCTCTCTCTCTCTCTCTCTCTATAAGTAGTAGTTGGGAAAGGAAATATATTTTTGTTTCTGTGAATATTATCTCTCTCTGTCTGTCTGTCTGTCTGTCTGTCTCTCTCTCTCTCTCTCTCTCTCTCTCTCTCTCTCTCTCTCTCTCTCTCTCTCAAGAATATCTACCTTGACTTCAGGAATATTATCAGAATCTCTCTCTCAAGAAAAATAACTCAGGTAATTGCTTCAATTCAAGCGAGAATGCAAATAGATTCTTACTTCTGTAGATAATGTATCTCTCTCTCTCTCTCTCTCTCTCTCTCTCTCTCTCTCTCTCTCTCTCTCTCTCTCTCTCTCTCTCTCTCTCTCTCTCTCTGTGTAAATGTGACTCAGGCACTGAAAGCATCTTCCAAAATTAATAGTCAATTTTAATATTTGTTAATTACTTACTGATTAAATCCTTGGTGTGTGAAACGATTTCCATCATTGTGGCAAAAAAACATCTGGAATACGAAAAGAAAAAATATTTATATTTGATGATAAAATAAAAAGGATAATGACAATTGTCTTTTCTGTTATGGATAATTCCATTAAATATGTAACTAATTCTTCCTTAATAATATCAACCAGAACGTTAATAGGAAAACAATTAGAATAAGAAGTCATACGTTGGTATGCGTGTGTGTGCGTATATGCGCGCGCGCGAGAGAGAGAGAGAGTTTGTGCATT
>JANJGK010000024.1:32944586-32957086 GCA_039081455.1 Macrobrachium rosenbergii | reverse complement strand
ATAATAATAATAATAATAATACAAGCACGTGTCTCATATGAATATTTTTTTTACTCACGTCGAGATCGAACCCCGGATTTTCGTTCGATCCTCATGTGTGTGAAAAATAATGATTAGTAATATGAAAATGATACTGGTCAAAACAATGTCACGAACACCTTTAAACAAATCTAACATATATAAAGATTATCATTTCCAGATGTAATCTAGTTGTCATTTGAGTACTCTGAACACATTCAATTACAGCAAGGTCTCTCTTAATATTCCCCAGTAATAATAATAATAATAATAATAATAATAATAATAATAATAATAATAATAATAATAATAATAAAATAATAATAATAATAATAATAAAATGTTAATATAATAATAATAATAATAATAATAATAATAATAATAATAATAATAATAATAATAATTATAAAATGATAATATAATAATAATAATAATAATAATAATAATAATAACAATAATAATAATAATAACAAAATGTTAATATAATAATAATAATAATAATAATAATAATAATAATAATAATAATAATAATAATAATAATAATAATAATAATAATAACATGAGAAGGGTAATAATAAATAAAATGTAATTAATAGATTTAATAAAAACCTATCATATAAAAAATATTATACCTATTAGATATAATCTAGAATTCATTTAATCATTTAATAACTAAAAACGGATTCCTTCAAGACCAAGTTCTCCCTTACCTGCCCCGTGACCTCCCTTCGACAAATTAAAAAAAAAAAAAAAAAAAAGGAATTCTGACAGGACGCCATAGGATATTTATGGCATCCTGCACCTGACGCCTTCCATCGCTTTTCCTATAAAACCCACATTCTGGGGAAGGACGAGCCCATAATTCGGGGAAGGACCAGGAAGGGAGGTACTTGAGAATCCTTGCTTGCTCAAGACATCGTAAAGCGGCCGTTTTATTTGGTTTCCCTGAGTTTTTTTTTTTATTTGTTGTTTATAGATATGGGGTTTTAGGGTTGCAACTTGCACTGTTAGCCACTTTTTTTATTAATTTATTCCTTTTTTTTTTGGTATGGTGAATATAACGTTTTCGTTTCTTAAAAGGTATACAAATTTAATTAAAGAGAATTAGACCTTGGTGCTCGATAAAATATTGATTTTTTGGGTTGCAACTTTCACTGTTAACTACTTTCCTAAATCTAACAGTTTTGCTTGTCACAAGAATTGTAAGTTAAAAAAAATTAACCAATATGCTTTATATATAGAATAAAAAATAAATTCTAAACGCGTCCCTGTATGATAAGACAATTAATATTCATGAAATTGTGCTGTTTTATGATAATAGCCTATTGATGATAAACTTTTACAGTTGCAACTTGCACTATCAGCTACTTATTATATTTTTTTAAATATAACAGATTCTTTTGTCACAAAGCTTACAAAACTAATCTAAAAAAATGAGACCAATATGCTTTAGAGAATAAAATAAAACCTAAAAAAGTGCCTGTATGATAAGACCAAATCAATATTCACGTAATTTTGCTGTGTAATGATAAGTCTAATGATGACAAACATTTAAAGTCGCAACTTGCACTTTCAACTAGTCTTTTATTTTATATCACGGTTTTATTTGCCACAAGCCTTGTAAGTTGAATAAAAACAATTAGGTTAATATTCTATACAGAATAAATGTAAAATTTAATCGATTCCCTATATAATAGTAATATTTTATGGTTGAGTTTTTTTTTTTTATTATTTGTATATAGATATGGAGTTTTAGGGGTGCAACTTGAACTACCAACTACTTTTCTCTGAATCTTAATTTTCGTTTGTCTCAAGAGTTATTGGTTAAATAAATACAAACAATTAGACTTATAGAATCAAAATAAAACCTAAACGAGTCCCTATAGAATAAGACGGAATCAGTTTTCTCTGAATCATAATTTTCGTTTGTCTCAAGAGTTATTGGTTATATAAATACAAACAATTAGACTTATAGTAGAATCAAAACAAAACCTAAACGAGTCCCTATAGAATAAGACACAATAAATATAATTTTACCGTGTATTGACAACAGAGTCTACTGATAATACACTCCGCCTCCAGGAAGGTTCATTCAAAACAAGAGACAGCCTCATTATTGGCCCTATTTAAGTATGCAGAACGCAATCAAAGGAGGCCCATGAAGGAAGACTACAGTGGTATGGCCATGTGATGAGAAGGGGTGAGACATACGTAGGGAGGAGAGTGATGCAGATGGAGGTGCCTGGTGGGAGAGAGTAAGAGAGGAAGACCGAAGAAGCGAAGGGGGATGAAAGTAGTTGAAGAAGATCTGAGAGACGAACAATTGTCAGAGGGAGGACGATGTGTTTGGCCGAGTCAGGTGGAAGACAGCTGTCAGAACCATCGACCCCGACTCGGAAGTGGGAAAAGATGCAGAGAAAGAAGAACGCAATTGAGAGTAAAGTATAAAGTACATATATATATATATATATATATATATATATATATATATATATATATATATATATATATATATATATATATATATATATATATATATATATATATATATATATACATATAAGATCCTCGTTGGACTAGTCGGTAGAGTTGTCGGCTAGCACTCTGCTAGGCCCGAGTTCGAGTCTCCGACCGGCCAATGAAGAATTAGAGGAATGTATTTCTGGTGATAGAAATTCATTTCTCAGTATAATATGGTTCGGATTCTACAATAGCTGTAGGTCCCGTCGCTAGGTAACCAATGGGTTCTTAGCCACGTAAAATAAGTCTAATCCTTCGGGCCAGCCCTAGGAGAGCTGTTAATCCACTCAGTGGTCTGGTTAAACTAAGGTATACTTAACTTATATTCAGATATAAGTTAATAATCGCCAGTATCACGACCCTTTCGTATATTTTCTCACGAAGTAGAGGAACGAGGATCTGTTTATCTATTTCCTAACATTGTGCAAAGGCAGAATGGGTGATTCTGGGTTCAGGGAGAGAAAGTCCCACTCATCATCAAGGTGGTATTTGATCCCCTGCCCTGTAGCACGATGCATTAATGGAAGCTACTGTCATCTCCTTAGGAAGTAATGTCGGAGAAGTGCCACATTTCAGCAGCGATATACTCGTATAGACGACGGGAGATTGAGAATTTATTTCTGTAGTCCTTGTTCTTAACACCTCACTGTAAGTACCAAATGCTTTTAACTAAGTAAACAACGCACACAACCGTACATACATGCATGGTTACATACATACTTACATATATACATGTATACACACACACATATGTATATATTTATATATATATATATATATATATATATATATATATATATATATATATATATATATATATATATATGTGTGTGTCTGTGTGTGTGTGCTCATGAAATATTACCCACCAAAAAAAAATACAAATGAAAATTAAAAATAATTGTAAAAATTCACTGAAAATAATGATAGGAAAAAATGAAAACAGAGTTTAACAAGAGTTTAAATGACGAATAAAACAGAAAACGATTCAAAGTTTATGAAAGTAAGAAAGAATCCACAGCAGGAGCGGAAGGATTCCTCCCCAGCCAGCCTTCAATAGCAAAATGAATAGGAATCAGATCCATCCTTTTCCTTTCAGCCGTGGACGGAGTTAAGCGCCTGGTCTTCTCTTTGCTCGACTGGGGATTCTTTTTTTATCTTTCTGAAAACCTAAGATAGTATAGAAGGTTTTCACATTTTTTTGTAAAACCGCTGTGAACGGTTTTCATTCGATGAGGCTTTTCATTCTTGTCGCTTTTTACCTTTGATTATGCATACATATATACATACATACATTAATGTATATATCAGGCGTACAATATATATGTATATATACATGTATATACATATGAATATGTATACATATGAATATGTATATATATGTATATATATATATATATATATATATATATATATATATATATATATATATATATTGTTCTTAAACACACACATGTATATATATATATATATGCATTATGTATGCATGTATATATGCATAACAGCTTGCTTTTACTGATTAGCAGGACGTATCTCAGTGCGGACTCTTGTCATTAGATCAGCCGAAGAAAGCGATATATATATATATATATATATATATATATATATATATATATATATATATATATATATATATATATATATATATATATATATATATATATATATAAATATATATATATATATATATATATATATATATATATATAAATATATATATATATATATATATATATATATATATATATATATATATATATATTGTATATACATATATATATATACAATACATACATACATACATACACACACACACACACACACACACATATATATATATATATATATATATATATATATATATATATATATATATATATATATATATATATATATATATATCGCTTTCTTGGGCTGATCTAATGACAAGAGTCCGTACTGGGGTAGGTCCAGCGAGTCAGCAAAAGCAAACTGTTACACATACATATGTATGTATGTGTGTTTGTGTTTCTGTGTGTATATATGTGAGTTTATAAACAAAATAGATGTTAAAACTAAAGTAATCATATGTGTGTGTGTGTGTGTGTGTAAATATCACGATACTGGAATTCAAAGCAAAAACAATATGAATGAACCAACACAGACACTCATCACTTGAGCAACCCTTTCCTTAACTCGCCCACCTCCCCACACCCCCGCCCCCAGGGCCGGCCTTCCCACCTAAGAATAGAATCCACCCAAAATGGCTTCTTTCATCCCAGATCCCAAATCGTCACCGAACCTCCACTTCCGGCGACGCCATAACGACACCTGATTTTCGGACGCAAATTCCCGAGATGTATGCTAGTATTGCACCAGCCCCATGTCCCTAGGGTTAGGTTAGGCTAGGTTAGGTTAGGTTAGGAGAGGTTGTATATGTGAACCTACTATTAATTTGGGTGTGGGAAACATAATGAGATTATTTTCAAGAAAATTCTCTGGTTAGCTTTTAAGATATGGCGTCCCGCGTTTTTTTCAGGTTAAGGTCCCGGTACTCGGTTACGTCTCCGGAAAATGCGAACCGGAAGTTTTCGAAATTCAGCCCTGCCCTTCAATGGTATGCAAATGACAACGATTCTCTTCCACCCAGAACCCCTCCGGTCTCCAGTAATTCGTTCGGGCCACTTCGTTAGTTAGGGACGTTTGTTCGCTGAACAAAAGAAACGCAATAAACAAAAACTGACAGCAATCGCGTGAAGGAAATGTTAGCAAATGAAATAAACAGTTTGAGAGAATCTAATAGTGAATTTTCACAATTTCTCTATTTTTGCATTTTGCATTCGACGGAATAAAATGCAGATTTTCCGATGGGTTCTTCGCGAATGACGGCTGAAGGCATTTGCATGTTTGGGCTATTTTGCATAATTTAATGGTAGACGAGGCAGAGTTTCCTTTGCTTTGCCCCTGCTCATTGTACTGTTCGGAGAAGTGTTGGATTTGCGCGTCCTAGTATGCATTTTGCTGCAAAATGAAGACTAAGGGAATTGTATACTACTACAAGCAGCACTGCCCGCGTATTCTTCTCTCTCTCTCTCTCTCTCTCTCTCTCTCTCTCTCTCTCTTTCTGTATATATATATATATATATATATATATATATATATATATATATATATATATATATATATATATATATATAGATATATATATATACATATATATAATATTTATATATATATATATATATATATATATATACATTTATTTATATCTTATATATAAGCATATATATATATATTACATATGTATATATATATATATATATATATATATATATATATATATATATATATGTATATATATATATATATATATATATATATATATATATATATATATATATATATATATATATATGAAGAGGAACAATACTAGCGATCATGTCCATAAATAAAGCAGACTGCATACAAGGGAAGGGGTTCGTAGAATTTCAGATAGCAACCCCCTTACCACATCTACAACCCCATCGCCCCCACCCCACAAAATAGAAAAAAAAAACCATAGAAACGCATTCACCATTCCATTACCCACCCATCACAGCCCAAAGAAAAGGAAGAAGCCCCTTACAGTAGACAGGGAGAGAGTTATTAATTTGGGATTACCGGGAAGAGGAAAGAAATGTCTTCTTTGTTGCTGCAGATGCGGGAAGTTGGATAACAAGGGATGAAGATAGACTGAATCTGTAGCCATTCGTTACTATATATTTTATATATATATATATATATATATATATATATATATATATATATATATATATATATATATATATATATATATATATATATATATCCTTTAATATCCAATTCGCTCTACCTCGGGAATAATATATTTTCATATATGTTACCGAAGGGGAATTTTTTAGTTGATAATATATATATATATATATATATATATATATATATATATATATATATATATATATATATATATATATATATATATATATATATATATATATATATATATATATATATATATATATATATATGTAGAATCTATTGGTCACTTTTACCAGACACATATGTAATTCTAATAGCCAGAATGCCCCCTTAACTTCTCGAATTCTTCGCGCTTTTTTGGATATGCTTGTTCCAAACTCAACAAATTGAAGAGACTGTGATGGCCGGTCGCGGGAAACGAACCCGCGTCACCATAATCACAAGGAGGTCACGTTGCCGATCTGACCACGAGAAGGTCAGGTCGGCAACGTGACCTCCTTGTGACTATGGTGACGCGGGTTCGCTTCCCGCGACCGGCCATCACAGTCTCTTCAATCTCTTGCGTTTGGATCTTACGGCTTTGTAGTTACAAGCATATCCAAAAAAGCGTGAAGAATTCGAGAAGTTAAGAGGGCATTGTGGCTATTATAATTATATATATATATATATATATATATATATATATATATATATATATATATATATATATATATATATATATATATATATATATATATATATATATATATGACTATTTATCACATCACCGTGATTCATATACAATCAGAAAGCTACAAACGTCCTTTAATATCCAATTCACTCTACCTCGGAAATAATATATTTTCATATATGTTACCGAAGGGGAATTTTTTAGTTGATAATAAGTCCACCGTCCCATGGGGTCGAACCAGCGACGGACGAGGAATCAGGACTACAGTGACACACTAACGCAGTCGGCCACAAGAGAGGTATAAGTGAATAACATCTCCCATCATCTCACCCGTCGAACTCAGGTGTTTTGCGTTTGGAGACGATATCCACCCACCTCTGCCATGTTGACCGTGTAGTGCGTTTGTCGCACGTAGCCATATTATGACTATTTATCACATCACCGTGATTCATATACAATCAGAAAGCTACAAATGTCCTTTAATATCCAATTCACTCTACCTCGGAAATAATATATTTTCATATATGTTACCGAAGGGGAATTTTTTAGTTGATAATAAGTGGCCGACTGCGTTAGTGTGTCACTGTAGTCCTGATTCCTCGTCCGTCGCTGGTTCGACCCCACGGGACGGTGGACTTATTATCAACTAAAAAATTCCCCTTCGGTAACATATATGAAAATATATTATTTCCGAGGTAGAGTGAATTGGATATTAAAGGACGTTTGTAGCTTTCTGATTGTATATGAATCACGGTGATGTGATAAATAGTCATAATATGGCTACGTGCGACAAACGCACTACACGGTCAACATGGCAGAGGTGGGTGGATATCGTCTCCAAACGCAAAACACCTGAGTTCGACGGGTGAGATGATGGGAGATGTTATTCACTTATACCTCTCTTGTGGCCAACTGCGTTAGTGTGTCACTGTAGTCCTGATTCCTCGTCCGTCGCTGGTTCGACCCCACGGGACGGTGGACTTATTATCAACTAAAAAATTCCCGTTCGATAACATATATGAAAATATATTATTTTCGAGGTAGAGTGAATTGGATATTAAAGGACGTTTGTAGCTTTCTGATTGTATATGAATCACGGTGATGTGATAAATAGTCATAATATGGCTACGTGCGACAAACGCACTACACGGTCAACATGGCAGAGGTGGGTGGATATCGTCTCCAAACGCAAAACACCCTGAGTTCGACGGGTGAGATGATGGGAGATGTTATTCACTTATACCTCTCTTGTGGCCGACTGCGTTAGTGTGTCACTGTAGTCCTGATTCCTCGTCCGTCGCTGGTTCGACCCCACAGGACGGTGGACTTATTATCAACTAAAAAATTCCCCTTCGGTAACATATATGAAAAGATATTATTTCCGAGGTAGAGTGAATTGGATATTAAAGGACGTTTGTAGCTTTCTGATTATATATATATATATATAATATATATATATATATATATATATATATATATATATATATATGTGTGTGTGTGTGTGTGTGTGTGTGTGTGTGTGTGTGTGTGTGTGTGTGTGTGTGTGTGTATAAACAAACGCGAGCAAGAGAGAGAGAGAGAGAGAGGGAGAGAGAATTATGTACGCCTGCCTTGAACCTGTTCCTAGGAAATGATCAAATACGCTAGAGACCTCCATTTAATTTAGCTAATTTACATAGAATCCGACATCCGGGTTCAGTCAGCCAAAATCATTCGAACATCGTCCAACCGATGAACTGATTACCTTATTGAACTTGATTTCTGAAGTATAAATGTCAGCATATCACTTGTTAGTTTTGTGTAAAAGATAAATAATGTGCCGTCTGTCCGTCCGCACTTTTCTCGTGTCCGCACTTTTACTGTCCGCCCTCAGATATTAAAAACTACTGAGGCTAGAGGGCTGCAAATTGGTATGTTGATCATCCACCCTCCAATCAACAAACATACAAAATTGCAGCCCTCTAGCCTCAGTAGTTTTTATTTTATTTAAGGTTAAAGTTAGCCATGATCGTACTTCTGGCAACGATATAGGATAGGCCACCATCGGGTCGTGGGCAAAGATTCATGGGCCGCGGCTCAAACAGCATTATACCGTGAACACCAGAAGATAGATCTATTTTCGTTGGCCTTGATTATACACTGTAGAGGCTGTACAGAAAACTCGTTTCTTCGGCGCATTTTTACTTGTTTTCTTAAGGAAGAGGAATTTAACGTATTCATTACCTTCTTTTATTCTACTACCAATATCTGCCGCACTAATCATAACAAATTGTTCATTGCTCCTGATTATTCATCTAAAACTGTGAATAGCTGCCTATTATTAATGTATAAATCTAAAACCCATTTTCTAATAAAATGTTACTATTTTCTACATTAAAAGTGGCTATTCATATTAATGCTTATGAATGAACCTTGGAATATTTAATTGAGCAAATTTCAACAAAAGAGAAAATTTACTCCAATAAAAGCATATGAAATAAACAACTTGGGTACAGAATGACCTCTTTGTTACATCCACGTCCTGTTTACAGCAGCTGCTGTGCTTAACATACTTCGCTGCCTTGCTGTAATGGTTAATTCCACACTCTCAATAGCATTCATCTTTGCTGTTTCAATGAAGCACTGTATTATCCATTGAGGTACCGTCCTTTCTCTCTCTCTCTCTCTCTCTCTCTCTCTCTCTCTCTCTCTCTCTCTCTCTCTCTCTCAGTTGCGCTTGATACCTATTTCCATTATTATTCATGGTTACAATTGCTTTCTTAGTAATATACTAACTGTAATGGAAGTTAAAATAGTTGCATACTGTAATGTTAACTTTCTTAAAAATACAAGTGCATAGCATTAATCTTTATGTACATAGGGCAGATTTCAGGCAGCTATATTATCATGAGAAATCTTTAAATAAGCATGAATAGGCAGTTAACTATTTAGAAAACGAAAAAGAACGTTGGTAATAAAAAAACAAGTGAAACATGCACCGAAGTTTCCTCGGCGCAATCAGGTTTTCTGTACAGCCGCTACAGCGCTTAATCAAGACCACCGAAAATAGATCTATCTTTCGGTGGTCTCGGTATAATGCTGTATCAGCCATGGTCCATGAAATTTTAACCACGGTCCGGTGATAGCCTATCCTATATCGTTGCCAGAGGCACGATTATGGCTAAATTTAACCTTAAATGAAATCAAAATTACTAAGGCTAGAGGGCTGTAATTAGGTATGTTTGATGATTGGACGGTGGATGATCAATATACCAATTTGCAGCCCTCTAGCATCGGTAGTTTTTAAGATCTGGGTGCGGACAAGATAAAGTACGGACGGACAGACAAAGCCGGCACAATAGTTTTCTTTTGCAGGAAAGTAAAAAATTTTGACTTTGAATGTATATATATATATATTATTCATGAACAGGTTTGCGAGAGGTGAGTTCAGCTGTTCTTTTCTACACCTGAATTGATAAACACTATTTGATCCTCTTCACCCCCCCCCCACCCCCCCTCCCAAAAAAAATAACATTTAGTATTTTAATTCCTCACAAAGACTCTCAACAAACACCAACTTTGTTTGAATTCTTAGCGTCAACTTACAATTGGCAAGAAAAAAAAATGAAAGAAATTTCGATTGAGAGAAGAAGAGTAAAACTGCAAGGAGGAAGATTATGCATTTGTATGCATTTCCTGCCACAAATGAAATGAATAAATGTAAGAGGATTCCATGAATAACTTTTGTTTCCACTTCTCTCTCTTGTGGTCGGGGAGCCCGATTGATATTCTCGGAGGCATATTCACTTTTCTTGTCGCTTCTCATCTCTCTCTCTCTCTCTCTCTCTCTCTCTCTCTCTCTCTCTCTCTCTCTCTCTCTCTCACACACCTGGCAGAGTCCAGTAAAAAGGATTGCAAAATTTCAGGGGTCTGGTGGTGGTAAGGAATACACACATACACATACATACATATATATATGTGTGTGTGTGTATTATGTGTGTGTGTATGTATCTGTATATATCTCATATATATATATATATATATATATATATATATATATATATATATATATATATATATAGAGAGAGGAGAGAGAGAGAGAGAGAGAAGAGAGAGAGAGAGAGAGAGAGAGAGAGAGAGTCTGTTACAAAATGATAAGCCTTCGTCACAAAGAGAAAGTTTAAAATAAATCAGAAGGTATATAGCATATTAGAATTTTGTCTTCGTAAAAGGGAACGGTATCAAGTAACATTCAAATCAGCTGACCCTCGAGTTCGTGATTCCCAGAGTACTCACGGAATCCAGAAACCTGTCATATACAATGAGGGTGGAGTTCAGGTGGCAAGTAGCGACCTCTTGATAGTTTCTCTAATTAATTTTCGGCGTCGTCAAGCATTACAGCTTTCCTGATATGCATTTTTAACTTTTCCCTACCGTCTCCCTCTCACCCCCTCATTATTAGAATAAGTGCTTTTGGTCCAAAATATTCTCACTTAGTTTTCTCTAAAAGAAAACACTGAGATGGGTATTTGTCTGTCCGTCCGAACTTTTTCTGTCCCGCCCTCAGATCTTAAAAACTACTGAGGCTAGAGGGCTGCAAATTGGTATGTTGATCACCTACCCTCCAGTCATCAAACATACCAATTTCAGCCCTCTAGCCCTAGTAGTTTTCATTTTATTTCAGGTTAAACTTAGCCATAATCTTGCGTCTGGCACCGCTATAAGTACCAACACCACAGGCCACCACCGGGCGTGGCTTAAAGTTTCATGGGCCGCGGCTGAGAGTTTCATACAGGATTAGACTCTGTACAGAAAACTCGATTGCGCCCAAGAAACTCTGGCTCATTTTTTACTTGCTTAACCATTGATTTTACAGTGATAGAGAGCAAACTACACTGAGGTGGAAGGCATACATGAGGAGTATGTAAAGACCAGTTGGGTCATGGAGTACAGAGTAGCTCCGTGAGAGGAAACATACAGAGACACAATCAGGAAATTATGTGATTGGCGAATGCAAAAGGGATTATTCCATGTGTAATCCTCCGAGATCCTATTGCATGACAGAAAAAACATTCGGCTTCCTGATTTCTCTATTTAATAAGCCGTATAATTTTCAGTAGGAACCTATCGACAGTAACGACCAAAGTTGCATATGTTGCACAAGCGAATTCAGGTCGAAAGCAACAGCCGGGTCACTAATTAGGCGAAAGCCTTTGACGCAATTCAATCAGCGAGAATAGCGTTCGAGGAGCCTCTCCAGACTTGAGAACAATGCTGCTCAACGGGTAACGGATAAATCCGACTTGAACCTGAAGCTGATGCTCGAAGGAAGGCGCGGGTACACACACAGACACACACACACACACACACACACACACACACACATATATATATATATATATATATATATATATATATATATATATAATATATATATTTGTGTGCGTGTATTTATCTATTTACATTTTTTCTATTTACTTATTAATTTGTTAATTTTATCTATTCTTTTTTAATGAGGTCTCTTCTTTCTGTATTTCTGATTACCTGCTGTTAATTTTTT
>JANJGK010000024.1:32909019-32939486 GCA_039081455.1 Macrobrachium rosenbergii | reverse complement strand
TTTCATATAAGTTTTATGTACGTTTGCTTCGTGTTTCATATAAGTTTTATAAAGGTTTATCAACGCAGCAAGTATACGGCGGCTTGATGTTACAAATATATAAATGAAACTCCTTTTTGATTCTGACCAGTTTTGTACTTCCACCTCGGTCGCATATCCTAATATCCAATTTATTTTCCGATTCCTATTTCATGCCTCGACCTCATTTCAATCTCTTCCGGCTTCCCTCCCCCTTTTCTTTATCCATAAGAGATGACAAACTTGGCAAACTTCCCCATATCTGTCAAAAACTTCCCCTTGCCAATAACTAGATCGTCCAACCCTCTAAACCAGTATTATTTATGCAAGGGGGAAATTCTCAACCACGGGCACGTTTTCTACCTGAGGTATGTGTGTGTGTTTGTGTGTGTGTGTTTGTTTTTTGTTTGTGTGTGTGTGTGGGTATGTGTGTTTGTATGTACGTCACTGAAGGTGCGAAACCTCCCTCGCCTTCTAAAGTCATTGGATGGGACTAATGTATAATTTCCATAGAGTATTCTGCCTGAAGTGTGTGTTTGTGTGTGTGGGCGTGTGTGTTTGTTTGTTTGTGTGTGTTTGTATGTACGTTACTGAAGGTGCGAAAGCTTGCCTTCTAAAGTGATTGGATGGGACTAATGTACAATTTCCATAGAGTATTCTACGTGAAGTATGTGTTTGCGTGTGTGTGTGTGAGTGAGTGAGTGTGTGTGTGTGTGTGTATGTGTGTGTGTGTACACGCTACTGAAGGTGCAAAAACCTCACCCTCTAAAATGATTGGTTGGTACTAATGTGTAATTTCAAAGTCACTCTCCTCCAAATTTGCTTATCCAGGGAATGCGGTGGATGGGGAATTTCCTTTTACTTATTTCGTTAGGTAATTGAAGGCCAATGTTATTACCTTCTGGAAGGTTAATTGACAGAGACTAAATTCATGTTAAAAGCATTCATTGAGATAAAATTCGGCTTGTTTAAATTTTTCTGTAACATTAGTGCTCTGTGAATGATATGAAATTTTTGTTTTAATTTCAGTCTTTTTCTTTCTCCTGTTAAATGATTCCCGGTGAGGTGGTGACAGTTATGATGTATATATATATATATATATATATATATATATATATATATATATATATATATATATATATATATATACAGACATACATACACACTCACACACACGGTACAGGCAAAAATCAATGTGCATTTTTTCATTTCTTTTCGTCGCTTAGTAACTTTGTTTAGGGGTTAGGGATAAATGATGCGTGTTTTAATATGCGAGCGAATCCTGAAAGTAAAACGATAAAACACACACACGCACACACATATATACTGTATATATGTATGTATATATATATATATATATACACATATATATATATATATATATATATACATACATATATATATATATATATATATATATATATATATATATATATATATATATATATATATATATATATATATATATATCTGTTTAGTCGTTTTACTTTCCCGATGACTTTCTTTTTACAGCACAGTTCCGAATCACTCCAGGGAAACAATTTCATCAGTTAGACAGCTGCAGCAAAAAACGCGGATTTCAGTCAACAGCGATGGCAAAGAATTCAATTTACTGGAGAGAGAAGACTAAAATGCCGTCCTGAGGGAGAATTTGCGAAAGGCAGAGAGTAAATGAAAGGTACACAAATCCTTTCATGCTGTTAATAAAAGAAATTGAAATATGCTTCAAGTTATCTGACAATTTTTTACCTGAACGATCCTGCTCTCGGCAGTCTGGGGTGTGGATGAAAATACTGGTACAAAAATGCTGCGAATAATAAAATAAGAAATAGAATTGTTTATTGCGTGTATAAGGAGAAAGACAGTTCGCCATTTTCATAAGCACTTTATGATAGAGAGGATTTTAAGCTTGTGTCAGTAGCTGCTAAGGATATCTTACTTAGCTCAGTTGTGGAACGCAAGTACCGATATTGTTTTAATAAGTATTTAAAGTGTTGCTGATTCAGTCACGGAATGAAGGTTTTCTGAGCCTAAAGGAAGTGACAAATCGTTCACTGAGCTACTAGTATTAGTAATATTAGTAGTAGCGTTATTATGAGCTTCATCTATACAAAACTAACTCCCAGGTTGAAAGTGAAAAAATTATATTTGTAAATATCACCGATTCCATGTGTATCCAAAATAAAACTTTTTCACGGGATAGTGGAGAGAGAGAGAGAGAGAGAGAGGAGAGAGAGAGAGAGAGAGAGAGAGAGAGAGAGAGAGGAGAGGGGACGGTTGGCAGGATATTTTAGACTCATTCTTCATGTCGACAGACGAGAATGGAAGATCTTCTCTTGAGAATACCATTGTTGGATACAACTGATGTCAGGCAGGAAGTGGGAAGACATGCGAGACTGAGGTCTCAATTTTTGGAGAGAATGTCTTAAAGAGAAACTTAGGATTCCCTTTTTAAAGTGATATTTATAGTACTCAGCTCTGAATCCTCTGTCTGAAGGCATCGGAAAATGTAAAAGAAGTATTGTTATTAGTCCAACGGGTATACGTTTATATGTGCACACAGAAATTTATGTAAATTTAGGTTAAAGTTCGTCATTGAATGCTGTAAATATTCTATCGTGGTTTTATTTTAAGTTTTGTTATAAAGGAGTGTTTTGAGATTTCAACGTCACTGGTGAGACAGCATAAATAAAAAAAAAATTAGAACATAACATAATGAGGTGCATGACGGATTACGTAACATCCTGAATTGAAACCTGAAACTAACGTAAATCTGAATCCTATAATTTTAACGGACCTTGGGGATTTCTGTATAGCAACGAAGATGAATTCAGTATTTGAAAGACAATTCCTCTTTTTATGAAATGATTTAAGCAAAATTACTATTTGTTCTCCCTCTGTTTAGTTATGCTTAATAATTAGCTGTAAGAAGGTTTATAAACTATTACATTTTGATAGTTTGAAACAAATTGCAATACAAAGATTTTCATAGGTTGTGGAAGTCTCATGTTCTGCTATTTTTGTAGTGCCTTTGGCTAACAGACGGCGTTTTCTACTTTGTTACACTTGCCAATAGATGGCGTTTTCTACTTTGTTATACTTGCTAATAGATGGCTTTTTCTACTTTGTTATACTTGCCAATAGGTGGCGTTTTCTAATTACTTTGTTACACTTGCCAATAGATGGCGCTTTGTACTTTGTTATACTTGCCAATAGATGGCGTTTTCTACTTTGTTACTTGCCAATAGATGGCGCTTTGTACTTTGTTATACTTGCCAATAGATGGCGTTTTCTACTTTGTTATACTTGACAATAGATGGCGTTTTCTACTTTGTTATACTTACCAATAGATGGCGTTTTCTGCTTTGTTACACTTGCCAATAGATGGCGTTTTCTACTTTGTTACACTTGCCAATAGATGGCGCTTTGTACTTTGTTATACTTGCCAATATATGGCGTTTTTTACTTTGTTATGCTTGACAATAGATGGCGTTTTCTACTTTGTTATACTTGCCAATAGATGGCGTTTTCTACTTTGTTACACTTGTCAATAAATGGCGCTTTGTACTTTGTTATACTTGCCAATAGATGGCGCTTTGTACTTTGTTATACTTGCCAATAGATGGCGTTTTCTGCTTTGTTATACTTGAATGCCTAGTTTTTAGAGTCCTTGGGATTGTAAGACGGTTCTAGGAGAATTTTCAGAAGGGTCCATTTTCTTAATAGGAGGAGTGTTAGAAGCATAGATTTCTAGATATTTACCTGTTATTTTGGATATATTAAAATTGGTGTTATGTGGTGTTACAATATTGAGATCCAAGGTAAGCAGATTTTACTTTTAAGTATCTGGTCACTTGAGAGTAATTTGGAGTTCTAATAGATGAGATTTTGACTGAATGTGCTGTGAAATGCTGAGCTGCACAGTGGGCAATGGCCATAACCTTTGTCATGTATGTGAATTAAGTTTTTCCCTGCTATTTCCTTAAATCTGAAGCAAAATGTGTTTGCTTTGTTGGTTTCACTATGAAACCTTATCAAGAGTTAGGTTAGAGTGGATAAGAGATTTTCATTTAATGTGGGTCGGTTTAACTGGCGTTTGTGTCAGCAAAGCACTTGAAAATTATGAATTTTAAAGTTGTGAATTTTTTGAGATACCATACCAGTGAGTTAGGCCTATATTCTAGTGGGAAAACTAAATGGCTTCCAAATATGAAGTCTCAATAAGTGATATTTTTGCATGAACTGTATTTCCATGAATTAAAGCTTCTTACTGCTCAGAATTTGAGTAGCAAGTTTTCGATGAAGCTACAAATCACGCGCAAGCGAATTCTTAACTACATTTTATAGTAGTTTTAGGTTAATTTGACGTTAGCTCATGGGAATAGTTTATTGGATACGTGGGGCACATTTTGGGGGGAAGGGTCTAGTTGCCCGTGTGACATTCCCTTTGATGCTAATGCATAATTTTTTCTGGTTCCTGAGCAGGTATATAGGAAACTTTATCTGAAAGCGTATGAGGTAGTAACTAAATTTGAGGTGCTGTTAATATAAAGTTAGTGGCTATTGCTTTAGTGATCATTGGTCAATTTCTAATTTTATGGTATAGAAGTATATTGACAGCACTCAGTACTCAACTAGTGTTAAACTTGCTGCTGCACAGTTGCTATAGTTTGGCGCATAAGATTAATTTTTTTGTTTTTTTGCCACGTTAGTGGTTATATTGTCAGCAAAGTCTCGAAGCAATTATTCAACTTTATTAGTTTGAAAACCAAAAATGTCTTACACTGGAAAATCATGGTTTTTAGTCAGGAAATAAGGCATGTCGAGACTTTTTCATAAATCTAAAAACATTCATAAAATCTAAAACTGCAACCGTACAGGGGGGTTGGCAAAAATATAGTAATAGTGATGTGTAATATATCCAGACAGTGGTGTGTGTAGACTTACAAATACTTTTGCTTTATTCAAGCAAACTGATAAGCTTTGATGAGTTTGATAGTTTTTTTTTAAGTCCTGAATTATAGCACGAGAGTTTTATTATACAACTTAAGAGGTAAGTACTACTAAACTTGGATTGTAATACATGCTTTTGCCCCTTTGCTTAAATTTAATAGTGATTACTATAAAATGCGAAAATGGCTTCTCTAGGTATTCAGTTGTGTAACTTTTAGTTAGTGTCAAAAGTACAGAATTTTAGAATTGTTCATTGTTACTGAATACATCTTTAACAGCGGTAATGAAAGATAACCTCTTAAAGCAATATATTAGATGACTTGTTCAAAGGCCATAGCCTAATTGTGAATAAAAGGGTCTCGGGGAAGTGTCTGCAACTTTTTGGTAACTAAGTTCAACTCGCTACTAGGCGGCATTAAAAGATTTTGGGTTAGGCAGTTTTAAGAAATTGCATGGGTAAATTTTTAACTCATTGAAAGGTGCTTTTATGGCATTAATTGCAAAGAATGCGATAGTTAAGATAAAACATGGACTAAGTTGGTGATATCATTTGTTTGACTTTATGCCACGTAGGAAGGTCTTAATTTTTCCAGTTTTCATTGAGTGGTGGTTTTAATCTAGGAATATTTTAGGTAGCTTTCATACAGTTCCTTTGTTTTCCTATCCGTATGGCCTCTCGACTTGAAATTCAGTTTTAGGAGAGCTTAACAGATTATTCTGTGCAATAATGTTACGCTGGCATCTCAGAATTTGTCCGGTTTTTATAAGGGAACTCGAGAATTTAACTTTTTTGATCTTTAACTTTCAAATGACATGTCTCGATTACTACAACCATCAACTATTATTTTTCTGTGATCTATTACAACGGCACGTATAGGCGAAGCGACTACATAGGCGAAGCGACTACATAGTATTTTAAGAAGCCGAGTCGGGATAACTAAAACTTCTTGGAACTTGTAGACCCTAGTATTTTATGGAGTCAAAATAACGTGAAAATTAATTAGAACTTGCAGACCCTAATTACTTTAATTAGTTGCACATATTGCCTTGTTGGAAACTCTTATAAGACGAAACATTGTCCCTGTAAACTGTATAATGTAACCTCCGAATCCTTATGATTTTATGACATAAGTTTTGCCTACAAAAAGAATTGAAGGATCCCGGTATAGAGCATTACCGTCTCCATACTTATTACCATATAAATAGAAATTTTTTTTTTTAATGCTCAACTTGAGTAATAATTCCATTTATCTTAATACATTCATCCAACATGAAATATGGTGCCAATTTTCGTGACAAATGGAGAGATTTTCAGTTTATTTTAAATAACCGCTTAGTAGAGCTTTGGTTAACAAGTAGCGTGACGTGTTGAAAGGTGATACTGACTGCGGCACAAGACTCTCAATAATTTACATTATTTTCATTAATACAAAATGTACTGTGAACCTATAGTTTTATAAATTTTGCACTGCTAGGCCTTCGAACAGTCTGAATACGTGAATTTAATTTTTTGTACCTGCAGACTGAACCTTGTACAGTACTGACTTTCGAATATAGTGAGAATTACTTATCCCATGCAGGAACCATTTCATACTTTTTAAGATTAGTGCCAGGAGAATTTAATGGATCCTAATATTTACTGACATACTATTTCAGTTTCAGGTAGAATGACAAAGTATGAACCCATATTGGTTTTATTAGATAAACTGAGTATTGGCTGGCAAACTGGTCTTACGATTGAGTACAATTTAATGCTAGATATGGAACTCGAAGTAGGTCATTCAGTGTAGAAAATCTTTCATGGGTTAATCAACCATAGATCAGAGTGAATTATTCGAGAGTACAGTAGTACCACGGTATTTGAAATGATCTTGTAATTTTTGCAAGATCGTATAATCTTTCTAAGTCTGGGTTACTAACGTGGAGTAAGATTTGATTCACAAGAACAGCCAAAAAGATAAGATCAGTAAGCTTGTTTTAATTACCGGTTGTCATAAGGTACTTAGGTTTCAGAATAACCTAAAGGCATTAAGTATTTAGTTCGTTCAATTATCTTCCCCATAGTTTATATTAAAGGATTCTGCTGACAGTGTAACTACTTTTTCTGCTTCCATTAAGCTTAGCTTCTGCAAAAGCTCTGAGCTGGTAGCTAGGTTTCTCTAGCTTATTTGCTTGTAAGGAACTTAACCTAAAAAAAACATAAAAAAAACCTGGACTTAAACTAGTATTTTTACTTACTCGTATCACTTTGAATGTCAGTGTTAGTATGTTATTTCAGATGAAGTTTTAGGGCGTGCTATATTTGAAAGTTCGCGGCCTAGTTTTGACGAGTGCCTTAAGTTGGAATATATTCGTATCAACGGTAAAGGATCTGAAAGTTTTCTCCCTTCCATTCCCTCTTCACCTCTTGAGGTATTTCGAACTGCGTTAGCATAAGAGAGTTTACCGAATTACGCTTTTGGCACCAATTATAGTGCGTATGAAATATCACTGACAGAACTGACTGAATCTTATTGCTGATGACAGTGGCTTAGTGCTAATATGTTTTTTAAAGCTCTGTCCACACTAGCGGGCACTGCCCAACGGGCAAACACTGTTCCCATAACCCGTTCCACAATACTGACCGACCGAGTATGGAGCTAGAACGATGCGATTGTCCAGTAACACTGCTTCAGAAGCGAGAGAAAATATAAACAGCTGGAAGTGCCCGACGGACATGCCCGCTAGTGTGGACAGACCATAATAAATGGAAATGGCTGCCTTTTATTGCTAATGAAAATGCCGTAGGGCATCCAATTACTTACCACTGAATGGCCAGGCTATACATAAAATAAGAAACTGCCTTAGGTAGAGCTTGAGTAGGTATTGCGGGATATTATGACTTCATTTTGTTTGAGAATGCTTGACAATTAAGCTGTCATAATTCTAAAAATGTGTAACCTTTAATAATCACACGCTTAGATTTCTCAGTAAATAACGGTTCAGTTGTATCTCTGTAGGGGTTAGTTCCAGATTCTCTTAATGCCAGGTATTTGAAACAAAATCCTGAGTCCTGCTTCCTAAATTGCCTGAATCAGCTATTACAAGGTATTTTATATAAGAATCCTCACGTCTAATCCTTAAAGGTATGGCATTAGTCTTTCCTTAGGGAGTTTATATAAAAATCTTCAGGCCTACATATTTACTGGGTATTGCATTTGTAAGTTAGTGAAATAATTTGTAAGAGAAATTACGCTAAACTGCAGCCAGGTCTTTAGTTTTCCAGTTTACAATGAATGTTCTGTAGTTTTCAAATTGAAATCAATTTTTATTAAATTCATTTAGCTTGTTGCAAGGCGCTCTAGTTATAGTATTCAGTTTTGGTGAAGTTTAAAAGGTGGAGTGAAATAAGATTGCATCAGCATCCTAATGTTTTTGTTATAAAAAGTGCTAAAATTAACTTTTGATTAACTTTAATTGGCACCAACTTTGATAAGCACTTTGAAATAATGCCCTTATTACTTCAACCATTATCAAGCTTAGCGAGTCAAAATAAAATGTTTACCATGACTTCTAGACCTGGACTGTTTTATATGCCTTGTTGAAGAGTTAGTAAAAAAAATATTTTGCTCTTTTAAACTTAAAACTCTATAGTATGGCCTTGGGATCCTTTTGATTACCTGATAAAAGATTTTTCACAAAAATAACTTTAGGCTCTTGTCTACAGTATTGCCATGTCACCTTGTCTGTTATTACAATTCGTATAACAGGTAATATAATGGGTGCTAGTTTGGCTCATCTACGCGTCCCCTACTCCGAGGTCCTAGTACTAAGCACCGAATGGTAAATGTAAAGTAGACGGCCTCGCGAAGGTATCGTTTATTAATTTGTCGACCACACAGTATAGAAATGGGTGTATATAATACTTTGATTCCCGAGGGGCTAGTACTAAGCACGGCGTCCCAAGGAGTTTTATTCATGTTTAGTACTACCACCTCGGAGCAGGCGACGCGTAGATAAGCCAAAGTAGCACCCAAGTAATGTTTCTAATTTTTTCAGGTACCTACTATGAGTAATACTTCCATGTATCTGAATGCATACTCATCCCACCTGAAAGCTGGTGCTAATCGAGACATTCGGACCAGCTTTGGTTCTTTTATGAGCTTCTTGGTAGAGCTTTGGGGAACAAAGTAACGTGGCGTATTGGTAGGTGCAGCTTGAATGTGGTGCCTAAAGAAATATAGGTTTTCATGTAATAATTATGCTGTGGACTTGTAGTTTTATAAAGTTTGCTTTCAGTTAAAGCCCTTGCCATATTTTGAATACCTTGAATAGAATCTTTTTGTTCAGTTAAGCTTTACAAAAACAAAATTTTAACTGTGGACGAGAGTATTTCATATATATATATATTTTTTTTTTGCCAATAGAATTTAAATTTATCCTAATATTCATTAACGTATATATTGGAATTCCAGGTAGAATGGCCGATGCAAAGCACGAATCCATGGAAGTCTGTCCGAGGAAGTTTGATCAAATTTCATTGAAGTGATCATCCAGACACGATTTCATCAGATATGTGAAGTAAGTTGCATGTTGGTTTTATTTTTGAAAGTAAGCTATTGAGTATTTGTTGGAAAGC
This sequence comes from Macrobrachium rosenbergii, assembly GCA_039081455.1. Lineage (NCBI taxonomy): Eukaryota > Metazoa > Arthropoda > Malacostraca > Decapoda > Palaemonidae > Macrobrachium > Macrobrachium rosenbergii. The sequence goes on along the minus strand of JANJGK010000024.1, from coordinate 32,929,897 downwards.
TAGTTTACGATATAGAGCATGAGTGGGAATAAAAGTCAAACTTTTAAAAGGTTAATCAACCATAGGTCAACCACGGTAAATTAAGCACAGTAGTGCTTAATGATACTCGAGAACCTTCAATTTGGATTACTAACACGAGGTTAGATTCTCGCAAGAGCAACGATTAAGAGTATATAGAACTGAGGTCAGTATATTGCAGAATATTGCAGAATGCAGGATTAGTATTTAATCTACTCTGTAAGCTATATAACATGCTGGTATTCTATGACGCTCTACAACCAGCGAGGATTTTTTTTTAGTTTAAATCATTACTAAATGCCATAATTTGTCATAAGTTTGAGGATAACCTAAAGGCATGGAGTGTTTGGTTGCGTCCTTGCTCTTTACCATGATGTATTTTAGTTTATGAAAGGATTCTGCACTCAGTGTAACCCTTGTTTTGCGTTTTTCCAGTGTGAATCGCTTGTGTAAAACACGCTGTCAAACTTATAGCTAGGGGTGTCTGCATTGTATTTGCAAGTACATATTGGGAACTTCACTTAAAATATACCATTAAGCTGGTCCTTTTAGTCATTTACGCAAGAGACTGAACATCAAAGTAATAGTAAATAATTATAGAAGCAGTATGGTGTTGTTCATTTGAAAGTACACAAATAAGCCTTGCTTACAGTGTTTAAAGCTGGAATAAATTCTTATTGGACATGAAGTTTCCTGAAAAAAAAAAAAAAAAAAATTCCATTCCCTCATCTCTTGAGGTATTTCGCCAGTTAAGAACTGCTCAGGCTTGAGATGCATGTCAATGAATTACACTTATTATACCATAATGAAATATCACTGACCGAATTCACTGGCTTCTGTTGAAAACTACTTAGGAACCTCCTGTGACTGAATTTAATTGGCCTTATTGCTGATAAAAACTGCTTATAGGCCACCTGTTACATCACTGGGTTATAAACTAATAAGGCCATATGTAGGAATAAATTGGAAATTACTTTCAACTTACAGTAGACCATACTTCTAATTACTAAACACAGAGCACTAGTACAGCTAGCAGGTTTAATTGCGACAGGAACTGAAGGTCTTTGTAATATTTAGTTAACCTGTTCAAATTAAGATAGCAGGTTATGTTGACAAGATCTTGCAAGTGAGACAATTAGGTAAGGATTTATTCTGAATGTTGGTATAACATCTAATAATCCTACGTTCAGAGTTATCCTGGTAGATAATTGTTTTATCTTGTGGAAGTTAGTGCCCAAAATCTTGAGGCCATGTATTTTATATTCAAATTCCCTGTTATTGCCAAGTATTTCATAAAAAAAATCTTCAGTTTTTTTAGTGCCAGGTACTTCGTTTGAAAATCTTGACGTCCATGTAACAAATATTGCCTGGTTTTTTTTTCTGCCAGAAATTGCTCTTTCCAGGTATTTCATAAAGTAAAATGATCAGATAAATTGTTATTGATAGATTTTCCAAGAATGTTTGTCCTACTTACAAAGTAAATGCCTGAAAATATCAAGGCTACTTAAATCTGTTATTGCCAGGTTTTTCTTATAAAAATCCTTAGGCTTATCTACTTAATGCCTGATTTTATTGCATTTCGTGAAATCCTCGGGCCTACTTACGAAATTGTCTAAACCTGCTATTGCGTTTAATATCCCCAGGCCTACTAACGTAGTTAATGCCAGGTAAATCATAAACTCCCTCAGGCCTCCTTGATTCAATCGCCAGTTATTAAACCCCTCAGGCCTACTTAACACAAGTAATCCCTGAGTATTGCCAAGTAGGCTATTTCGCAAAATCATCAGGTTTACTTAATGAGGGTAATGACTAAATCCTTTGCATTTCATAACCTCAGGTCTACTTAACGAAATGAATGCCTAAATCTGCTGTTGCATTTATGATAATCCTCTGGCTTATTATTATTATTATTATTATTATTATTATTATTATTATTATTATTATTATTATTATTATTATTATTATTATTATTATTATTATTATTATTCAGATGAAGCCTACTCATATGGAACAAGCCCACAGGGGTCATTGACTTGAAATTCAAGCTTCCAAAGAATATGGTCTTCATTAAGAAGAAAAAGGAGGTAAAGGGAAATTCGGAAAGAAGAGACCCCACTTAATAAAATAAAATAATTAACAAATAGATCAAAATATATTAAAATGCAAAGAGAATAGTATTAGGGTAGTAATGCATTGCGTCTTCGCTGGAACTTTAGAAGTTCCAATTGCATGACTTCATCTGGGACGCCGTTCCCCAGTCTAACGGTGCGAGGAATAAAGGACCTCTGGAACTGAGAAGTTCGACAGCGAGGCACATTACTGCATATTGGTGTTGCTATTCAGCGAATCTTACTTTTGTTATAGATAGGTATATCATATAAACCACCAGTGCTACTAGAATTAGTTATTGCTAGGTATATCATAAAAACCACTAGTGCTACTTGAATTAGTTATTGCCAGGTATATCATAAAAACCACCAGTGCTACTTGAATTAGTTATTGCCAGGTATATCTTAAAAACCACCAGTGCTACTTGAATTAGTTATTGCCAGGTATATCTTAAAAACCACCAGTGCTACTTGAATTAGTTATTGCCAGGTATATCATAAAAACCACCAGTGCTGCTTGAATTAGTTATTGCCAAGTATATCGCCAAGTATATCATATATCATAAAAACCATCAGACCTACTTCAATCTATTGCCAGGTATTTCTTAAACTTCTAAGGCCTACTTAAGTTAATGCATGAATCTGCTATTGCCAGGTATTTCACAAATCCTCAGGCCTACTTAATGAAGTTAATGCCTGAACCTGTTATTGCCAGGAATTACAAAAAATCCTCATGACTAATTTAATGCTTGAATCTGCTATTACCGGGTATTACAAAAAATCCTCACGCCTAATTAATACCTGAATCTGCTATTGCCAGGTATATCCTAAAAAAGATCCCAGGCCTACTTTAATCTGCTATTGTCCGGTGTTTCATTAAAAGTTCTACAGGCATACAAAGTTATGCCTGAATTTGCTATATCATAGTCAGGTATTCCAAAACCTTCAGGCCTGCTAACGAAGTTAATGCCTATATCTGCTATTGAATTCCACATAAACTCTTTGGGCTTAATTTTAATGCTTAAATCTACTTTTGAATTTCATATAGTATCCTTGGGACTAATTCATGCATAAATCTACTTTTGGATTTCATATTTAATCCTCAGGCCTAATTTTAAAGTTAATGCTTAAATCTGCTTTTGTATTTCATAAAATTTGTCCAAGACTGGTATTACCAGTTGTATCCTAAAAACCCTCTGGCCTACTTGAATCTGCTGTTCCCATGTACTTAATTTATAGCTAGCTGCTTAGGCCTACAAGACTAAAAGTTAATACGTGAACCTATTATTGACAGGTATATCATAAAAATCCTTGGGCCTACTAAAATCTGTTATTTCCACCTGTCATAAATCTGTCCTGTTTACGATACTAACACCTAAATCTGCTGTTGTCAGGTATTTCATATAAAAATTTTGAAGTCTTAAGAAGGTAAGGTCTGAATCTGCATTTGCAAGTTATTTCATAAAATCATCAGGCCTACTGGAATCTGTTGTTGCCTACGTGTAAGCTTGCTAGGTAATTCAAATAAGTCAGAAGGCCTACTTAATGCCTGAATCTGTAATTGCTAGATTTTTCATAATTCTCGGCCCTAACAGGCCTACTTACGAAGTTTATGCCTGTGTAATTGGCAGGTATTTCATATTAAAATCTTCAGGCCAAAACAGTCGTTTAATGGCTAAATCCATCGCCAGGTATATATCAAGATCTTCAGGCCAATCTGAATTTCTTTTAGGGTATTTCATATCTTCAGGCCTACTTATGCAAAGTTAATACCTGAATGTGCCATTACCAGCCTACTTATGCAAAGTTAATACCTGAATGTGCCATTACCAGCCTACTTATGCAAAGTTAATACCTGAATGTGCCATTACCAGCCTACTTATGCAAAGTTAATACCTGAATGTGCCATTACCAGCCTACTTATGTAAAGTTAATACCTGAATGTGCCATTACCAGCCTACTTATGTAAAGTTAATACCTGAATGTGCCATCACCAGCCTACTTATGCAAAGTTAATACCTGAATGTGCCATCACCAGCCTACTTATGCAAAGTCAATACCTGAATGTGCCATAACTAGACGTTTCACATAAAAATCCTCAAGCGTTACTGCATATCTATTTTGTATAGAAAGTTACAATGTTTCCTCCGTTTTTACACAAATGAGATTTTGGGTCCTTCCCTTTTATATATTTTGAAGTTTGAATGTTTAGATTTATTTCCCCAATACCATTAAATTTTGTGCTTTCTTATCAGGACTCTTCATTTCCATAATGTACTGTACATGCTGTAGCTGGATCCCAGATACCTTCCCCCACTTTTTCCTTTCCCCTCCTTGCAACCCCTCCCCCCTCTTCGTTTTACCAGTGGAATTACAGAATTTGTCATTTAAATTTAGTTGTGATTATCATCCTGATACTGTCAGTCTTCATAGGATTGCCTTATGTTAGTTTCTTACGATAGTTCTGACTTAAGTTTAACTGAGATCGTGGTTTGCTCATGGTCGAAATGTAGTTATGCCCCCTTTTTTTTTATTTACTTCAGCAGATATGCTGTACATGTGATTCGTGTTAAATCAATGTTTCGAATTCTTGTAAAAGTTAATGTTTTATTGGATGCTGAATTTTGACAATTTTCAAGAACAAAATTTTACTGGTTTTTAGCAATGTAGTGGGTGCCTGTGCCTTGGAAATTAGGATAATTTCAATGTTTTTTTTTTAAGGTAATTTTTTTTAGAATATCGTTAAACTAATACTGATTTTTTTTTCAGGTTTTACCCTCTGGCCAAGGAAATCAAACGCCAATGAAATGGGGAATGTGAAGATCGGTTGACTGCATCACCTCTGCCATGAAGACTGCTCCTGAATACTTTACAATATCAAATATATTTGGTTTATCAGATAAAACTCAATGTTTGTAAACAGTATTAGATGTAATTTAGTTTTTTGATGGTCAGATATCTTATTTTTTTTTTACATTATCAGATAAATTCTCATTTGTATAGTCATGCATCTAATCTAAGACATACTCTCTATGCAGAAATAGTGGAAACACCTCATGCATCTAATCTAAGACATACGCTCATGCAGAAATAGTGGAAACATTTTTTTACCTTTTCTTGTGCCCATTATAGACATTTTGAGTTCGATTCCAGGCCAGTATGCTGTCATATTTTAACGGAAACTGACAGTGCAAAGTGTTAATTTGCCATTTCATTTATTTACAAAAGCTTGAGGCACGGGGGGAGGCGAAAAGGTTCAGTCATTATCAACCTTGAGAAATGCTTTAGCACGCAGATTTCCTGAGTGCGAGGCGCTCTCTCTCTCTCTCTCTCTCTCTCTCTCTCTCTCTCTCTCTCTCTCTCTCTCTCTCTCTCTCTCTCTCTCTCTCTCTCTCTGGCTTGGTCATACACGCATGATAGTTATTTGCCTCTCCGATCTTGAACATCTATTCACATTCTCTCTCTCCCTCCCGGCACCTCCATCTGCATCACTCTTCTCCCCACATAGTCCCCCCTTCTCATCACATAACCATACCACCGCAATCGTACTCTGAACCTTATTTGATACTTCTACCACTTTTTTACTTATTCTTTCATTCCTGATCCTATGCATTTTCATCCTAGCATTTTCATCTCGACCACATCATTTTTCTTCTGTTCTACTCTCTTTACCTGCAGTGATTCAGCTTTATATATCAATGCTGGTCCCTGTCAATGCTGGTCCCTTTAACCTTATTCTGCTGTCACACGGGACACCTGACACCTCTCCAATTTTCCCCCCATCTTGCGTTGTGTTCTCTATCTGCATACAAATTTCCATCACCAGCTACTGTTGAATCAATATATCTAAATTTTTGTACTCTGTTCAACTGTTCCTTCCATACTAATCTGGGAGTCCTGATCTATATTAAAGCTTAGGTATTCAGTGTCTCTCTCTCTCTCTCTCTCTCTCTCTCTCTCTCTCTCTCTCTGGTTTCGTAATTGTAGAATACCAGGTGCCTTGGTAACGTCAATGTATTATTCTTAAATGTTGAACTATATGCATTTTTATAGTGTGTAGCTGCAAAATGAGGAAATATTCGTGCACATTGCACTGGAATCTTGAGAAATTCCTGTTATTTCTGTTCAATATGTATAGGTTTTAGTGTTATAAATTAATTTCAACATGGCGGAGGTAGTGAATCGGAAGAACATGGAATCGCTTATGCCAGTACTGTAATGAATTTCAGTTCTGTCGTGTAAGTGGCGTGATTGGGTACTTCATAATCTTTTTACTTTAGCCTCCGTTAAACGAAGTGGAGCATCAGTAGGCAAGATTTTCTCTTTGTAATTAAGTAACTTTGATTTTAGTGATTATGGTAACATTCGTTAGCATGCTGGCAATGCCAGTAAAAGTTTTCTTTCCACTATTTCTGCATATATTTCACAGTTCAGTGCCTCCATTGGATTATTCATTCAAGTTAAAAAAAAAAAAAAAGTGGGTTGATTTTGTCTCGTTAAAATGAGTTAAAAAATTTGTAAACCAGCCTGTAGCCAATATTTTGATTGGAATTTAGTCGAAAGTCAATGATAGTAATTCAACTTAATTTCTGAAAATCAATCTTAGTTTTAAAAAAAATTAACCTAAGGCTATATTTGTTAGAAATGTGTACTGAAATAGCTGTACATCGCGTTTCCATGTGTAAGTTTTTATCAACCAACAAATCAGCAGTTTTCTTGTCAAGACTTGTTAGCAATGATCTCATTAACATGGCCACGTGTTTAAAAAAAATCAAATAATAGAAATATGCCAGTCAATAATTTTGTCGCTCTTCTACTATTTTTACTATAAATATTGCGGCATTTGACAGGCAGCTTGTTTTTCTGAATATCAAGTAAGTAATCTTAAATGCAGCTTAAATGTCTGTTACCCTGTAAGTAATGTCAGTACACCTTTTGAGTATTTCACTGATGTAAAAGTCGAACACTCATTTAAATTTTCATACAAGCAACATAATCACACTTTGGATTTTCGCCTTTAAAGTCTTGTAACGTAGTATGTAATTCCTCCACAATCTTATCTTCACCTTAACATGTAACCAAAGGTTTGCATAATTATCCTTAACGTTTTTGAGCAACTGGATCTCTTAACTACTACAAACTATAAGCAGCCTCCTGAAAAAGCTTAAATTGGTACTGTAATAGTTTTCCTGCTAAAGACCTATGTAATAGTAGTAAGCTTTTCTGCATACGTTAGTTCAAGATACCCCACCCGCAGTGTTGAAGTACTAAAATGGAAGTAATCCTGAGATGAATTAAATATATTTTGAACAGTGACCTGAAGAAGTACTTTTAAAACTGTTTTATATTGAGTAAATGTTTTTGCTATAACATAACTTCAGTGGATATATTAAAAGCATAGATATGGAAACGCGATTTTTTCATATGACCATGATCACAAATGCTGATTTGCTTTATTGTATGAAATGAGAGTACGATTTTGTTAAACTGTGTTCATTAGTAGTTTGCATATATTTTCCTCAAGAACCTTGTAACCATAATTAAATACTGCATGTTATATAACTAAAAAACTTGTCTGAAGGATATAAAAGTTGATCGGGTAAACAGATTTCTTTATACTGAGACCTGTGGATGACGCTATTTTTCGAAAAACTTTACAATAAACTTAATGCCCAAAGTCTTTATAGAGCTTATTTAAGGATTATCTCAAGGTAAATAATGGCAAAACTGATATTTGCTTTACTGATAGTTTTCATATTAACTTTTTTGACAGTTTAACTGTCTAAATGATCGTAGTTTTGTCAGTTTGTTCACGATGCTTATCAATTAGGTCACTGGTTTGGATAAGCATACTTTTTATAGGAGAATTTTGTCGTTTAATCAAATCAATCTGCTGTGAAATTTTGTAGGTTTTTGCAGTGCATTGCCAATAGCTTAAAATTTCAATTGAACTGGCTGTAAGACTTTAAACGTACATAGAACTCCAGATCTCACATGTATAAGCCGGAAGGAGTTTTTCATTTAAGAGACCCAATTCATATTGTAAGATTTTACATAGTTAAGATACTCCTGGAGTATAATTTTGGAATCTTAGTTATGGTAGTTTGGTTTTCGGATTGAGGTAAGGAAGTTCAGCACGCCTTGGTGTCGGACGTAATTGCAAAGTTGGAAGAAATTTGGGCACATTTTGAGTGATTTTTGTAAGCCCATAAATGAAAGTTGGATAAAATGGTAATTTCTCACCGAGGAGCAATAACTATACTTAAATTGGGAATAATATAACCCATTCATGATAAAATGGCAATTTATTACAGAGGAGCGTTAAATAAAATTAATTAGGGAATAAGAGAAACTGTACAAGCTAAAATGGCAAAATATCACTATTCGAGGTGCGGCAGTTTCTGCATGTAATGAGAAGGGTGGATAGTCCATGTCTAGGGTTAATGAACAGGATGTGAAAGCAAATTCGAAATGTGATGCTTGAAAGTGGTCAGTAGTTAGGTGAAAAATGAATGAAATTAGTACCTCCCATAAATACTGGAAATTAGGTTGTAAGGGGAATAGAATAAAAAGGCTTTAATCTTAATCTCAAATTTAAGCACTAGGTAGATTCCTCCTACGTTACTCAATGTAGGGTTCAATGGAACGAGCCTGAAAGATTTTTTTTTTCTCGAGTAGTTAAGTTCTACTTTTCCGAGCTGTGTTGCTTGTACTTTGTGTGAAAAAATATTTTAACTACGTTCATTGGTAAGGAAAATCAGATGACAGAGTTAAGTAATCTACAAAGTAATTCGCTGAAGTTCAAGATCAGCAAAGCTAGATTTCATGTATGTTAGAATATTAACTGAGCATTTGATGTCTTAATTTTACGATAGCTTTAGAAGCCTTTGTCTACTTTAGCAGTTATATTTAAAGATTGTCGTATTTATATTTGTGAATAAATCTGATGAAAATTAAATATTTGACAAACCTTACGTAAAACGTAATTTTTTTTACTGGTCTCCCAAGATGCTTACCTGATCAGCTTTTGATTATTCTTTGGGGAAAAAATATAGAAGCTTGATACTAATTCTGTGAATACTTAGACGTTACAAGAAAGACTTGTCTAATTGCATAAGTAATATGCAAAGTTCTTGAGGGAAAGCAAATCATATGTACTTTGATAGTGACAAAGTCATTAGTATCAATGTATAAAATATTGTCCATAATATTCAGCCCAAGCTCCGCTGCTCCATCTAAACGCCTTCAGAATTTATGGATACACTTGTGTTTAAAGTAAACAATTACGGGAAGAAAGATGGGGCAGTAGGAAGTACTGTATCACCCTCTGATTTAAGCCGTGGCACTTCTTCTTGGGTTTCCTAGAGGGGTTTTGAGTATTCGAAAAACTAAGCGGAAAACTGCTCTTGATGTCGGACAGATTTGGTTATCTTAGAACCTCATTATTAACCTCAGGGCGAAGTGCCACACTTTCTCAGGGGGTTCCTTTCCAAGTTGCACAGCTAATTATGTAAGTTCTTTCGTTCTGTACGCTCAAGGAAACAATAAAAATCAGAGTAGACACTGAGTACTTTTATTGTCAATTTTTTTTATTTTTTTTTACCCCTTCGAAGCCAGCATTGCAGGGCTGGAGGAGGGCGAGTGAGTGTTCTCAGCAGAAGGCAACTGAGCAGATGCCACCATTCATTCGAGTGAAGGGGGTCAGTTCGTGGAGTTTGTAACCGTGGAGTTTTTCAGTGGCCATTTGATTATCCTTTACGAGGTACTCCCGTTTTCTTTCTCGTTTTCTCCACGTAATGTACTCATTTTCTCTTGCCAGTGCTGAAGTCCTTGCCCACTTTCTATGACAGAAATCGAGTAGTGACGCAACTCTTAGGAAAACACCTACATGGGACCAAAGTAAGGCACGAGAGTTGCCAGATATCTATGGAATACTTGCCAAAACATTTTTTGTTCACTTGTCATAGCTTGAGTGACTTTTAATCACTTGACTGACTTTACAGTTTAACTTGGCAAAATTCGATGGTTTTCACATTATCAAAATTACTTTAGATTCTTAGAGATAAAGAATGCCAGGTATATAAAATGAAACATTGCAAATGAAGAGAAAAATGTCTTTTATTGGTAGTCAATTGTGGACAGTGGATTCAAAAGTACAATATTACGACCTTACAAGAGCTCTAGTCTGTACATAAAATACGTCAGTGCGCTGAATCACTTCATAAATTTAATTTACAGCTGATGTACTTATATCATTCAAATTTATTAAACTAAACAAGCAACCAGCATCAAAATTTAAAATAACCATTCTAATTTCACAAGATGCTTAAACGACCATCAAAGTGTTAAGACCAAAACAATTTTCAAATAACTACTTTACTTATTTAACAAGCTTCTTAAGGGGCCATCAAACGGTTAACATCTTCAAAAAGCCATAATTTTCAAATAGCTACTTTACTTATTTAACAAGCTTCTTAGGGGGCCATCAAACTGTTAACATCTCCAAAAAGCCATCTTTTGAGTCTCATGTGCATTTGCAACACCATTTATCACACGTGACCCAAAAACGCCTCCTCAAAAGCGGACAATTGAACACAAACGCCAAGACGTCTGGTTTTTTTTTTTTTTTTTTTACACACACTTTCCATGTACGAGATCGAGTCAGGTAAAGGATTAGCAACGTACGTGGAAATTATGCTAACTGCCGTTTAATTCTGTCTACCCTCGAGGGACTAGCCAGATCGGACATTGTCAGCCATTTCCGATACACGCAGCCTAAGGATCACTTAAATTTCTTTTGTCTGCTAAATTTCCCAATGCATGTGACACTTCACCTATCAAGTCTAGAGGCTACTTATATAATTCACTCTTTCATCTACGAGCAACGATCAATCAAGTCAAAATACCCGGTGGGTGGGTAGCGCCGTCAGTGCACCCCATGTGGTGCACTGGAGTCATTACTTAAGGTTCTTTGCAGCGTCCCTTCGGCCCCTAGCTGCAACCCCTTTCGTCCCTTTTACTGTACCTACTTCCGTATTCTCTTTCTTTCATCTTACTATCCACCATCTCCTAGGAATTGATTCATAGTGCAACTGCGAGGTTTTCTTCTGTTACACCTATCAGACCTTTTACTGTCAATTTCCGTTTCAGCGCTGAATGACCTCATAGGCCCCAGTGCCTGGCCTTTGGCCTAAATTCTATATTCAATTCAAAATCAATTCTAGTCAAAATAAGCTAACGAGTCTAATATTCTCTGAGGGTCAAGCGCTTGTTATTGGCGGTAGAGGAATTTTTAGCTGAGAAAATATATATACTGAATAAAAAGAAATTTCTGATTGAACGTAAAACCACTGTATGGGAATTACTTATTTTATAAAATACCTGAATCATAACATTCAATACCTGCAGTTCTTCCTACAAGTACAGCTATAAACAAAGAAATAGCCGTTTTTATTTGGATTTTTTCCTCACCTATCACTAGGATTTTTTCTCATATTTATTAATTTTCCTTAGTAATGTACCGAGACACTGGAGAGAGAGAGAGAGAGAGAGAGAGAGAGAGAGAGAGAGAGAGAGAGAGAGAGAGAGAGAGAGAGAGAGAGAGAGAGAGAGAGAGAGAGAGTGCGTGCTGGCCCCCCAAAAAAGGGAGAGAACTTAGATAGCATAGCAAAGATACAGGGAGAAAATGGATGAGAGAGAGAGAGAGAGAGAGAGAGAGAGAGAGAGAGAGAGAGAGAGAGAGAGAGAGAGAGAGAGAGAAAGTTTGCGCAACGAATAGAGAGAAGCCTGACAGCACAGCATAGTTAGGCAGAGAGGAATATACATATGAGAGAGAGAGAGAGAGAGAGAGAGAGAGAGAGAGAGAGAGAGAGAGAGAGAGAGAGAGAGAGAAAAAAAGTTTGTGCAACGAATAGAGAGAAGCCTGACAGCACAGCATAGTTAGGCAGAGAGGAATATACATATATGAGAGAGAGAGAGAGAGAGAGAGAGAGAGAGAGAGAGAGAGAGAGAGAGAGAGAGAGAGAGAGAGAGAGAGAGAGAGAGTATTCTAGCTGAGGAAGGCAGATATAACATGACCTAATGTAGATAACGAAAATGTTCCAGCACTGACAGAGAGATGTAGCAATGAATTTGGATGACTTAGGCGAGAAAGCAATAGAGAACGTGCAAGAGTGGGAACTGAGATTATGTAGAGAGAGAGAGAGAGAGAGAGAGAGAGAGAGAGAGAGAGAGAGAGAGAGAGAGAGAGAGAGAGAGAGAGAGAGAGAGAATGCTTAATGACCTAGCTGAGGGGATGTGAGAAAATGCATGTGAGGAACTGAACTGACCACAGGACAGTGAATCCCAGAGAAAGCTTAAAACTCATATATATATATATATATATATATATATATATATATATATATATATATATATATATATATAATATATATATATATATATATATATATATATATATATATAATATATATATATATATATATATATATATATATATATATATATATATATATATACTATATATATATATATATATATATATATATATATATATATATATATATATATATATATATATATATATATATATATATATATATATATATATATATATATATATATATATATATATATATATATATATATATATATATATATATATATATATATTATATATATGTTATATGAGAGAGAGAGAGAGAGAGAGAGAGAGAGAGAGAGAGAGAGAGAGAGAGAGAGAGAGAGAGAGAGAGAGAGAGAGAGAAATTAAATGGGGGTTGGAGGCAGAGAAAAAGAAATTACCTAAATCTTTGACGATAACCGATAGATTTGCTAAGATTACATAATTCGTAAACGTTAAAAATTAAATATCTTTTAAAGTTTCAGCCTCTTTTTCTTTAATTAAGTAACTGAGTTCTGTTCTACACGTTAAAAAATAAAATAAAAAAAAATAAATTAGATTTTACAAAACTTCTATTAGCTGTAACTAAAACTAAATCTTCCTTTGAATTGTGATATAAAATCTTTTAAACTGACCTTTTGGGTGTGCACAGAATATACCAAGAAAAATCTGTATATGTAAATCACAGTTGTGTGGAAAGAAACATGCACATGAATCGGTTCTCTTTCCAGGTCCTTAACAGCCTTTCCTAGGAACTCACCAATACAAAATTCAACTGTAAATACAGGTAAGTTAACTCTTGTAATGGAGATGAAACCTCTGAATATCAATTGCAAATCCCCTAGATCTAAATTGTGCTCTTTTACACAACAGCTATAGTTATATATGTAGCAAGATATGACACCAAATCAGTTTATTTAATAGACACGACACGGCCCACCTGGCATGCCTTTGGAAACCAATTGAGAGGTTAGGCGTACTGTCATTGAATTTTGCCCAAGATTTATTTTTCGTGTCAGGGATTTTTAATGATAAAAGGAATGCGCTGGATACCTGTTTCCTAATGTTTTTTTATTATTGTTTTTGTTGTTGTTCCTGTGAACACCTTGTTAGGCTGATGAAGCCAAGGTTTAGTAAAGATACGGGATGTTGCCAAAATGCAAGTAAATACAAGATGTAGGAAGATGAAAAAGATACATTGGGTGGAGCCAAAATGCAGCAAAGACGCTGAATGGTACCAAGTTGCAAAAAAGTAAACACGTTAAAACAAGATGCAACAAGGATGACAGATGGACCCAAGATGTAACAAGGACTCGGGATGGGCCTAAGATTCAACATGGACACTGGATGGACCCAAGATGCAACAAGGACTCAGGATGGACAAAAGATATAACATGGTCACTGGATGGACCCAAGATGCAACAAGACTCAGGAAAGACCCAAGATGCAACAAGACTCAGGAAGGACCCAAGATGCAACAAGACTCAGGAAGGACCCAAGATGCAAAAGGGACACTAGATGGACCCAAGATGCAACAATTCTCAGGATGTACCTAAGTTGCAACAGGGACACTGGATGGACCCAAGATGCAACAAGACTCAGGATGGACCTAAGATGCAACAGGGACACTGGATGGACCAAGAAGCAAGCAACAAAGACTCAGGGTGGACTCAAGATGCAACATGGACACGGGGTGGACCCAAGATGCAACAGGATGGACCTAAGACACAACATGGACACTGGATGGACCCAAGGTGCAACAAGACTCAGGATGGACCTAAGATGCAACAGGGACACAGGGTTGACCTTAGATGCAACAAGGACTCAGGATGGACCTAGGATTTAACAGGGACAATGGATGGACCCAAGACGCAACAAGGGCTCAGGATGGGCCTAAGATGCAATTTGGACACTGGGTGCAACAAGATTCAGGACTCTGGATGGACCCAAGATGCAGCAAAGACTCAGGATGGACCCAAGATGCAACATGTACACAGGGTGGACCTAAGATGCAACAAGGACTCAGGACGGACCTAAGATTTAACAGGGACACTGGATGGACCCAAGACGAAACAAGGACTCAGGATGGACCTAAGATGCAGCAAGAACACTGGGTGGACCCAAGATGCAACAAGACTCAGGACTCTGGATGGATCCAAGATGCAGCAATACTCAGGACTCTGGATGGACCCAAGATGCAACAGGTACACTGGATGGACCCAAAAAGCAACAACGACTCAGGATGGACCTAAGATTTAACAGGGACAATGGATGGACCCAAGACGCAACAAGGACTCAGGATGGGGACCTAAGATGCAACAGCGACACTGGATGGACCCAAGATACAGCAAGGATTTAGGATGGACCTAAGATGCAACAGGGCCACTGGATGGACCCAAAAAGCAACAAAGACTCAGGGTCGGCCAAGATGCAACCTGGTCACAGGGTGGACCCAAGATGCAACAAGGACTCAGGATGGACCTAAAATACAACAAAAGACCTAGATGAAGATAAGGTACAACAAGGCATCAGATACAGCAAAACTGCAACATGGATACTAGATGTAGCCAATATGTAATAACGATGTACAGTAATAAAGATATGGGTTACAGGAAACTTGCACCAACAATGTTAGATGAAGCTATGGTATGATAAAGAGTAAAGCCAAGATGCAGCAGATATTCGATGGTGCCAAGCTGTAACAAAGAAAGTAGAGGGACACAAGCTGAAACAAGGGCACTGGAAAGACCCACAATACAAAGAAGATACTGGATAAAGCACGATGTGGTAAAGACAACAAAGGGAGCCAAGGAGCTATCAAAATGGTGAAGATGGCCAAGATGCAGCAAAGACACTGGATTAAGACAAGGTACAGCAAAGACATTGGACAGCAGGGGGCTGCAACAAAGACACTGGATATAACCATGTATATCAAAGACATTTAGAAATCCAAGTTGCAATAAAGATACTGTCTGTGGCAAAATACAGCAGAGGTATTGGAAGAACGGCACTACTTTGCTAAGTAAGATAAGGGTGTCAGGTGCCAAAGTCTTTTATGCTCACTTATTGCCGTTGTTGATGTTGGAGCATTATTAAATTTTTGCCCTGTAAAGTGGTTTGCAAAGGCCTAGTTCAGTAGTTTTCAATGGATTTTGTTATTGTATTTAGGATAATGTTAGATTAATTAAGTTATGGTATAATGAATATGAAAGACGGAGTGAATATAAACTCAAAATATTTGGATGGAGCTGAGATGCGACAAAAACACTGGAAAAGGTAAAATAAAAATACTGGAAGGGGTCAAGCGCAATAAAGATAATGGGGGGAGCCAAGATGGAACAAAATATTGGCTGGAAGCAAGATGCAATAAAGACAATGACAAGAGACAAGATGAAATAAATACACAAGAGGGTGCTCAGGTACAATGGAGATATTGGAGGGCATCAAGGAGCAATTAAATCTTGAGAGGGATCAAAGGTGCAATAAGAATGCTGGAGCCAAGGTGCTTATATAGATATTGGAGGGAGTCAAGACACAATAAAAGATATTAGAGGAAGCCGAGTTTCAGATGTATCAGATGGAAATCAAATGCTGGAAAGATACTGGTAAAGAATTAATGTTCACTCGGTGGAGTGAGGGTCATAGATACTTGGATTCTTGTTTCTCTCTCTTTTTTTAATTTTCTGTAAAAGAAAAATATTGAGATGGGTATTTGTCTGTCTGTCCGCGCTTTGTGTGTCCGCCCTCAGATCTTAAAAGCTATTGAGGCTAGAGGGCTGCAAATTGGTATGCTGATTATCCACCCTTCAATCATCAAACATAGCAAATTTCAGCCCGCTAGTCTTAGTAGTGTTGATTTTATTTAAGGTTAAAATTAGCCATGATCGTGCATCTGGCACCGATATGGTACCAACAAACAGGTCAGCACCAGGTCGTGGCTGAAAGTTTCATGGGCCATGGCTGAGAGTTTCATACTGCACAAGTTTCATGGGCCGTGGCTGAGAGTTTCATACAGCATTATACGCTGTACAGAAAACTCGATTGCGCCGAGGAAACTTCAGCGCATTTATTACTTATTCATCGTTGTTGTCAGACTGATATCGACGTAATTAAGCCAGGATATATTAAAGGCATTTGATGAAATCAAGGTCATCAAACATTATGTATGGAAACAGGATACAACGAAAATATCAAATGAAACCAAAATGCAACAGAATTCTGGATGGAGCGAAGTTGCCACAAAATTACTCCATGCAGCCAACGTGTAACAAAAACGCTTGATGCAAACAAGAGAAGACTTAGCTATGTCTTGGAACAATGATGCAAAGAACCTGTTGAAAGGTCGACTACTGAGTCCATGGTTGCTTAGAAGAGAAAATCTCACAAGCTGACAATTCTCTGCGTGCAGCATAAATTCAAATTACAATTTTTTGGTTGGAAGCAAAGTGCTAGACCTACTTCGCTGTAAGCCATAAATGTATAGGCTTACTCCTCAAAAACCGACAATATAGCATGAAGCTATCCGTAGGCGACAGAACTAAACTTGAAAGGAAATTTCCGACGGCAAATTGCAAAATGCAATGTAGCAAGACCAGATGTTACTGACCTTAAAATAGAAAACATAAGAAATTAACAGAGAGAGAGAGAGAGAGAGAGAGAGAGAGAGAGAGAGAGAGAGAGAGAGAGAGAGAGAGAGAGAGAGAGAGAGAGAGAGAGAGAGAGAGAATATCTGTAATCCTTATCAGTCTTTCAAAATTATATAACATTTGGGATAAAGTAGTGTTTGCAAATGTACCGTAATGCCGCAATTTACGAGGAAAGATGCAGCGGTGAATGACTCTTGTAACAAACATGTGTACTGTAATGCATCCTCATTTTGAGTGTTGCTTTAACAGTCAATTAAATGGTATATTCCATGCACATCTTTCAACTGTAAGCAGTAATCTGAGCTTAATGACAACACTCATTAGATGGTCTTACTAGTAATAGGCAGGTATGTTCTTTCATGGTTGAATGTATTTCATCTACTTCTCTGCCCTTACTACCAAGATCTTGTTTATTTTCCGTTTTCCTTCCACATTGTGACTGAATACTATTCCTTATATATTACTGCTACCTACCTATTTTAATAACCATCTTACGATGCTAACTTACTTCAAAATCTCTTCTACGATACTGACTTATTTCAGAATCTCTTTCACGATACTGACTTATTTCAGAATCTCTTCCACGATACGGACATTTTAAAATCCCTCCTACGTTACTGACGTATAGTAAAATCTCGTCTACGATACTGACATTTTAAAATCCCTTCTACGATACTGGCATTTTAAAATCTCTTCCACGATACTGACTTATTTTAGAATCTCTTCCACGATACTGACTTATTTTAAAATCCCATCTACGTTACTGACTCATTTTAAAATCTCTTCCATTCAACGTCTCTACATCTTCTATATTTAGCAGCTAAACCTGATTTCCTGCCAACTCTACTATCCACGTCACATGATTGAGAAGTTTCACATACAAAGAACTTCTAAAACGATCCTTGTGTTCTTTATCCATTCTTTATTTCTGGCACAAAGAATGTGTGCGCGCTTCCATAGACGAAGTGGACATTTGTGACACAATCTGTACCCCTTTTAAAAAGGCGCCAAGATCCTATAGCGTGATAAATAGATATCGAAAGGCGAGACTTCTAGATGGCATGCTACAACAAACCAAATTCATTTACTCTAGAGAAATTAATCTACTTCCATTACATATGCATCTCTTAAAATACTTTACTCTGATACTATAATGACTGCAGCTGGAAATGTTGGAACCGGAGGGATATCTTGTCAAAATGGACAGATGGTCCATTGATTTGATTGTGACTAAGGGAACAATTAACAATGTATATTATGCCAAGAGATAAGTTCTCATGATGCTGACAGTCATTCAAATGATTAAGAGCAATTTACATAATTTACATAATGACTAAAGCTCTTTTAAAGTCAACGTATTTTAAATCCAAATACCACACTTGACGACCAATTGATAGTTTTCCTCCTCTTGCTATGTTCTAAATTCTATACCCAACATATTTACCTCTAAGACTCACTGAACAATTTTGACAGCATGAAACCACTGGAAGAATTCGACCACATTACACTGCATTATAAATCAAGCAATAGGTGTATCAACTAAAGGTATGACAAATGAACAATAAATGTTACATCAAGTAACCTTGCAATTCTTAGCAACCAGTCTTAGTTTGGTCTCACATAACTTTTTCCCTTCAATTAAGCCACTACATAAAATCTGTCATAGAAAACGAGCAGGGGCTTCAGCACTGGCAAAAGAAAATGAGCACATCACTTTGAAAACGAGAAAGAAAACGGGAGTCTCCCTGTGCGAATAATCAAATGACCACTTCGAAACTCCTCAGTTACAAACTCCACGAACTGACCCCTCCACTCGAATGAATGATTGTGGCATCTGCTCAGTTGCCTTCTGCTGAGAACACTCACTCGCCCTCCTCCAGCCACTGCAGGGCTGACTCCGAGGAGTTTTCTTTATTGAGACATTTCCAGGTTATCTATCTACACAGGAGATCAGTATGGGAGAAAACCTCTGTACCTATGCGCATCATAGTGAAGAAATTTTTATGGCAATAACTTAGTCAGGATTCAATCTATACGTTAATGTGACTTGTAAAGTTCTTATTAAGCCCATAATTCAAAATGAAAATACATACGAATATATCTTACAAATTTACAAAATTTAGACTATTTTTGTGATTTCACGGAAGGCTAGAAAATAGATGCAACCAAACTGTCTCTCTGCCATTTTTACGTGTAAAATAACTGAGGAGCTACTCTTAGTTTTATTTTCGGCCTGAAGTAGTACCCTACTACTGTTGGCTCATGGTACCACAGGCATACTGATTTCATTATGCTGTGAAAGCTCTTTGATTGCGGTTGCAAATTTGAAGGTAAGCTGTTATTGTTTGCTGACAGACTGCTGATAGCATCTCGTGAGGTTGTATCAGATGGAGACGTTAATGTCTATTCTCACTTGAAACTGGCGATTGTTGCACTTGTAGCATGTCTCCATTTATCATCAGAATTTAAGAATTCATTGTCTCGTACAGTTCTTGATTCCATCTGTTGAAAACCCGTTCTTGTCGCTGATTTGTCGCCAGTGTCTCCCCAGTAGATATTACTTCCTTTGCCATATGAGATCCTGCAACTAAGGCCTCCGTTCAGCTCGCTTCTTGGGGTCACTTGAAATTATTTTGTTGATGCCACAGAATTCTCGATAAAGGAGCGGCTCACGGTCTAGGGTTTCAACTGACATAAAATCTGCTTACTGAAACGACAATGCTTTTGGAGCTGGTGTTCTTCTAGGAGGCTCCCTAAGCCCAAATGTTATTCAAACCATACTGAATGAGGGGTAAAGGCAGAGTACCACCATGGTCATCCGTATCTTCAGGCATCACAGTGTTCATTCATCATACAGTTCTCAGTAATTACTGACTAATTAACGGTCTTTAGGTGACAAATGGGTATTATTTTAAAACAAATTCATCGTCACAAATTAATGTGGAATCAACAATACACTAACCATGGGCTTAATAAGAACATAGTAAATAAAAATGCGCAAACGTCAGAAATTCTCTTTTGCACAAACAGAACTGATTACATACGAAAATCCAAATGAAAAATCCACTTTTCAAAAGTGACAACTAAATGAACTACGCTTTCTTTAAAAAAGATAAAAAAATAAAATAAAATTGTGTAAAATGCTGTAAACTGATTTTCCCTGCAACTTTTCATTATTTACACTAAGCGGCTGAACGGTATTTAAGAGATAAATCTATTAAAACAAATCTCCATTACTTTTCGAGATATACGAAGGCGAATTCACAAAGTGATATTTAATGAAAACGACACAATTTCAATACTTTTGTAAGAAATATTATTTTGTTTGCATTACTCTCGATAGAACAACTAGAGATCTGATGATAATTGAAGTGCTTGCGCCAAGTCCTCGTTATTTAACTGGAACGAGTTTCAAAATAAAATATGGTCGGATATGAATTATTCATTAAAAAATACAAAGCCCTATTGATAAATAAAAATGGTAATAAGTATAATACGTGTTCCCGTTATCACTGAAATTAAAAGAAACCCACAATAGTGACCATGAAAAACACAAAACTAACGCTGAACATTACACTGAAATACATATCAATGCATGTGTAAAATACTTAATAAAAAATCGTGTCTATGGCAAGAAATGCTTTGTTATCCCCAAAATAAATGGATAAAAAATCGGAACTGTTACCATGTATTCAATTCTAAGT
>JANJGK010000024.1:32885416-32908919 GCA_039081455.1 Macrobrachium rosenbergii | reverse complement strand
ATACAGGTAAGTTAACTCTTGTAATTGAGATGAAACCTCTGAATATCAATTGCAAATCCCCTAGATCTAATTTGTGTTCTTTTTCACAACAGCTATAGTTATATATGTAGCAAGATATGACACGCAAATCAGTTTGTTTAATAGACACGCCACGGCCCACCTGGCATACCTTTGAAAACCAATTGAGGGGTTAGGCGTACTGTCATTGAATTTTGCCCAAGATTAATTTTTCGTGTCAGGGATTTTTTACTTGATAAAAGGAATGCGCTGGATACCTGTTTTCTAATGTTTTTTTTTTTATTGTTTTTGTTGTTGTTCCTGTGACCACCTTGTTAGGCTGATGAAGCCAAGGTTTAATAAAGATATGGGATGTTGCCAAAATGCAAGTAAATACTAGATGTAGGAAGATGAAGAAGATACATTGGGTGGAGCCAAAATGCAGCAAAGACACTGAATGGGACCAAGTTGCAAAAAAGTAAGCACATTAAAACAAGATGCAACAAGGATGACAGACTCGGGATGGGCCTAAGATTCAACATGGACACTGGATGGAACCAAGATGCAACAAGGACTCAGGATGAACAAAAGATATAACATGGTCACTGGATGGACCCAAGATGCAACAAGACTCAGGAAGGACTCAAGATGCAACAAGACTCAGGAAGGACCCAAGATGCAACAAGACTCAGGAAGGACCCAAGATGCAACAGGGACACTAGATGGACCCAAGATGCAACAAGTCTCAGGATGTACCTAAGTTGCAACAGGGACACTGGATGGACCCAAGATGCAACAAGACTCAGGATGGACCTAAGATGCAACAGGGACACTGGATGGACCAAGAAGCAAGCAACAAAGACTCAGGGTGGACTCAAGATGCAACATGGACACGGGGTGGACCCAAGGTGCAACAGGATGGACCTAAGATACAACATGGACACTGGATGGACCCAAGGTGCAACAAGACTCAGGATGGACCTAAGATGCAACAGGGACACAGGGTTGACCTAAGATGCAACAAGGACTCAGGATGGATCTAAGATTTAACAGGGACACTGGATGGACCCCAAGACGCAACAAGGGCTCAGGATGGGCCTAAGATGCAATTTGGACACTGGGTGGACCCAAGATGCAACAAGATTCAGGACTCTGATGGACTCAAGATGCTGCAAGGACTCAGGATGGACCTAAGATGCAACATGTACACAGGGTGGACCTAAGATGCAACAAGGACTCAAGATGGACCTAAGATTTAACAGGGACACTGGATGGACCCAAGACGCAACAAGGACTCAGGATGGACCTAAGATGCAGCAAGGACACTGGGTGGACCCAAGATACAACAAGACTCATGGCTCTGGATGGATCTAAAATGCAACAAAACTCAGGACTCTGGATGGACCCAAGAAGCAACAAACACTCAGGGTGGGCCCAAGATGCAACATGGACATGGGTTGGGACCAAGTTGCAACAAGGACTCAGGATGGACCTAAGATACAACAAAAGACCTAAATGAAGATAAGGTACAACGAGGCACCCGATACAGCAAAACTGCAAAATGGATACTAGATGTAGCCAATATATAATAACGATGCAATAAGGGTATGGGTTACAGGAAACTTGCACCCCAATATTAGATGAAGCTATGGTACGATAAAGAGTAAAGCCAAGATCCAGCAAAGATCTTAGATGGTGCCAAGCTGTAATAAAGAAAGTAGAGGGACACAAGCCGAAACAAGGACACTAGGGGGACCCACAATACAATGAGGATTCCGGATAAAGCACGATGTGGAAAAGACAACAAAGGGAGCCAATTAGCTATCAAGATGGTGGAGGTGGCCAAGATGCAGCAAAGACACTGGATTAAGACAAGGTACAGTAAAGACATTGGACAGCAGGGGACTGGAACAAAAACACTGGATATAACCAATGTATAGCAAAGAAATTTGATGAAACCAAGTTGCAATAAAAATATTGTCTGTGGCAGAGGTATTGGAAGAATGGCACTACTTTGCTAAGTAAGGTAAAGGTGTCAGGTACCCAAAGTCTTCTATGATCACTTTTTGCCGTTGTTGATGTTGGAGCATTATTAAATTTTTGTACCGTAAAGTGGTTTGTAAAGGCCTAGTTCAGTAGTTTTCAATGGTTTTTGTTATTGCAATTAGGATAATGTTAGATTAATTAAGTTATGGTATAATGAATATGAAAGACGGAGTGAATATGAACTCAAAATATTAGGATGGAGCCGAGATGCGACAAAAATACTGGAAAAGGTAAAATAAAAATACTGAAGGGGTCAAGCGCAATAAAGATAATGGGGGGAGCCAAGATGGAACAAAATATTGGCAGGAAGCAAGATGCAATAAAGACAATGACAAGAGACAAGATGAAAATAAATACACAAGAGGGTGCTCAGGTACAATGGAGATATTGGAGGGCATCAAGGAGCAATTAAATCTTGAGAGGGATCAAAGGTGCAATAAGAATGCTGGAGCCAAGGTGCTTATATAGATATTGAAGGGAGTCAAGACACAATAAAAGATATTAGAGGAAGCCGAGTTTCAGATGTATCAGGTGGAAATCAAATGCTGGAAAGATACTGGTAAAGAATTAATGTTCACTCGGTGGAGTGAGGGTCATAGATACTTGGATTCTTGTTTCTCTCTCTTTTTTTAATTTTCTGTAAAAGAAAAATATTGAGATGGGTATTTGTCGGTCTGTCCGCGCTTTGTGTGTCCGCCCTCAGATCTTAAAAGCTATTGAGGCTAGAGGGCTGCAAATTGGTATGCTGATTATCCACCCTTCAATCATCAAACATAGCAAAATTCAGCCCGCTAGTCTTAGTAGTGTTGATTTTATTTAAGGTTAAAATTAGCCATGATCGTGCATCTGGCACCGATATGGTACCAACAAACAGGTCAGCACCAGGTCGTGGCTGAAAGTTTCATGGGCCATGGCTAAGAGTTTCATACTGCACAAGTTTCATGGGCCGTGGCTGAGATTTTCATACAACATTATACGCTGTACAGAAAACTCGATTGCGCCGAGGAAACTTCAGCGCATTTATTACTTATTCATCGTTGTTGTCAGACTGATATCGACGTAATTAAGCCAGGATATATTAAAGGCATTTGATGAAATCAAGGTCATCAAACATTATGTATGGAAACAGGATACAACGAAAATATTAAATGAAACCAAAATGCAACAGAATTCTGGATGGAGCGAAGTTGCCACAAAATTACTCCATGCAGCCAACGTGTAACAAAAACGCTTGATGCAAACAAGAGAAGACTTAGCTATGTCTTGGAACAATGATGCAAAGAACCTGTTGAAATCTCACAAGCTGACAATTCTCTGCGTGCAGCATAAATTCAAATTTCATTTTTTTTTGTTGGAAGTAAAGTGCTAGACCTACTTCGCTGTAAGCCATAAATGTATAGGCTTACTCCTCAAAAAACCGACAATATAGCATGAAGCTATCCGTAGGCGACAGAACTAAACTTGGAAGCAAATTTCCGACGGCAAATTGCAAAATGCAATGTAGCAAGACCAGATGTTACAGACCTTAAAATAGAAAACATAAGAAATTAACATAGAGAGAGAGAGAGAGAGAGAGAGAGAGAGAGAGAGAGAGAGAGAGAGAGAGAGAGAGAGAGAGAGAGAATATCTGTAATCCTTATCAGTCTTTCAAAATTATATATCATTTGGGATAAAGTAGTGTTTGCAAATGTACCGTAATGCCGCAATTTACGAGGAAAGATGCAGCGGTGAATGACTCTTGTAACAAACATGTGTACTGTAATGCATCCTCATTTTGAGTGTTGCTTTAACAGTCAATTAAATGGTATATTCCATGCACATCTTTCAATTGTAAGCAGTAATCTGAGCTTAATGACAACACTCATTAGATGGTCTTACTAGTAATAGGCAGGTATGTTCTTTCATGGCTGAATGTATTTCACTTATTTCTCTGCCCTTACTACCAAGATCTTGTTTATTTTCCGTTTTCCTTCGTCACTGTGACTGAATACTATTCCTCATATATTACTGCTACCTA
This sequence comes from Macrobrachium rosenbergii, assembly GCA_039081455.1. Taxonomy (NCBI): domain Eukaryota; kingdom Metazoa; phylum Arthropoda; class Malacostraca; order Decapoda; family Palaemonidae; genus Macrobrachium; species Macrobrachium rosenbergii. The sequence continues at coordinate 32,904,859 of JANJGK010000024.1, read as the reverse complement.
CCTATTTTAATAACTATCTTACGATGCTAACTTACTTCAAAATCTCTTCTACGATACTGACTTATTTCAGAATCTCTTCCACGCTACTTTCTTTTAAAATCTCCTCTACGATACTGACATTTTAAAATCCCTCCAACGATACTGGCATTTTAAAATCTCTTCCACGATACTGACTTATTTTAGAATCTCTTCCACGATACTGACTTATTTCAGAATCAATTCTACGATACTGACATTTTAAAATCTCTCCTACGTTACTGACGTATAGTAAAATGTCGTCTACGATACTGACATTTTAAAATCCCTTCTACGATACTGGCATTTTAAAATCTCTTCCACGATACTGACTTATTTTAGAATCTCTTCCACGATACTGACTTATTTAAAATTCCATCTACGTTACTGACTCATTTTAAAATCTCTTCCATTCAACGTCTCTACATCTTCTATGTTTAGCAGCTAAACCTGATTTCCTGCCAACTTCTACTATCCACGTCACATGATTGAGAAGTTTCACATACAAAGAACTTCTAAAACGATCCTTGTGTTCTTTATCCATTCTTTATTTCTGGCACAAAGAATGTGTGCGCGCTTCCATAGACGAAGTGGACATTTGTGACACAATCTGTACCCCTTTTAAAAAGGCGCCAAGATCCTATAGCGTGATAAATAGATATCGAAAGGCGAGACTTCTAGATGGCATGCTACAACAAACCAAATTCATTTACTCTAGAAAAATTAATCTACTTCCATTACATATGCATCTCTTAAAATACTTTACTCTGATACTATAATGACTGCAGCTGGCACTGTTGGAACCGGAGGGATATCTTGTCAAAATGGACAGATGGTCCATTGATTTGACTGTGACTAAGGGAACAATTAACAATGTATATTATGCCAAGAGATAAGTTCTCATGATGCTGACAGTCATTCAAATGATTAAGAGCAATTTACATAATTTACATAATGACTAAAGCTCTTTTAAAGTCAACGTATTTTAAATCCAAATACCACACTTGACGACCAATTGATAGTTTTCCTCCTCTTGCTATGTTCTAAATTCTATACCTAACATATTTACCTCTAAGATTCACTGAATAATTTTGACAGCATGAATCCACTGGAAGAATTCGACCACATTACACTGCATTATAAATCAAGCAATAGGTGTATCAACTAAAGGTATGACAAATGAACAATAAATGTTACATCAAGTAACCTTGCATTTCTTAGCAACCAGTCTTAGTTTGGTCTCACATAACTTTTTCCCTTCAATTAAGCCACTACATAAAATCTGTCATAGAAAACGAGCAGGGGCTTCAGCACTGGCAAAAGAAAATGAGCACATCACTTAGAAAACGAGAAAGAAAACGGGAGTCTCCCTGTGCGAATAATCAAATGACCACTTCGAAACTCCTCAGTTACAAACTCCACGAACTGACCCCTTCACTCGAATGAATGATTGTGGCATCTGCTCAGTTGCCTTCTGCTGAGAACACTCACTCGCCCTCCTCCAGCCACTGCAAGGCTGACTCCGAGGAGTTTTCTTTATTGAGACATTTCCAGGTTATCTATCTACACAGGAGATCAGTATGGGAGAAAACCTCTGTACCTATGCGCATCATAGTGAAGAAATTTCTACAGCAATGACTTAGTCAGGATTCAATCTATATGTTAATGTGACTTGTCAAGTTCTTATTAAGCCCATAATTCAAAATGAAAATACATACGTATATATAATCTTACAAATTTACAAAAATTTAGACTATTTTTGTGATTTCACGGAAGGTTAGAAAACAGATGCAACCAAAATGTCTCTCTGCCATTTTTACATGTAAAATAATTGAGCTACTCCTCTTAGTTTTATCTTCGCCTTTAAGTAGTACCCGACTACTGTTGGCTCATGGTATACCACAGGCATACTGATTTCATTATGCTGTGAAAGCTCTTTGATTGCGGTTCCAGGCTTGAAATTAAGTTATTGTTTGTTGACCAGACTGCTGATAGCATCTCGTGAGGTTATATCAGATGGAGACGTTAATGTCTATTCTCACTTGAAACTGGCGATTGTTGCACTTGTTAGCATGTCTCCATTTATCATCAGAATTTAAGAATTCATTGTCTCGTACAGTTCTTGATTCCATCTGTTGATAATCCGTTCTTGTCGCTGATTTATCACCAGTGTCTCCCCAGTAGATATTACTTCCTTTGCCATATGAGATCCTGCAACTAAGGCCTCCGTTCAGCTCGCTTCTAGGAGTCACTGGAAATGATTTTGTTGATGCCACAGAATTCTCGATAAAGGAGAGGCTCACGGTCTAGGGTTTCAACTGACATAAAATCTGCTTACTGAAACGACAATGCTTTTGGAGCTGGTGTTCTGCTAGGAGGCTTCCTAAGCCCAAATGTTATTCAAACCATACTGAATCAGGGCTAAAGGCAGAGTACCACCATGGTCATCCGTATCTTCAGGCATCACAGTGTTCATTCATCATACAGTTCTCAGTAATTACTGACTAACTAACGGTCTTTGGGTGACAAATGGGTATTATTTTAAAACAAATTCATCGTCACAAATTAATGTGGAATCAACAATACACTAACCATGGGCTTAATATGAACATAGTAAATAAAAATGCGCAAACGTCAGAAATTCTCTTTTGCACAAACAGAACTGATTACATACGAAAATCCAAATGAAAAATCCACTTTTCAAAAGTGACAACTAAATGAACTACGCTTTCTTTAAAAAAATATTAAAAAAAATAAAATTGTGTAAAATGCTGTAAACTGATTTTTCCCTGCAACTTTTCATTATTTACACTAAGCGACTGAACGGTATTTAAGAGATAAATCTATTAAAACAAATCTCCATTACTTTTCGAGATATACGAAGGCGAATTCACAAAGTGATATTTAATGAAAACGACACAATTTCAATACTTTTGTAAGAAATATTATTTTGTTTGCATTACTCTCGATAGAACAACTAGAGATCTGATGATAATTGAAGTGCTTGCGCCAAGTCCTCGTTATTTAACTGGAACGAGTTTCAAAATAAAATATGGTCGGATATGAATTATTCATTAAAAAATACAAAGCCCTATTAATAAATAAAAATGGTAATAAGTATAATACGTGTTCCAGTTATCACTGAACTTAAAAGAAACCCACAATAGTGACCTTGAAAAAAACAAAACTAACGCTTAACATTACACTGAAATACATATCAATGCATGTGTAAAATACTTAATAAAAAATCGTGTCTATGGCAAGAAATGCTTTGTTATCCCCAAAATATATGGATAAAAAATCGAACTGTTACCATGTATTCAATTCTAGGTCTAGCAAAATCTGTGGACTATTACGAAACAATTCACTGAATTTGTTAATATCAAATATCTCTGTTCGAGTACCTTTGTCAAGTGCTCTTCAGCGGGCCATGCATTGGCATTTCATTGAAAGAATGCTGCAGGTGTCAGTTCACCGTATTTTACTATTTACAGGTATTTAAATCGAAAATGTAATACAATAGCTTTCAGATTCAATGTACACTTCAATCTTCCCTAAAACGTGTTGGTGTCACCTTTAGGGAAACCATGTTAAATTATATAGTAAGGCAGTGCAGTGAGGCAATTTAAGAGACTGGAAGTGACCGCAATTGTGTTGGAGAAGGGACGAAGCTTTTGATAAATGCAGATATGACGCAGGAGATATTCGGCAACAAAGCATGACTCTATCAACATTTGACGGCACAGCTCCAGGAAAGGTGTGCATGCACATAACTTTCTTGCGCTCGCGCATTCTGTCTTCTACACACTGGTCAGAAAGCCCATACGCACGTACTTTCTCTCTCTCTCTCTCTCTCTCTACACACACACACACACAGACAAAAAGGCCTGTACGTACACGTTCTTTTCAACATGGCATCCATCCATCCATCCATATCTCTCTCTCTCTCTCTCTCTCTCTCTCTCTCTCTCTCTCTCTCTCTCTCTCTCTCTCACACACACACACACACACACACACACACACACACACACACACACACACACACACACACACACACTGGCCAAAAAGCCTTTACGCACATGCTCTCACAACTTTTCTCTCTCTCTCTCTCTCTCTCTCTCTCTCTCTCTCTCTCTCTCTCTCTCTCTCTCTCTCTCCACACACACTGACAAAAAGGCCTGTACGTAGTGTTCTCTCAACATGGCATCCATCCATCCAGCTCGCTCTCTCTCTCTCTCTCTCTCTCACACACACACACAGGCCAAAAAGCCTTGACGTACATGCTCTCTCTCTCTCTGTCTCTTTTCCACACACACACGCGCGCACACACACACAGTGGCCAAAAAGCCTTGACGTACATGCTCTCTCTCTCTCTCTCTCAAATTGTCTCTCTGCGTATATATGTTATGTGTTACAAAACTTTAATTCTGTGATAAAGTGGAGCAATCGTTTTAATTAGCATTCAGAAGGAAATGGATTATAAACTTTTCTATAATAATAGCTAAATATTCTCTAGTTTTTAAATATCTATTGAAAGCACCGCAATTACATAATGGTGCAACCCGCCATTCAGATATGCCTACTGTAACGACTATTTATTTTTTTTTTAATTCCTCAAGTTGGAGATACATCTGTTAATATCTTAAGTGCCTACGTTGCAGTTAGGAAACACATTCTCTCAGTAATTACAAATCCGTTGTGTTATGAAGCTTTAAATTACGTCTAAGATTACGTTGACGTGTGTGGAATAATTAGTTCAGTACACAAGTGTAAAAAAGACGTTGACAGAAAAATGATTGTGAACCTAAAGTATCTAAAGTATCATTATTGACTGGATGACTGTGAAGAATATTAAGAAATGGAAATAAACAAAAAGCCTTATTACTTAACAATCATCAAGTGGCAAAAATTTATACAGCAGTCATTAATTAACCAACCGAAGGTGTATCTTACAGATACACTATAGCTTCATTTAAGAGATTTGGAGATGGTGTTCAAATCACATGAAAATGTTAGGGACTCAAAACTCCACGTGGGACACCAACACGTTTGAGAACAGAAGATATGGAAAAGACATTCATTAGCAAATGAAGCTCTAAATAGCAATTACTCATATTTCTTAACACCGCAATTTCACGCTTATTAACTCTAAAAAGTGTATGATATATCGTCACGAATAAAGCAAAACTTCTATGAAGAGGAATATATCAATGTGGCTCCTCTGAAAATTTGGCAAGTTTGTACCCTTGACAACTTCAAATAGTAGACAAACATAACCGGAAAATCTGTAGTGGTTATCAAAGCTTAAAATCTTATCTTTTGTGATATTGTAAATAATGGTGTCATTGTAAATACTGGTGCCATTATGTGCATATGAAAGAAATAAAGAATTGCTTCCACATAATTTACATTATCGTCTGATAAATACCCATTCCTGCTTCCATTCTGTAAGAGATTCTTAACTGATTTAGAGCTTCTTTTACTTACATATTGATGTTTACTTTCAACTGATTAAAAAATAACCTATTTTTTAACAATCTCATGGATTTTTTGCTATGTTAATCCTCCTCTTGAATTAAAAACTTGCTGGTAGACTTGTAAAAATGCTTGCTGGTTTCTTCTTGCACTTATAACTGGTATCAAAGTCTGTCAAAATTACTGGATTTTGATTTGTGACACAGCACATTCACATTACGCAGAATTGTGGAAAATACTAGCGTCATTTACTATATTTCTAAGATAACATTCTAACAAATCTTCAAACACTTGAACAGTTTAGCACTCTTCGTGAATTTCCAAGCTTATTTATAAATCCATTTCTTAGATTAACATATCATTCAAGATGGTATTAGAGAAATGGTTGCTGCTTTATATTTTTCCTTAGTAGCTGGTTATATTAGACAACAGTTTTTTTTTGTTTCCTAAGCCAACATACTCCTTCCAGAGATGTGAACTATTTAAACCTTACTTGTATTTCAAGAACTACATCCTATTCACATCATGAACCTAATGTTTTCAGTATCTCTTATGACTTTCCAGCCTTGTACGCGTATATCTCCTTGGATTAGAATTCAGTCCATGATGATGACAGAGAAAGGTTTGTCATTTCCTGTTTCCGCTTCGTAGTTGGCTGAGGAAACTGACTTTGTAAAACGGCACTACAGTACTTTGCTTTGTGTGCGATCACACATTCTTTGCACGAGTTACGAACCGTCGCATCTTAGGGTTATTTTCCTTAAGTCTTGAAGTTTTAACTTTTTTAGCATTCCACTCGACTTCTCACTCCTGTATATCAGTGTCTTTTTCTCTGATTAACAGACGATCCACGAGTGTTGGGGCTAAGGTTTGAATACAGTAGAGTTGATACAGAGAGATGGTTCTGTAAAATTTAAGGATTTCACTTAATGAGCCACCTCACTCTTAATGAGTTGTATAGGATTTGTAACTTCATACAAGCCTGCTTCAGGTACCACATCCCATTAGAATCTTCAAAATCCAAATGCTTTCAGCATCCTTGAATACCTGCAATACTTGTCAGAGTATAAAATTTCACTGGATCAACAGAGTATCACTGATGGTACTGAAGAGAGCCTTGCTGCTTTTCATTAGCAATTGGTACATAAATATGGCATCTTAAAATTGTGAGATTTTGCTTTGTGGACCTTCCCAAAGTCAAGTCCATTCTTCCAGATTTGTAGGCTGAAAGTTATTTTTGGGTATTCTAAGCTGAATACCTTTTAGTTATTGCAAATTTTTACCATCCCCATTACTCTGCAGCCTTATATGAGTAAGTCCACTTCTCAGAACTAAAGACTGTGTACTAAGGTTTAGGAAAAAGGTTTACTGTACACCATTCTACTTGCACTCTGCAACTGGTACACTGAACCGGCTTCGTAAAATTGCATGGCTTTGCATTGAGTGCAACCTAAGATTTGAATTTTCCTACAGACAGATGATTCCTTCTTAAGTATCTTCGAAAACTATTACAAATATTGCCTATTACATGTATTCCTTGTGTGTGTAAATCCTCTTCTCAGGCTGATATATTATCAACGCTGGTTTCAATAAGTTTGTGCTGATGCTAGCCACGCTTATTGGTTGGTGAATAAAGCTTGCTTTATAAAACTAATGGATTCCTTCTGACGAGCCACCTCATACTTTACCATACTTTTATCCATAAGCTTTACATGGTGTGCAACCTGTAAGAAGAGATTTATAAGTTGATTAATCCATTTGCACACAATTTATAATGTGAGAGTTGAGCTTTCGATTAATTTATTATTTGCTTTTAGAAAAACTTGTGATAACCCTATTTCTAAGTTTAACGCCAAACGCTTAAGTTTAGATTAATTAAATTTTGAATAAAATAGGTAAAACAACATAACCCTTTAACAATGCATCAAAGTCCCTAATTGCTTATGCTTACTGATATCAAGTGCCTACCTAGCATCTCTAGCATATACAGAAATAAAGAGCAAAGCAAATGATGTTCAATATCCTTTTTCTATTTAGTAGAAAAATATGCTTGGTACTGAAGTCCTTGTAAACTTAGGAAAGCAAGGAAAGCATACAAGTGAAAACTGTCAAGTCACCTACTCATTCTTTCATTTTATGGGAAATCTGCATTACTTTCACTACCAGTAAAAACAAACTGTCAGTTCAATCAAATTCCCATTCAATACACCCCATAAATTGTTGGCGATAAAGCATTTACTGCATATGTTAAAAAATGGTATCACAGTAATTATGCTGTAGCCTTGTATGAGTAAAAAGATTAAATATGGTTTAATTTTAAATTAAATGAAAGTTGCCATTTTCTCATATTTTAGTTGATTAGTATTTAAAATTTAAGCATCGAGAAATTTACCTCATTCTTATTATTAGGTAGTGCTGGGTAACACCACATTGTTTATTAGTGTAAATGTTTTATTTACTTATATAATCAGTAACTGATCATCAGTTAATTATTAATAGTATAAATGAATGTTCTTACATCAATTCGCTGAAAAATATTCTCATACTAGTCTTATTTTACCCAAAACATTTTATTGCATAAAACACTAGTGATTCACATTAATATCAGTCCAAAGTATCCATTTCTGTCATATGCAAGTATGCTTTGATAAGAGTTCTGTCTACAAATGACCATGGCTGATATAGTAAAACTGTATGGTGAAACTGCCCACACGAGTCATTTCATCAGATTTATAAGAAAAAATGCAGTAGTAATTTTGAATAGCTCAGTGCATCAGCTTACATTCACCACTACTAAATAGTTGAACAACCAGTCCAACAAATATATTCACCTTTTTTAAATCCATCCTAAAATATTCAGTCCAAAACAATCAGCTTCCTCTAGAATCATTCAGCTCTTCCCACTTGAAATAACTGGAGCAGTCTGTAGCATGAAGTTGATAAGATAGTCAGACTGTCAGTATCTGTCTTGATGCTATCCATAGTTGTATCTCTTCACTTGGCTGACTATTGACACGGACAAGTCCCTGAAAAACATGATACATTAAATTCGCAACAGAAAAAGGACCACATCGAAGTCTACTTCAATTCTGATAATATATTTACTATAAAACTTATATATGAATTGCGTTCAGATATGTTTAGTATTGTTTAGTATTTTCTGAAGACACTCTTCTCATTAAAATATTACCTCACCCAAATTAACTTCATTCAACAAAAATATTCACCTGTTTAGTGACGAGCAGTCAAAGGTTCAGTCCAAAACACGCAGCTGAAGTTCCCCAGTACTATAAATTATAATGTAATCTGTAGCAATAAATAGCCGAGACGTCCAATTCTCATTGTCCTACCTTCATGTCTGTAATTGTACACTTACACTTGTTTAACTGTCCATTTGTACATGTACCTGGAAAACTGTATATATTAAATTTCATTAGAAAAGGACTAGAGTGTGTGCTTAAAAATCAAGATACGTGTTATTAACCATGCCAAAATTGTTAAAATGCTACAAACTTTACAGTGTGTTCGTGTTAAACTTTTCATATATTATACTAATGTGCATTTATTGACGATACCATTCTAGTTAACACTTTAACATAGCCAGTAGTTAAGTATTTCAATAAAATTACTCACCTATGAAGTGACAATTCTCCATGAAAGACAGTCCCGAACACACAGCCTCTGGCAATGGAAGTAACCGAGGGTAGTCTGCATCATGAAATAGTTAAGATTGCCCAACTCTGTCTTTTATTTTGATGATTCCCATAGTTTTAACATCTTCACTTGGTAGTTAAACTATCCTTTTGTAGACGTACCTGGAAAACAGCATACATTAAATTTGCAGAAAAGGACTTTGATACAAGTTAAAATACATCGTTCTGTGTAATTTATACAACAATTTTGCTAACACATCATCTGAGCTGTCCCTCTACCAAAACACTGCAGCTTGAGCTGATAACCCTCTTTACTATCAATCACAATGGTCATGCTAAATTTTGTACATTCATATTCATTTCATATATGTTTTTCTCAGTTATAGTGACTAATGCTTATAAACTACGGGTTTTCAAGTGTTTTTGTTAATTTGTGCACAAGGGAAATAGTTTAGGTCAGATCAATAATCACTGAAATCTTAGCATGCATCAATCTGCACGAACTTCAGTAAATTTTTCATTATCTAATGCTTATTCAAAACTAAAGGGACTTAATTGTACTGGCCCTTATTACTACTTCCTCTACATAAATATTCATTCAAATACTCTTGAACCCATGGTACTGTACGACAATAAAGGTTACTCATAACATGGCAGATTTTTTTGTCATAGGAAATTTCCATTAATATAAAGATTTTTGCAGTATAAATTATGGACGAATAAAACCTTGTATTAGCAGACCCAAGTTTTGTGAAATTCAATTTTCTATACACTGTAAGCCTGAGTATAAGGCAACAATGTAATACGCACTCATCATAATTCATTAGAAAGATACATCATACATCATACCATATATACATTATACCGCTTTGTATTTATTGAAGATACCTCTTGCTAATCTTTTGTCACAGCCAACATTTAACCTCATTCTACTCCAATACTTACCTATGAAATGACGATTCGTCATGACAGACTCAGTCCCGAACACAGAGTCTCTGGCAACATTAGTCTATACCATAAAGTAGGTAAGACTGCCTAACTCTGATTCCCATCTAGGTGATGCCTATAGTCGTACATCTTCACTTGAGTAAATAATCTTTTGTAGAAGTACCTGGAAAACGGAATACATTAAATTTGCAATAACAAAGGACTTTGGTGTAAACTAAAATACTTAGTTCATTGTAATTATTATGCACAGTAATGTTGGTAACCTATTTACTATAAGGCTATTGTATGAGCTGTTCTTCACGAGTTAAATTTTCTCCTACTTTGCACTTATCAAGACATTCACTTTTAAAGTCAAGTGATCTGACCTTCTACCTAAACTTTTACTGGTGCAGTTTATTCTCACAAACTGTAAGTTGGACAACTTATTCCGCCGTTTTTTGCTGATAGGCCTCTTCACTATTAATAGCAATGGTAGGGCTAAATTTATGTATTTACGGTCGTTTATTAAATGTTCCTCTCAGTTTTTATTCCCACTACATAAAGGCTCCGATTTTTAAACAGTTATTTTCTCAGTCTATTCACAAGAGTCGACCAATAATCAGTGAAATCTTGACATGCATCAATTTGTACGATCTTGAGTAAATCTGCATTCTTCATCTAAAACTTATTTCAAACTTGCGGAACTTAATTGTACTCGCCCTTATTAATACTACTACTCATTTGTATTCATTCAAATAGTCTTGCAACTGAGGTATTGTACGTCAATATGGGCCATTCATGCAGGAAATAGCAGATTCTTATGTCTTTTTTTATGCATAAATTATGGACGAATAAAACTTTGTATTAGTCAGGAAAGTCAAGTTTTGTGGAATTCAAGTTTTAATACAACTGTAAGCCTGAGCATAAGGCAATAATGCAATGTTCACTCTTCCTAATACATTGCAAAAACTAAAATATTACAAAGATGCATCATTTATCATAAATTATATACTTGATACTACTATATATTTATTGAAGATACCCTTTTCATTAATATTTTATCACAACTAGTATTTAACCTCATTCTACACAAATACTCACTTGTGGGGTGTCAATTCGTCATGAGATTCAGACCCGAACACGCATTCTCTCCAAAATCCTCCAGTTCTCTGGCAACAGAAGTAACAGAGTAACCTTTATCATGAAACAGATAAGACTGCCAAACTCTGTTTCCTATCTAGACGATATCCATAGTTGTACACCTTCGTCTGATCAACAGTCCTCTTGTAGAAGTGCCTGGAAAACAGTATACATTAAATTTGCAACAGAAAAGGACTTTATTGTGAGCTAAAATATCAAGTTCCTTTAAACTAATATATCAGTATACAATAATTTTCTTAACGTATTTACTAGAGGCTTATGTATGAGCTGGTCGACCAAACAACCTTTAGTAACCATTTTATTTATTTTAGTATATATATTTGCTCACCTGGGTTGATGGCACATCTTTAGATTAACTCCTTGTTTTAGATAGTTAAAAAGCTTATTTTTTTTTTTTTTAAAGGAAGAAGCAGCAGTATCGTTGTGATCTGGGGTCCATGTGCAGTCTTAATTCTCAAGATGATCATGGTCACTGTCAGTGTAACAATTCCGTCCTACACAGAAGCACTGTGAAGAAAAAGATTAACACTATGAGACTTGACATTTTGTATGAGTGGGGCCAGAATCATAATTCGTTAAACATATCGGTCTTGAATATTCAATGGTTATTCTACAAAATATGGGAAAAGTTACGTTTATTTTAGAAGGCACTGGGAGCTATTTTCCAGATATAAAAAAAAAATATAGAAAGTAGAATACAAATGGTGTGAACAGAGTTCATGACCACAGATAGCCAAGGAATAATCATAATCATCATTAGCAAGAGTCATGATGATAGTGACAAATGGCAGCACTGATGACACATGTAAAAACCAAATTAAAAAATCGAGGATGAACATGTTTAAATCCACTGACAGCAAAAGCAGGAGTACTGATACCAATATCACCCAGAAGCCCCAGTGCTACTGATCTCGGCACCTGCTATCAGCAGCTGGTTTAGCAGCAATGCTAAGTGTAGATATGAAGACCGTCATCTCTAAGAACAGTGAAAGCCACCAACAGCATCAACAATTTGGACCAGCATTAACAACGACTAATATTAACTACAGCTGTCAGCATCAGTGGGGTAACCAGCACACGTAACAAATGGCAACGACTAGGCCCTCAGTGCCAAACAATATTTGACAGCACCTGGATCACTGATGATATGCAATAGCACATAGCATCATTATTAACGACAATGGTCAGTTATGATAATAGCATCAGTTTAAATTATATCTGGCATCAGCAGCAAAAACGTAATGATGAAAAAGGACAACAACAGTAAACATACTACTGAATGTCAGTGACAAAAAACGACAAGCAGCAATACCAATATAGACTTGTGAGATAAAAAAGTAAAAATAAAGTACATCAACCAAGTGTCATGGCAAGATCAGTAGAATTATAACTCTTAAGTGTAGCTACAACAACAAAAAAACAGTACAAAATTGTAGCCATAAAGGTGTTACCTGAGCCGACAGTGAAAAGATCATCACTGGCTAAATATAGCTGAGGCAAGTGCAGTACTGTCATCACAAGAGACTGTACAAGCCAATAGTTGCAGAAACTGTTCCATTTTGGAGTATGCAGTGGTGGTAAGAACACGGATGTCATAGCCGAACACCTCAGCAAGTACAGTACCACCATAACTGTTAGCAGATTTAGGAGTAGTGCTTCAATGGACCACAAATGAACAAAGATGTTAGGATAATTCACTTCCAGCTTCTAACAGATAAGAACGGCTATGTCAAAGCACACACCCAAGAGATCAGGAACGCCATCGCAAACTCATTATGACAGTTTGACATTACTTAATATGCAGGGGCAAAAGAAACCAGACAATCTTGGAAGAAGAATGCTAGCAAGTAGAATACTACACTAGTACAGCCTCAAGTGCAACAAAAATAGCTACATCAAATCAGGGGCCAAGCAACTTCGTTACCATCCTCATTAACATACCAATAAACATCAAACTGAGGCAGCGACTATACCTCACAACGCTGGCCACAATTTATAACCATAGCCAAGCTAGCTCTGCCATGGATATCAAATGCCTTAACAAAAATGCCACCACATACCAGAACAGAGCCAAGTCGAGCGACCATGAAGCTACTTTGTCAGCCTGTAGCCTAAGGCAAGTGCAGCGCAGTGACCCCAGTACACAGAATTAACGAACTTCATTGTGGCAGCCCATAAATGTAGCCAAAACAAACATACACAGTCTCTTTGTGGATACAAGTAATACACTCAAAATAGCATAGCTATTATTTTGTTGTGCGGTGCTAAGAATCAAGCCAAATATTTTACAATAAATATATGATACTAAAGTCACAAGAAAATTAAATGCAACAAGGCTCTGCAAAGCACATGATAAAACATACAGTTGAAAGTAAAGCACTGAAGTACATAAACTTTCATAACAAATGAATCACCCATTAACCGCCTAACACAGTTTTTAATAAATATTATGAGATGGGGTTCAGCTACTCCAGTATTCAAGGCTTACAATTAATACCAAAAACAGTTTGAATATTACAAATTTTTGAACCTGAATGTCAAAAAAAATTTTTGCATCGGTATGCAAGGCTTCCCAAACTTGCAATTCTCTTGTATAATTTACATTTACACAATTCATCAGTTTTTTCAAGTATAGCGCTGAATGGTGCTTCAGGCATATGAAATCCACCAGTACTAATATTTTAGTATATTCCCAACAATATTAAACAGAGTAAACAAGGCTTAATCCATAAAAAAATTATTTCATTTATAATGGGAAGAGCACACGTTGGGAGTTATGCCTGATCCGCAGTGATGTAGGTTACGTAAGATTAGTAATTTAACCTACAGACCATATGACTTAAGGGCTTGAATAATTGCAGCTCTCCTAGCCTTATTATAGAAACATACTTAAAACCCAACTGAACCCAAAGAGAAAATATACCTAATATTTTAATTGTTCCCAGCAGGGTGAAAGTTCAGCCATAATGGCTTATCATGAAATGAGTCTCACACCCTACAGTATTATTCTAGCCCATTAAATAATGGTCTCCAATCTAACTTAGCCTATGGGCATCTAAGTTAAGTAGTAATCTGAAGGGAGCAGTTTCCCGTACATCTGCTGCCCTGCTCTTGTGCTCCATGGTAAGGTGATGTGGTGGCGAGGAATGATAATTGTTGTGCAAATATAACTTCTGAAACTGTAGATGAAATTTACCTATCTTGAACACGGCTTAATTCAATAAAAAGGTGGTTTAAGACCCACTCTAGAGGGATATACTGAAGCCATGCATAACCCAGTGGTAGGTCAAAGTTGGTAGATTACACGATCAAAACTGTGTTCCTGTCAGTAAAGAACCTTATATACTACAGTTTAATATTAGAAACATAACACAACAGCAATAAATTTATTTTTGTTTCCAGCATGGCTGGCTTTTCTAGTTCCAAAAATGGCTCATCACTGGCTTGCTGTCGAGAAAATAAGTCAATCTTTGCCACTGTCACTCCCATGCTATATTTTAACATTTATGATCCAGTTTCTTTATCCAATATAAATATCTCCTCTCCCCTTTGAGTTTAGACTAGTTTACACAAGCTCTTTGTCCTACCTAGTGTAAATGATGTCTTGCACAAATGAGCTACTTGGAGCAGCTATCAACTTATTCTGCAAATTGCTGTTCTCAGACAAAATAATGACATAGTTGCTACAATTGAAGTTAGTACGTCAAGTGTTTGCTAGACCCACCTTTGGTAGTTTAGGCCACACGATCAAAGCCTTATGTCTAGGCAGGCAAAGTAATACAGCACAATTGTCCTGTCTGTGAACAAGCTGCCATGAGCTTTCTTATATCCAAGTATGCTAAAAAGCTTGTCCCTTTTCCTTCAAATTTCTTACACAACTGTTTCATGACAAACATTTGTCTGCCTTGGCAGTATAAACCCCCAAAACTATGTTTTTAAGGCAAGCATTGCACGCCTATTGTATTTCTTGAGATTAAACTGGCTGACGGTGGTTTGATAAATTTTAAATTTACGAATACCCTGCTACACTGCAAGTCAACTACAATATACAGCATTATTATTCTGCCTTTATATTCGTGATTTGCTTTCCCACAATTCCTGTGTAAACTATACTCAGATTTTATGTTATAGGAAAATAAAGAACGAATAGGCTTAAAAACACTAAATGTTCTTATCCTAGAGAATGAACCTGGATGATCAAGACCTTCAGAATTTTTTCATAAAAGCCTGGTGTTATGAAGGTAACCTATGGGAGGTGGTTAGATGGCCAAAGACTCCTTACTTGCTTATGTGAGGAAAGTGAGTCTTAGGCAAGGTTAAAATCTACATAAATGTTGGGCAAGGATTGTAGCATAGGGGGCCAAGCTAGCTTAACACAAGGTCAAGATGCTTAATGAGGGAGGTTAGGTTAAGTTATATCAGGTCTTGGCAAGGTTAGGTTAACATTGGGTCAATATTCCTGGGAAGTAAGGTTAGGCTAGGCTAGATTAAGTCATGGGTTTCAATATATTAATAATTTGAGGTATTTTTCCCCTCATTTCAAAAGCTTAGGCACCCTAATTACATAAAACTTTACTGTTCCCCACAAGAAACCTTATTTCCCAAGCTGCCTAACAATGTTATATAGGATATAGTGAGATGAGCTAAAAAAAATTCTCTTACTCACTCCCTGCCCTTTCATTTAGGAGTCAAGTTAGAAAACTGAATAATTACCATATTCAATAACAAATTCCTTGAATAAGAGCCTGTATACCTACCTGGTAAGTAAGGATTAAGAGGTGGTTTATTGAGGTTAATTGCATCTGGATCAGTTAACTCAAAATACCAACGGTCCAGCATATGCTACAATCTTGCGTTTTATTGAAATTCATTAAACGTAAAGTCTTCAACTTCAAATCTGCTAAGCGTAGGCTAGAACGTATGGAATTTCCAAGAAAATTCATCGAAAAGGTATTGCAGAAAGCGAAGAAATAGAATTTCATTACCTGTAATTGGTAAGAATTTGATGCACTTTCCTTCGTCTGCATTCCCGGCAATTTACCTGACACTATAACGGCGTATTAATAGCACGTCATTAGACCCAAGCTTACCTGAAATACTGAAGGCTAGTCGAGAGCCTAATATTCTTAGGAATAGCCGATGTAATACCTCCTACTAACAAAACTGACCAACCCCACTAATTTAAATATTTTGCTGTGCAATATGAAAAAAAAAATATTCGTTATATGCATGAAAATTACAAATCTAAGTCGGCCATTATAGAATTTCGATAAACTGATACCCACGAGGGCCATAGTGACCCGAAACGAATGTCATTTTGGAAAATCAGGTCTCGAAATGGAACACTGGGGGAAAATAAACTGGAATTTTGTATTTCCGTAATGTAAATTGGATCTACAAAATCACACCTTTCGATGATAAAGGCTAAAATCATGAACAATTCCTAGAGACTTACCGAAATTGGGCGACATCAAATGAGAGAGTTTGTTTTGTTTCCTGTTTCTTTAGCCTAAACCAAGATGGTGGTTCCAGTTCGAGTTTCCAGGGCTTTCTCACGGATATCACTCTTTTTCGGCCAACTGATAGTTGCCACTTAGAGCATTTTTCGGAACATAACTTAATAATTTTGTCTTTGTTACTTCCATTAGTTGGATGAAATGAAAAGTAATGCATATAGAATGGCCCTAATTATCGTTATATTTCTATGTTTTAATCTAGAAATATATAAGCTTAAAGAAATTCATTACTTGTAAAGTGACATCTAGCATGGATTGTCTTAATAAGCTGAGACATCTGGTGGCGAATGAAATAACCCCATTTAATGGGAAGCTCTACGAAAACCTATTGTAATCATAATTAATAAAATGAGATGAAATTCCCTCGTTTTAGAATAAGACAAAGAGAGTAATTTACTAATATATTGCTTTCTTTGAAGGCTAAGCACTGTGAAAAACTAAGTAAACATGATACATTTACCAGCTCATATGCCTTCATCGCTCTGGCAATAAGGAAAAGGGCACCAGGACTGCCAAAATGTAACAAATACCTCGTAAAGAAATTATGTTAATAAACATGAAATCTTACATTATGTCTGTGTGCAGATATTAAGTGTTTCAATCGTTTGCACTCTGGTGTACTGAATTTAGGTTCAAGCACAGTTTTGCCTTTCACTCTGCCTTTCTCGAAAGCATTAACGTTGGTTTACCTGATCAAGAAATGGGCGCCAAGGTTAAAAGTTCAGATTAATGTAACTTGGGGTTTCCGGTAAGGAAAACCAGGAAGTTTCTGTTTATATATATATATATATATATATATATATATATATATATATATATATATATATATATACATATATATATACATATATATATATATATATATATATATATATATATATATATATATATATATATATATATATATATTCTATTCTATGAGATGGTGCACAAAGGATTAACATATAAATCCAAAGTTATCTTTCATAACAGCGTCAGTACAACCAAAAGGGTAGAATGAAAATATTAATTACAACTGGCCTCAGGTTATTTGATCAAATTTGCAGCCCCAAGATTGTACAACAAGCTCTCACTTAAAATTAGGACCGAAAATATCAAGTATTTTAAGAAAAAGTAAACGCTTATTTATTTTCTGAATGTTGTTATAGCGTGGAATTGACAACTACAGTATAAGGAATGGACCGTACAAATCTCAGAATGGCTGAGTTTTTATGTGAACTTGCAGGGCTCACAGAGCGCCTTTGGCAGGGTGACGCCTGAAAAATAAACAACAAACTTTAACGCATATTGCTTGAGCTAAACAAAACGATTGCTAACATCAGCAAAGGAGTATTAATTTTCATATACGCCATCAATTACTGGTCGTTTTGACTGCTTTTCTCTCTAGGACCAATATCAATGTTAACTGCAATAGATAGTAAGAAGCATTTTAGTCTCCATTATCTTAGAAGTCATAATTTCTATAAAAAAAATTTTTTCGAGCATGATTGTTTTAAAAAATGTTGCTTCACGGGAAGTAAATAAGAATAAGCTCTTCATAATGGAGAGAATTTTACAGCGAGATATTTCATATATAGATATACATATTGTGTATATATATATATATATATATATATATATATATATATATATATATATATATATATATATATATATATATATATATATATATATATATCTATAACTGAATCACGAAAATATGGAACGTGATGAATATATAAATAAAGATAAAATCCACGTAGGAAACGACGCTAGCGTCGAAAGGCCTCGCAGCACTCCACTGTTTCCGTTTCCTTCGTGGATTTTATCTTTATATATATATATATATATATATATATTATATATATATATATATATATATATATATATATATATATATATTCGTAATATAACATGTGTACTAATGTTTATTAAAAAAATATTAGAAATTTAAGACAAACGTACATCTCCACCTCTCTCTCTCTCTATCTCTCTCTCTCTTTATAAACAAGTTTGAAAGGGGAGCACCTTTATTGGCAAAATTTCCATCTTTTTAGACTTACATTTTCTTATCAAGTCGATATATCATAATCCTATAATGCAAGTAGAATCGACCATTAGCCTCCATGAAGAAGCCTATTTTAATTATTGATATTTTACCTTAAAGATAGTCATCAAGCGATTGGTCCAGTGCATTTGTGATTCTGCATCATATTGTATGCAAATCAGTACTGCAACAAGAAACATTCTCTCTCTCTCTCTCTCTCTCTCTCTCTCTCTCTCTCTCTCTCTCTCTCTCTCTCTCTCTCTCTCTCTCCTCTCTCTCTCTCTCTATATATATATATATATATATATATATATATATTTATATATATATGCAGTATAGTATACACACACACACACACACACACACACACACACACACACACATATATATATTATATATATATATATATATATATAATTTTATCACATACACCGTGACATTTTTGTAGTCACAAACATTGAAACACAAATATTGATGACCATCCATTTCACTGTACCTCAGGAATAACTTACACTCAAGGAGAATTATAAATGATAAGTGTTTTGCCACACTAGATTCGAACTAATGTCTGGTTTGGAAACAAAGACGTATAATAACTTTTGAACAGTGAAGCAGTACTTATAATTATAATTCCCTTTGGGTGCAAGTTATTCCTGAGGTACACTGATCT
>JANJGK010000024.1:32875416-32877916 GCA_039081455.1 Macrobrachium rosenbergii | reverse complement strand
TCTCTTCTCTCTCTCTCTCTCCTCTCTCTCCTCTCTCTCTCTCAGATGTATAAACTTTCCAGGAAATGATCTTTCGCCAGCACATGGTTAAGTACCGACCAGTCCCTCTTTTAGAAGAATCAGTAAGTGTATCGTTAAAGACATAACGTCATTTCATCATACACTAATCAGTCAATCTCTGGCATGACAATGCAGGATATCTCCAATAACCAGATACATAAATACACATATACATATATATATATATATATATATATAATATATATATATCTATATATATTTATATATATATATATATATATATATATATATATATATATATATATATATATATATATATATATATTTATATATATACATATATATATATATGTGTGTGTATATGTTTATACATATAAATACATATATATATATATATATATATATATATATATATATATATATATATATATATATATATATATATATATATATACATATACATCATTCTATTCCCCGTTTGATAAACATTCAGCTTTGTCACAAGCGAATAGCAGCACAAAAAAGAAAGCGTTTCTTTCTCTTTCGGGAGACAAATGGAGAATTGTTGAATGCTTCCATGCATGGAATGAAAACCGAAGGTTCAGAGCTGTACAAAAATGCAAAAGGAAATAAAAGAGAGAGAGAGGAGAGAGAGAGAGAGAGAGAGAGAGAGAGAGAGAGAGAGAGAGAGAGGAGAGAGAGAGAGAGAGAGACGGAGGGTGAACGTATAGAAGGATTCCTAGTTAAACAACTTTTCTCAAGGTTGGTTCCTTTTCATTTTGACTGATATATATATATATATATATATATATATATATATATATATATATATATATATATATATATATATATATATATGTATGTATATATATATATATATATATATATATATATATATATATATATATATATATATATATATATATATATATAATTGATGAATGTAAAGTTTTTTGTAATAGATATTCCATCCCGTTTGTTTCCTGTTAGCTTATATACTCTTACTTTTTCTGTACACTATTTTCATTCATTTTTAGCTTTCTGTATACGAAAATCATTGTGCCGGCGCTGCCTGTCCGTCCGCACTTTATTCTGTCCGCGGCTTTTTCTGTCCGCACTTTTCTGTTCTCCCTCACATCCTAAAACTACTGAGGCTAGAGGGCTGCCAAATTGGTATGTTGATCATCCATCCTCCAATCATCAAACATACCACGTGCCTGAATACGCGCCGAATTTTGGACGCCTAAAATTCAGGCTCGTACTGTCACGTGCCTGAATACGCCGCCAGAATTTTGGACGCCTAAAATTCAGGCTCGTACTGTCACGTGCCTGAATACGCGCCAGAATTTTGGACGCCTAAAATTCAGGCTCGTACTGTCACGTGCCTGAATACGCGCCAGAATTTTGGACTGCCTAAAATTCAGGCTCGTACTGTCACGTGCCTGAATACGCGCCAGAATTTTGGACGCCTAAAATTCAGGCTCGTACTGTCACGTGCCTGAATACGCGCCAGAATTTTGGACGCCTAAAATTCAGGCTCGTACTGTCACGTGCCTGAATACGCGCCAGAATTTTGGACGCCTAAAATTCAGGCTCGTACTGTCACGTGCCTGAATACGCGCCAGAATTTTGGACGCCTAAAATTCAGGCTCGTACTGTCACGTGCCTGAATACGCGCCAGAATTTTGGACGCCTAAATTCAGGCTCGTACTGTCACGTGCCTGAATACGCGCCAGAATTTTGGACGCCTAAAATTCAGGCTCGTACTGTCACGTGCCTGAATACGCGCCAGAATTTTGGACGCCTAAAATTCAGGCTCGTACTGTCACGTGCCTGAATACGCGCCAGAATTTTGGACGCCTAAAATTCAGGCTCGTACTGTCCACGTGCCTGAATACGCGCCAGAATTCTGGACGCCTAAAATTCTGGCACGTATTCCCGCACGTGCCAATACGTACCAGAATTTTGGGCTCCTAAAATTCTGGCATGTGGCAGAATTTTAGGCGTCCAAAATTCTGGCACGTACTGGCACGTGCCAGAATATATGCCAGAATCTTAGAGGCATCCAAAATTCTGGCACGTGCCAGTGCGTGCCAAAATTTTGGGCGCCTAAAATTCTGGCACGTGCCATATATAGCGCCAGAATTTTAGGCTCCCAAAATTCTGGCACGTAGCGGCACGCGGCAGAATACGCGCCAGAATTCTGGCATGTTAGTGGCATTTCCAGAATACCTGTCAGAATTTTGGGCGCCTCAAATTCTTCTTGGCACGTGAGGGCGTACTGACAGAACTCTTCCCTAACTATGGTTGCCGGTGTAGGTCTGGAATGAAATGAAAAAGTTTGTCTAAAACTTCTCTTAATATTTTTTATAATAAAATAACGTGGTATAAACGCAATATGCTTAGTTCAAAGAAAAAAAAACTAACTCGTGAGTTTGTGTGAAAAGTTTGGTGAATATTTTTTTTGGGTGTTTCAGTA
>JANJGK010000024.1:32868603-32875316 GCA_039081455.1 Macrobrachium rosenbergii | reverse complement strand
CTACGTTTGATTTGATATTATCTAAAATAAAAATTTTTCTCGTAAAATAGATTTTAATGACTTTTTTTTGACTGATAATCTTGATAAAAAACTAAACAACCATCTCTCTCTCTCTCTCTCTCTCTCTCTCTCTCTCTCTCTCTCTCTCTCTCTCTCTCCTTTGACTACGTTTGATTTGATATTATCTAAAATTATCTTTTTCTCGTGAAGTCGATTTTAAAGAATTTTTTTGACTGATAATCTTGAATGAAAAACCAAACAACGATTTCTCTCTCTCTCTCTCTCTCTCTCTCTCTCTCTCTCTCTCTCTCTCTCTCTCTCTCTCTCTCTCTCTCTCTCTCTTCTTTGACTATGTTTGATTTGTTATTATCTAAAATTATTTTTTTTTCTCGTAAAATCGATTTTAATGACTTTTTGTCTGATAATCTTGAATAAAAACCAAACAACGATTTCTCTCTCTCTCTCTCTCTCTCTCTATTTCTCTCTCTCTCTCTCTCTCTCTCTCTCTCTCTCTCTCTCTCTCTCTCTCTGTTCATTGACTACGTTTGATCTGATGTTATCTTGAATGATTTTTATTCGGAAAGTCGACAGACTTTACCATTTCATTATTATCAACAATGACTTTCATTATCATTTTCATCGTCATTATGAATAAATACTATTAAGTACAGCAAAGCAATGGAAATTTTCAAATAGATGACTATAATAATAATAATAATAATAATAATAATAATAATAATAATAATAATAATAATAATAATAATAATAATAATTATTATTATTATTATTATTATTATTATTATTATTATTATTATTATTATTATTATTATTATTATTATTATTATTATTATTATTATTATTGAAGAAGAAATCCACAGTGGTGCAGATGCAAATATATTTAAAAATATATACAAAAGTTAGTGCTATTATTATTATTATTATTATTATTATTATTATTATTATTATTATTATTATTATTATTATTATTATTATTATTAATCCGAACATTCACTCAACATCTATTCATTCCACCCTATCTTTCTCACCCAGCCTCGGGAAAACAAGCGGGGTTCAGTGACCCAGAAATCCCTTTGTCCTTCGGGAATTTTTAGGGCAACGCCCTTTCTACGAAAGATTAAAGATTATTCAGTCTTTTGTAGTGTTTTTTTTTTTTCTCTTACCTTTCGTTTGTGTGTGGGTGTTTGTGGTAGGATTTGTGGGCATGTTGGTGTTGTTGTTCTTATTTTTTTTTCGTATCTGATAGTTTTATCTCTGAATTAGAATACAGGGGGTTTTGTACTTGGAGAAGAGTGAAGCCTTGGCTTAGCTTACTGGAGACGAGTGAAGATTACCGACCACATTATAGAAGACTGAAGCCTTAACTGAGCTTACTGGAGAAGAGCGAAGCCTCTGCTATTATTATTATTATTATTATTATTATTATTATTATTATTATTATTATTATTATTATTATTATTATTATTATTATTATAATTGAAAAAGTCATTAAGTCAAAATAAACACTTAAAAATTAACTGTAAAAATAGAAATAGAGAACCGAACTGCATATTCTAACCATAAAATCTAATCGCCACCTTTATTGATATCGTTATTATTCATTATTTGAAAAAAAGATGTCTTATTAAATCAATATAAACACTTGGCAATGAACTGCAGAAGCAGAGACTAAAAAAATAACTGTATATTCTGGCCATAAAATCTAATCCCGCCATCAAACCGAGGCTAGATTCTCCCCGAAACAGATTGCAAACCAAAATGTTACGCCGATGTTGCGTCATTAACCGAATGTTTCAGTCATAAAGAATTTATGATGACGCCATAAAGGATTATTTGCGTCGTTATTTTCGTAGACTCCTCAATCTGTTGGGGGCCACGTTGCCATTTCCGATGATCATTGCTTGTTTATCTTCCTTTTCTCATTTTATCTTTAGTTGATTTTCACGTGCGCCACATCACGGCGAAATTAATGTAATGTGCCCCAATTGCAACATTTCACATCATCGGTGCGTGGGTGATAA
This sequence comes from Macrobrachium rosenbergii, assembly GCA_039081455.1. NCBI lineage: Eukaryota > Metazoa > Arthropoda > Malacostraca > Decapoda > Palaemonidae > Macrobrachium > Macrobrachium rosenbergii. The sequence continues at coordinate 32,873,277 of JANJGK010000024.1, read as the reverse complement.
ACGCGGATATTGTAACTAACAATAAAAAATTCTAGTTTTTCATAAACGGAGATATTCAAGCACTTCTGAGGGCGCCATGCTGAGTGGCGGAATTTTTTCAGAATACGATTGTTGCTCTCTGACGTGGAAAAGAATAATTATCGTAACTAGGAAAGTAAAAAGTAAATGAAGTTAGGAAGTTACTTGAAATACGTATGATTGAGTCATTTCATATTTCAACAAGATACCTGCTATATATATATATATATATATATATATATATATATATATATATATATATATTATATATATATATATATATATATATATATATATATATATATATATATATATATATATATATATATATGAATAACTGAACAATCATGATGTCTTCCTCAGGTTATTAAGCCTCAAGTGCAGGAACTGCTCTGCATAATGCTCTAAAAGGAATCCTTCAACCAGGGAAATACTAAAAGGACTCCTTCAAGCAGAGAAAGATATTCCCAGACTTCCATCAAACAGAAAACACTGAGAGCAGAAGTTGTTTATTTTCAGTTAGTTTAAGAAAATTCAGATACTGAGCGAAGAATGAAATTTCGACCAACTCATAAAATTAGCAATACGAACGAGTGTGGAAATTCAAGAATTTTATACGGATATTAAGGCAGATTTCTAAAATACAAATGCTGAAGAAAAGAATAATTTAAGGTTTTGGAGAAAAGAATAATTTAAGGTTTTGGAAAGTTAGCCTCAGTCCCTAAAGAACATCAGTTGTCGATTTCATTTTCAGGTGAAATTTAAGATTTGTATCATTGCGTGGCGGTAAAACATGAAATGCTCTCTCTCTCTCTCTCTCTCTCTCTCTCTCTCTCTCTCTCTCTCTCTCTCTCTCTCTCTCTCTTCATTTAATCCTTTTAGGCAAACATAGCAGCTTTGAATATACACGTATGCTCAACATTATCCCAGCACTCACTACAATAATCTTCCAAATAAAGCTATCACATTAGTTCCTCAGTTTTCCATTATTTTACTAGTATTAATAACAGAATGAATCATTAATGCAGTAACATCTATCAGATGTTTAAACAAATATAGAGTATGTTTGTACTTATTATTCTACTTTCAAAAGTAAATAAATGTAGGTATCTTTTTTTTCTTCTTATTACTTCACACGCCTAAAAGTATCGTTCTGTAATTCAGAGGCTAACTATTTTCTAAAAGTGGAGATGATATTTAATGATATTTCTTTAGTTTCAACAAAAGTACTTCCTTTTGGTGACTTTTCAAGGAAATAAAATGCCACAAGTTTCAGGATTTGTGTATATGGATACAATTGCATTGTATGCAGACACAAAAGGACGGCATGTCATTTAACACACATCAGTGCCACCACTCTACAGTATGCTTATGGTATAATCATGATGAAATTATATAAAACCCTCTGTGTTTATTTCTGCATTATGTACAGACACAAAAGAAACAAACGTTATTCAGTAAGCCTCAATGGAAACACCAGAATATGCTTGACACGTATGATTATACATAATTATAAGACAGAATGGTCTCTTTGTGTATATTATCAAAGATTCGCTCTACCATCCTTCAAAACAACAATCTTCGCATAATACGTGTGTACGTTATACACGTATTCAAGAAATTCTCTCTCTCTCTCTCTCTCTCTCTCTCTCTCTCTCTCTCTCTCTCTCACTTTGAAAATAATGATCCTCAGATAATGCAGGCTCGTCCCCATTACAAGACGCAATCTGCACTTTGTATTTTAAGACAAGGTTCGTTTAGAACGTTTCCCGGGAGATTGTGGATGTGTCGTGGGCTTCCGGTATCGTTGAGTTGGTGGCGGGGGAGGGGGGGGGGGGTTTAGAACAGGGAGGGATACCCTATGGGCCGGGGGGTGAGAGTTAGGGTAGAGTGAGGGGGGGGTGAGTGTTCCTTGCATAACAGTCGTTGTTATGTTTTCCATTTGCTTTGCAATATGAAAGACGTTGATGGCTATGCACTACGGGAGGTATTATCGCTCGTCAGAGCTTTTTGGTTTAATTATTTTGGAGGTTGTGGGCTGCCTTTGATCGTTTTTTTTTTTTATATTGTTTGCATTATGGATGAGGCTGAGGTATCTTAAAGATTTTTCGGGCTATATAAGGCTGGTTTACTTCTCCCAACATGCACGTAGTTTTGTATGTACAAGAAGTCTCTGAATCACCAGTAGAAATGCATGCGCAATATGCAAATACATACGTGCACACACTTACACACACACGTATACATACATATATATATATATATATATATATATATATATATATATATATACATATATATATATATATATATATATATATATATATATATATATATATATATATATATATATATATATATATATGCACTTTTACTTTTTCCATGAATTTTCTTGCTCCATTGGTTGATTAATATCAATTTAATATTATACGCCGTACGGTTGAATAGAATCAATGCATACACAGATAAACACGCGGGCGCACACACGCAAACACACACACACACATACTGTAAATATATGCGTGTGTGTTTATCTGAAAATGTATAGAATGCATTGAAGCGTACGGCGTTTAGTATAAACTTGATATTAACTAACCAATGGAACAAAAAAAAAAATAATAAAAAAAGTAAAACTGCACGGAGATTAATTTTCCAATAGTTCTTGATGCACTAGTGGATAATAGATAACCATTCAGTTAAGCATTTTATTGATGATACACATTTCATCTACTTATTATAGGAGTAAATCCTTTGCTTTTCATGTTTCCGTACTTTCATATCTGTCCAGACGAATTCGCTACTGAACTAATGTTAGCTTCATATTCTTCTAAAAAGTAATTCGTTTGCGAATTTTTTTTTCTGTACTTTCTCATCCGTCGATACAAAATAGAAGTCCATTACTCAAACTGATGTTAGCTCCGTATTAAATTTGAATTCGATGAAAATTTATGAAGGCTAAATTCTACTTGTTCCGAACAAAAGTTATTTTCATTTTACCGAATCATTTTCAGCGGGATTTCCTTTTACCTTGAAAGTCTCATGAATCGAAAAAGAGGCAGCGACCTTCATCGTAATTCAGCCAATATTGTCAGTCTTTTACAACGGAAATTCTGGTCATGGAAAACTTTCAACGGAATGTAAATTTAATTTGTCTGGGAAGTTTGCTACTTAATAAAATGGATATAAGAGAATAAAAAAAATGGGGAGAGAGAGAGAGAGAGAGAGAGAGAGAGAGAGAGAGAGAGAGAGAGAGAGAGAGAGAAAGAGAGGGAGAGAGAGAGAGAGAGAGAGAGAGAGAGAGAGAGAGAGAGAGAGAGAGAGAGAGAGAGAGAGGTGAAAATTGATGATTTCGTTACACAGTGAGCATCTGATGGAGTGACTAATGGGAGACTTTATAACTGAATATATAGAGTAGGTAAACACGTAAAGCCAGTTTTGCATTGTTAACATCTCTCTCTCTCTCTCTCACTCTCTCCCTCTCTCTCTCTCTCTCTCTTTATATATTATACATACATACATACATACATACATACATACATACATACATACATACATACATATATATATATATATATATATATATATATATATATATATATATATATATATATATATATATATATATATATATATATATATATAGTCACCATTGCACTACGCACATGACATGTATCCACCATATATGGGGTTATGGTTGGAACTAATGAGAATAATACTGCATATATACTTAAACGTTCCCCGTAAAGAATTCAGTGATCCAAATATTTTTAATGTCTCAGATTATGAATAACCTTAATATCCTCGTTTAATATCCTCCTTTTCTATAGAAACAAAGATAAATTCGAAAAGTTGACTAACAATTCCCATTCACGATTTCCGAAACACGTCTCATTCAGGAACTTCTTTTTCCGAAACTCGTAACTTTACTTCTGGATCCAGCGCCGTTCATTGGCAATCTATATTCCGATTGTCCCTTCAAAAGGAAAAAGGACCTTTTCGTTTCTCTGTTTTCGGACATTGGATCAAAACCAAACTGCTGGCTCTGTAAAATATGCAAAGACCATATTCGAAGAAGAGAAAAAATTCCCCCCCCCCCAAAAAAAAAGTGAAATTCCTTTCAGAAACAAAAGGATGTTTTCCGAGTGCGTTGAATAAGCATTTTTTTCTTTATGCGTATGGAATGGGAACTCAACTGACATATTCCTCCTATGAGAGAGAGAGAGAGAGAGAGAGAGAGAGAGAGAGAGAGAGAGAGAGAGAGAGAGAGAGAGAGAGATATGGATAAGACGAAATCCCCTTTTATTTATCTGGTATATTTTATTGAGTGTTTGATTGAGTGTTTGACGTTTAACTGATATATTATAAAAATCATTTCCAGCCACAAAGGAAGTAAAACCAATGACAGGCGGAAATAGGAAATATTTTTGTTTGAGTGGATGAATCCGAGACTGTAATTTAAAAATAACGTCATATGATTTATGACGGCTGTAACTGAAATAAAGCGTAAAATCGAAAAAAATAAACCATAACTCATCGAAACCTACGATCAAAGACATCGTCCCACAACACCACAGTCCCGAAATGCCAAGAGGCAAATCCTAATCACCGTATCTGAAAAAGGTGAATCCGCGAGGCTTAATTTCGCGGCGGATATTC
>JANJGK010000024.1:32851103-32853603 GCA_039081455.1 Macrobrachium rosenbergii | reverse complement strand
TATGTGTGTATATATGTGTGCGTGTGTTTGTTCTATAATTCAAATCCGGTCTTGCCAAATCTCTTTTTGTTCGAAAATAGAAACAATAAGAAGACATAAACGAGTCAAAATACTTTTGATATTCTGCAATAAAAAAACCTCTATCCTTTCCTACCTCGATAATAGAGCCTCGAAATATATCTAACCTCTAAAACCTCCCCCATTAAATTAGGTTAGAAGCGGGAGCGGCGAATGAAGAAATTCGAATTAAATCTAAAATTTATGGTAACGGAGGAAGCAACAAATTTTAGATGAGAGAAAGTCATCGGTTCTCGAGGAAGAAAAAAATTCGAAAATTTTTTGTTAGTAGCCTTAATTTTGTTTTTATTAAGGCATTGGGATATTGTTTTTTTACGATTTTGTTTAGATATATATATGTATATATATATATGTATATATATACATATATATATATATATTTATTTTCTATATACTTCTCTTTTAGATAGCCTGTTCCTGACTGAGAAAAATGATGCATTTTCTTTGAGGTTTAATACAAAACAATTGGACTGATTGAATTGAATATAGAATTTAGGCCAAAGGCCAAGCACTGGGACCTATGAGGTCATTCAGCGCTGAAACGGAAATTGACAGCAAAATGTTTGAAAGGTGTAACAGGAGGAAAACCTCAAAGTAGTTGCACTATGAATCAATTGTTAGGAGAGGGTGGGAAGTAAGATGGAAGAAAGAGAATATAAAAGGAGGCACAGTAAAAGGAAAGAAAGGGGTTGCAGTTAGGGACCGAAAGGACGCTGCAAAAAACCTGAAGTAATGCCAACAGAGCACCTCATGTGGTGCACTGGCTGCGGTAACCGGCCCCCCACCCCCCCGCCCCCCCTACGGGGACCAAACAATTGAATGTATTGAATCTGTAACGACAGCCGAACAAATATATTTGAATAAATATATTTGAAGAACATTATTCTTAATTAATATTATTCGGTAAATGTATATTATAAACCCTGCCTGTATGATGCTGAAATGAATTATAATAAAACAACAGGAATTGCAGTACCCAATATGCATAAATACGCGATCACTGATAAACGAGTAAAAAATGCGCCGAAGTTTCTCCGGCGCAATCGAGGTTTCTGTAAAGCCGCTACAGCGCATAATCAAGGCCACCGAAAATAGATCTATCTTTCGGTGGTCTCCGTATGATGCTGTATGAGCTAAGGCCCATGAATCTTTAACCATGACCCGGTGGTGGACTATCCTATATCGTTGCCAGAGGCATGGTTATGGCCAACTTTAACCTTAAATCAAATAAAAACTACTGAGGCTAGATGATTGCAATTTGGTATGTTTGATGATTGGAGGGTGGATGATCAACATACCAATTTGCAGCCCTCTAGCCTCAGTAGTTTTTAAGATCTGAGGGTGGATAGAAAAAGTCCGGACAGAAAAAAGTGCGGACAGAAAAAGTGAGGACAGAAAAAGTCCGGACAGAAAAAAGTGCGGACAGAAAAAGTGAGGACAGAAAAAGTTCGGACAGAAAAAAGTGCGGGCAGAAAAAGTGAGGACAGAAAAAGTTCGGACAGAAAAAAGTGCGGGCAGAAAAAGTGAGGACAGAAAAAGTTCGGACAGAAAAAAGTGCGGACAGAAAAAGTGAGGACAGAAAAAGTCCGGACAGAAAAAAGTGCGGGCAGAAAAAAAGTGCGGACATAATAAAGTGCGGACGGACAGACAAAGCCGGCACAATAGTTTTCCTCTACAGAAAAATAACAAAACGAAGAGGTTCCAGTTTATCAAAAATGTTTCTTTCAGCAACGTTTTGACCAAGTGAGACGTTGATGTATCCGGCATAATGTCAGCCGCGATGTCTCCTATTTGCACAAGTTCCTGACATCCAGGACCCGCTTTTTGGATTATAAGTAGACTGTTGAAGGAAGAGCCTTTGAACCTTTTATTGAATTATTTCTGTATTTGTTTATATTCTCTCGTTTTAACTAGTTTCGTACACAAGTTTATTGAGGGAACGAAAGTTATTCCGATCAACAAAACAAGAATTGTAATAGGTGTTTTATACAACACCCCGGCATGTATGTCTATTCTAATTTTAGCTTCAACCAGACAAAAAAAAAATGTTTAAGATTATTTGAAAGCTTTAATCCTTTTGTTAATTTTTTTTCGCAAATAAGTTACGAGTTAGAAAGAGCTGCGAGTCCAGGGTCGATTGTCATTTCAGACTGAAGTATCCTAATGTGACCTTTATGATATTAGAATGATTCCAGACTAGCTTGGAATTGTTTTGAAACAAAAAATGGCAAATAATTGCGATGGTATTAATTTCAAAACAAATTTCTATTTCCTGTAGATGGCTATTAAAAAAAAGCAATTTCCCTGACATTATGAAGACCGTTATTCCGTTCACTTTTACTTCCTTTAATATTCTTCTTCATCATATCAGCTTTGTTTACGGCAGTAAAACAATGTAAATAGCATATTTAACATTAGTTAA
>JANJGK010000024.1:32842415-32846003 GCA_039081455.1 Macrobrachium rosenbergii | reverse complement strand
AAATAAAAATTGTCAAGTGATTTTTTTTATTTGAAAGAGAAATGAAGTAATCGTAATCTCATTTTTTTTTACACAGCCGTGAAATATATATTTTTTTTCGTATTTATAGCTTTTGTATTTGATAATACGAATAACGAATTTTCTAATCATCAAAGAATATTTTTTTTATTAAAGAATAAATTTTTAATCATCACAGAATTTTTTTCTGTCAACAAAGAGTTATTTTTTATCATCAAAGAGCTTTATATCATCAATGAGTTATTTTTATCATCAATGAATTATTTTCTAATTGTCAAGAAATTATTTTTTTATCATGAAAGAATTACATTTTTAATCATCAAAGAATTGTTTTTTCATCAAATAATTTATTTTCATTCATTAAAGAATTTTTTAATCATCAAAATATGTTTTTTTTAAATCAAAGAATTATTTTTTACCAAAGAATTATTTTTTTATCAAAGAATTATTATTTTAACACGAAATAATTATTTTTTAATGATGAAAGAATTATGGGTTTTCATCGAATAATTACTTTTTTATCATCAAATATTTTATCTTTAACAAATTATTTTTTATAGTCATCAGAGAATAATTTTTTCATCAAAGAATTATTTTTTATCATCGTAGAACGATTTTTTTCGTCACCAAAGAATTATTTTCTTGATATCAAAGAAGCATAGAATTAAACTTTCCCAGTGATTCATTTTGTGGTAAAACGAGTCAAAAATTATCCTCGATTCCAGGCACTTTTTTCCCCATCCAGACACTTTTTTTCCCCATCCCATTTCCCCTCCATGAAATGGAGGGATGAACCTTTCGATATTCTGTAATCCGGAATGTTATTCGTTTGTTGATATGAGCAAAATCTGCAATGACGCGAAGGTTATTGGTCTTTCCGGATATATATATATATATATATATATATATATATATATATATATATATATATATATATATATATATATATATATATATATATATATATATATATATATATATATAAATAAATATATATATATATATATATATATATATATATATATATATATATATATGTATGTACGTATATATATATGAAATTGTCGCCGTTCGTCTATATGCTGGTTTTAAAAAGGGCTTTTGCTCTGATTATGAAGGTATCTGTAATTAGATGTTTAATTATGAGCGCTTTAATGCATACGTAAGGTCTTTTATTGCTTTTAAATTAATATTTAAGTATATAACAGTTGCGAAGATATATGTATGTATATACTGTATACATTTACATATACGAGATGTATGACATAGATGTTTCATGTATGGTTGATTGTTATTTACCTCCGAACTGTAAACACTGAACGCTTCGTACTCTTGCGGTCTCCTGCCCTCTCTCTCTCTCTCTCTCTCTCTCTCTCTCTCTCTCTCTCTCTCTCTCTCTCTCTCTCTCTCTCTCTCTATAATATATATATATATATATATATATATATATATATAGTATATATATATATATGTATATATATATATATATATATATATATATATATATATATATATACATATATATATATATATATGTATAATATATATATGAGCGTAGGGGATGGGAAATGTTCAGTGTTTACATTCCGGACACAAATAACAAACACCCATACATGACACATTTCTATCATACATCAAGTGTATGTGTGTGTGTATGTATCTTATCCCAGCGAATCACCTTCCACTCTCCACATCTTCTCTTTGATCAGAAATACATTAGGCTACGGCAGGAGGGTAAAAGATCGAGGATGAAATTTATATTTCATAGCCGGTCATTTCCTAAGCGTCATCGGCGACGTCTGCAGTGGGAAGTAATAGACTTCCGGAGATGATTCCGGCATCCCTCGACGCTTGATCCATATTTCATGGGAGCGTTTCCTCTGTAGGTTTTTTTTTTTTTTCTCTCGATGTCGATCATTTATTTTGGTGCCGAATAACGACGAAACTTGCTTGTTTGTGTGTGTGTGTTTGTGTGTTATATGTTCGTCCATATTTGTTTTCCCTTTTAGTTTTTTGTACGAGAAAACTATTGTCTGTGCGTCCGCCCTTTTTCTGTCAGCACTTTTCTGTCTGCACTTTTTTCTGTCCGCACTTTTTTCTGTCCGCCCTCAGATCTTAAGAACTACTGAGGCTAGAGGGCTGCATATTGGTATTGGTCATCCACCCTCCAATCATCAAGCATGCCAAATTGCAGCCCCTCTAGCCTCAGTAGTTTTTATTTTAGCTAAGGTTAAAGTTAGCCATATTCGTGCTTCTGGCAACGATATAAGGATAGGCCACAACCGGGCCGCGGATAATGTTTAATTGGCCGCGGCTCATACAGCATTACACCGAGACCACCGAAAGATAGATCTATTTTCGGTGGCCTTGATTATACGCTGTGTACAGAAAACTCGATTGCGCGGAAGAAACTTCGGCGCATTTTTTACTTGGTTCTGTAGATATTTATGTATTTATTCATTATGGTGCGACTAACACCAAGAAGAAAGTTGTCATCTGATTGAACTCCATAGCTGTCAGACAGACAGGACTGCCATACAGCTATGGAGTCATCTCCGGTCTCTCTATCTGTCTCATTCATGTGACAGATAGACAGACAGACAGAGAGACGGAGATGACTGCCATAGCTGTATGGCAGTCATCTCCGTCTATCTGTCTGTCTATCTGTCTCAACTGCCTGTCTGTCAATCTATCTCATTTATGAATCATTCACATTTGATATTGATAGATGAAGAATTTTCGATTCCCACTACAATGATATATGTTTATTAATTTTGGTACGAATGACAAAATGAAGAAAGTTATGAGACTGAACTTCAAATCGGTATGAAAGTCCATTTTTCTGTGTCTGTCTCAGTCTGTCTGTCTCACTCATGAAACATTCACGTCTGATACTGATTGAAAAAATATTTTTGGTTTTCAGCACAAGAAAGAATATTTATTGATTCATAATGGTACGAAAAACAAAAAGACGACAGTTATACTTTTTGACTGAAACTCTATAGTTCTATGAGAGTCATCTTTTTCTGTCTGTTTTTGTTTCTGTCTGTCTGTCTGTCTGTCTGTGTTTTTGTCTGTTTCTGTCGGTCTGTCTGTGTTCTGTCTGTCTGTGTTTTTGTCTGTCTGTCTGTCTGTCTGTCCTGTCCTGTCTGTCTGTCTGTCTGTGTTTCTGTCTGTCTGCCTGTCTGTCTGTCTGTCTGTCTGTCTGCCTGTCTGTCTGTCTGTCTGTGTTTCTGTCTGTCTGTCTGTCTGTGTTTCTGTCCGTCTGTCTGTCTGTCTGTCTGTCTGTCTGTGTTTCTGTCTGTCTGTCTGGTCTGCCTGTCTGTCTGTCTGTCTGTGTTTCTGTCTGTCTGTCTGTCTATCTGCCTGTCTGTCTGTGTTTCTGTCTGTTTCTGTCTGTCTGTCTGTCTGTCAGTGTTTCTGTCTGCCTGTCTATCGGTTTTATTTATGTTTCATCCATATTTTGTATTGATTAGGTAAGATTTTTTTATTCCCATTTCAAGAATAAATACAAACTAATTATGAATTTAGCAACGGTTTGCGTTTGTAACTTCCGACCTTTTTTTTTGC
>JANJGK010000024.1:32819915-32839915 GCA_039081455.1 Macrobrachium rosenbergii | reverse complement strand
TTCTTCCGTCTGACTTTCCATCCTCTCTAACAATTGTTTCAGTAAATGCAACTGCGAGCATTTCCTCCTGCTTCACCGTCCAGATCTTCTTACTGTCAATTTCTTTTCAGCGCTGAATGACCTCATAGGTCCCAGCGCTTGGGCTTTGTCACAAATTCTATATTCCAATTCTATTATTAATGATAAAAAAACAATCCACTTAATGCCGAAATTATTGAGGGACTTGCAATTGTGATACTGCGCCATTTAGCGCTAATGCATACCAATGGACATGGCTTGCTAACCCACAATCATCAAAGGAGTCTAAATATCGCTTACAATAACTCCGCTGACCAGATATCCAACAGGGATGAATAACTTATCAAATAAATGAACGAGTGAATGGGGCTTCTCTTTCACTGCGCATCGCTTGCGTGGAACGCGTTTTGATAAAATGGCCCCCCCTCCCCCATCCCCCCAATATATATATATATATATATATATATATATATATATATATATATATATATATATATATATATATATATATATATATACCGTTATTAGAGCACAAAGAAATTGGCACTCACGCGGTCAGAAATAGAACTGAAAAGGTTAACATCTTATGTAATGTACAAGAAGGTAAATATTGGCAGTTATATTTGCAGTATATATATATATTATATATATATATATTATATATATATATATATATATATATATATATATATATATATATATACATACTTATACAGTAGGTGTGTATGCACGTACGTATGTATTCATGCAATAAAACGGCAAGAAATAAATGCATCAAAATCCCTTGCGCTGGCTTTCAAACATAAAAACGAAAACCGAAAAAAAAAACATTTCCAACCGACCCCACAGGAAAACGCCCCCCCCCCTCCCCCCCATTGCAAACAGGTGGGCAACAACTGTCGAACCTGGAAAGAGTCCAAATCGCCCAATGTGTTCATAATTCACCATTTGCCTTATTTCCTCATCGGGACATAAATAACTGCAGCCAGAGCACACCAATATTGGCTCTATATCGGCTCTGTATTTCAGAGGCCGAATACGAGAAGAGCATTTTTCATTCGCTCTGGAATGGCCCGACCGAAACCACCATTTTGGTTTTCTGTAAAAGAAAACTATTGTGCCGGCTTTGTCTGTCCGTCCGCCCTCAGGTCTTTAAAAAAAACTACTGAGGCTGGAGGGCTGCAAATTGGTATGTTGATCATCCACCTTCCAATCATCAAACATACCAAAGTGCAGCCCTCTAGCCTCAGTAGTTTTTATTTTATACAAGGTTAAAGTTAGTCATGATCGTGCATCTGGCAACGATATAGGACAGGCCACCACCGGGCCGTGGTTAAAGATTCATGGGCCGCGGCTCATACAAGCATTATACCTAAGGTTAAAGTTAGCCATGATCGTGCATCTGGCAACGATATAGGACAGGCCACCACCGGGCCGTGGTTAAAGATTCATGGGCCCGGCTCATACAAGCATTATAACGAGAACACCGAAAGATAAATCTATTTTCGGTGGCCTTGATTACACTGTACTGAAAACTCGATTGCGCCGAAGAAACTAGGGCGCATATTTTACTTGTTTCGTGTGCATCTGCAAACAACTATCCACAATCTGGAGCTTAATGCTTAAATGATTTAAATGTTTAGATTTTCAGGATTTTTATGAATAAATGAAAAGCTTGATTTGGATTTGCTTCGTTTTTTCTCAAGCTCCCTTTGCAATTTCCTGTGTCTGCTTAGCTGGGTCGCAGATGTAGGATCTTCCTTTCTGAACAGTGTTTCGGAAAGTGTTCTACTTGTTTTAATATCGAAACATTTTTTTTTTATCTCTTACAGGGTGCTTGTTCATTTTGAAATCTAGAGGGTAGGCGTACTAATTGAAAATACACACACACGTACATACACATACACACAGTGACAGTCAAATGAGATACCGCATTGATTGAGCATATAGGAACTCAGATTTCCAAGAGTGATCATTTCTCCCTGATTACTGCGCATGCTTAGTTGTACGTGAATACATGCACACTCATAGTATCATATATATGTGTGTATATATATACGAGTATATATATATATATATATATATATATATATATATATATATATATATATATATATATATATATATATATATATACACACACTAACGGTCATGACTAGCAAATATATTTGTAAGCCAATTTTTATATTTTCGCAATGGGTTTTTGTTTTTTATTTTTTAGTTGTTTTATTTTCCCGACCTTCTGTGTATGACATTTGGGAAACGAACGTTTCGTAGAAGAAAATACGTAAAGAAAATCTCGTAAGTAAATCGGATTCCCACTCCCAGACACATCGAACCAAAACCAATATATCTTTCTGCATTCTTTTCACTCTGGGGAATTTACTGATTCAAGAACCCCGATATAAATACTAATCTATTGCACCTTCTGTTTCATTTTTCAAACAAGTGAACCACATACAAATCGACTTACTATATCCCTTTGAACTAAGAGATCTCTTTTACTTTTCTTAAATATTTTTGCAGGTATATTAAAAAAAATCCACCAAGCAAAAATAATCGTCTCTTGCAACTTATAACTCTTTTTCCAAAGAGGTGAATCACGTCAAAATTGATTTAAACATATCCCTTTGAACTACAAGATTTCTTTTAAATCTTTACATATTTTTCCTACCATATTTTGGAAGTACAAAAACCACCAAATATTAATAATCGTCTGTTGCATCTTACAATTCATTTTCCAAGGAAGGGAATAAAAAAAATAGCCTTAAATGCATCATTTTGAATTACGAGATTTCATTTACTTTTTTTACATATTTTTAGTTATATTTTTTATATACAAAATCCAGAAATTATAAATAATCGTCTATTGTATCTTACGATACATTTTCTAAAGAGCTGAATCGTGTACAAATCGGCTTAAATGTATCCCTTTGAGCCAAGATATCTGTTATACATATTTACATTTTATTTTTGCTATATTTTTTAAATACAAAACACTCTTCAGAATAAGAGTTCCTCTAGACGTAGAAAGGGAAGGTTATATTGAATATAAAATTCTTCGTGTGATGAACGATATGATGCGGCGAATAGGGATTTATTTACCGCCGTATCTACCGAGTGATTAAATTCCTCTCGAGACGAGGAAAAAGTTTGGGTGGAGAGAGAGAGAGAGAGAGAGAGAGAGAGAGAGAGAGAGAGAGAGAGAGAGAGAGAGATTACCACCTAATGTGCGGTTCTATCCCACCCGAGGAAAAGAAGGGTACGTTGTCGAGACCCCCCTGAGAGAGAGAGAGAGAGAGAGAGAGAGAGAGAGAGGGAGAGAGAGAGAGAGAGAGAGAGAATGTTAACTTATGATTGGTTTTATCCCAAGGAGGTTGGGGGGACGGGATTACCTCGTTGAGACCTTCCCGTGAGAGAGAGGGAGAGAGAGAGGGGGGGGGAGAGTGTTAACTTATGATCGGTTTTATCCCAAGGAGGTTGGGGGGGGGGACGGGATTACCTCGTTGAGACCTTCATATGAGAGAGAGTGAGAGAGAGAGAGAGAGAGAGAGAGAGAGAGAGAGAGAGAGAGAGAGGGAGAGAGAGAATTTTAACTTATGATCGGTTTTATCCCAAGGAGGTCGGGGCGGGGGGAGATTACCTTGTTGAGACCTTTCCAAGAGAGAGAGAGAGAGAGAGAGAGAGAGAGAGAGAGAGAGAGAGAGAGAGAGAGAGAGAGAGAGAGAGCTAATTGCACCTGGAAAGACAGACTGCAACCAGTATGCTGTCCCATTGCACAAAACACTCATAAAAAGTAAGAGTAGTTATTAAATATTCGTAAATTCTTTTTAAGGTAGCCTCATTTTTTTAATGATTTCTGTATTAATCTGAAGCTTACACTAATAACAGAAATGAATTAACGTTTGTATTTGCTGTTATATAGACATAGGGTAGAACTCGTCTTAATTTTTGAATTTCGTTTTTCAGATATGGAGGCCAGAGATACGAATATATCTTGTATTTTAGAGAATATTTGCGTTTTGAATTTTCGTTTGCATGCACGCTATGCGTTTTTCAATAACTCTTCGTGTTAAACATAATACCAGTAAGCTTTGCTTGATGTTTGCTTTTACCAAAGGCCGGATATCTTCGTCTCCCCTGCATTTCAAACTATGTGGTTTTGTTCCCACTAGGTTAACTATTCACTAAAGATTTTTATAACATTTTTATCACAAACGTTTTCTACAATAATTTCACCTAAATAATCCTTAACCATCAAGAGATTATATTTGAATCAGTTCTCTCTAAAATCAAATAAAACAATTTTTCGTTTCCATATGCAAACAACTATTCACGATCTGAAGCATATGCTTAAATGATTTAACTGTTTAGATTTTCCGAATTTTTATGAATAGATGAAAAGCTTGATTTAAATTTGCTTCGTTTTTTTCTAAAGCTCCCTTTTGCAATTTCCTGTTTCCAGCTTCCTGTTCAGCCTCTTCACTCCCTTGTGTTTGCTCTTGTTTTATTTATATTGATAGTCCCCATTTAGTTTCTTTTAAATCCCTATTCCAAAACTTTATTTTTTGGTTTTCAAATTGTTTTTAGCAATTTTCACCCCCTGATGTACGTACAAACGCACATGCATATGCATGTATCTGGGATTGTAAGTATGTACACAGTTTCTCTCTCTCTCTCTCTCTCTCTCTCTCTCTCTCTCTCTCTCTCTCTCTCTCTCTCTCTCTCTCACACACAAATGCACATACACCTCTGACATCCTTATTTTGGTTTCCAAAGCGAACTGTTATCTCTCTCTCTCTCTCTCTCTCTCTCTCTCTCTCTCTCTCTCTCTCTCTCTCTCATACACACACACACACGTTTTTGGCATCATTAATTCGGTTTCCAAAGCGAATTTCATACTTATTTTTCTTACTAGCAGGTTCCCAGAGAAACATGTGTTTATACATATACACACCCACACCCACAGAGTGAGATTTTTTGCCCATGACAATAAGAATAAAAACATGTGCGGTAAGCCAGGGAAATAAAAGGTTTAGTGAAGAAAAGAAATTGAAGGAGAGGATTGCTTAGGGGAAATGAATAAGGGTGTCAAAGAGAGAGAGCAAAGGAAGACAATAGAAAAACGAACTGAAAAATAATAATAACGTATCAGTAAATGTTAATAACTAGAAATTTAAAGGAGAGCTTAGGTTTGAAGAGACAATAAATATGCACAGAAGGCAGGTCAGTGTAGAGAAAAGGGTTACTTGACCAGAGTCTTCTTAGATTATGAACAAGTAAAAAATGCTCCGAAGAGACCTCGGCGTCATCGAGTTTTCTGTACAGCCGCTACAGCGTATAATCAAGGCCACCGAAAACAGATCTATCTTTCGGTGGTCTCGGTATGAAGCTGTATGAGCCGCGGCCCATG
Source organism: Macrobrachium rosenbergii (assembly GCA_039081455.1). Classification (NCBI taxonomy): domain Eukaryota; kingdom Metazoa; phylum Arthropoda; class Malacostraca; order Decapoda; family Palaemonidae; genus Macrobrachium; species Macrobrachium rosenbergii. The sequence continues at coordinate 32,834,484 of JANJGK010000024.1, read as the reverse complement.
ATACTTTGACCAAAGCCCGGTGGTGGCATATCCTATATCGTTGCCAGAAGCACGAGTATGGCTAACTTTAACTTTAAATAAAATAAAAACCACTGAGGCTAGAGGGCTGCAATTTGGTATGTTTGATGATTGGAGGGTGGATGACCAACTTACCAACTTGCAGCCTTCTAGCCTCAGTATTTTCAAGAAGTGAGGGCGGAGAGAAAAAGTGAGGACAGAAAAAAGGGCGGACGGACAAGACAAAGCCGGAACAACAGCTTTCTTTCACAGAAAACTAAAAATGAAAACTTATAGCATCAGTTTGGAGAAATTGAAGATTCTGTGCAGGTGTAGTAATCTAAAAGTCAGAATTTCAGTGTGAGAGACAGTGTCAAATCTAAATAATGCAAGAGTGGAAGGGGTTAATATAAATTTGTGAATGTTTGTGGGAGTGACAGTTACAAGAATTGAAGGACAGGTAAATTTGAATGAGAGGAAGATTCCAGGTGAGTTAGTGAGAGGAATAATTGCTCGTTTGTTTAAAACGGAAGGTGGCTGAGGTATCTGCAACAATTGTAAAACCATATCATTACTTATATACCTGAAGAGTTTGTAATAAAAAAGTGCTTGAGAGGGTTAGAAAGATACGGAAGAATTAACAGAAGAGCAGTGTAGTTTAAATGATAATAATAATAATAATAATAATAATAATAATAATAATAATAATAATAATAATAATAATAATAATAATAAGACCATAACATTACTAATATATTTGAGATGTTTGTGATAAAGCTCTGCTTGAGAAGGTTAGAAAGATGGCAGAAAGATTAACAGGAGATGAGCAGTGTAGTTTTCGACCATAAAAATAAAAATTACAGGACAATAACATTACGAATATACCTGAAAAGTGTGTGATAAAGCAGTGTTTTAGAGGGTTAGACAGATGACAAAAGGATTAGCGGGAGAAGAGCAGCGGTGTTTTCGACCAAAAAAGTAACAATTATAGGGCCATGAATAGGGTAAAATGATGACAGAAGGCTTACTAGGGGAAGAGCATTGTCGTTTTCGACCAGAAAATTAAAACAATTACCAATTACAGGATCATAACTTTACTAATAGACCTGGAAAATGTGTGACAAAGCAGTACTTGAGAAGGTTAGACAGACGAGAGGAGGATTAACAGGAGAAGAGTAGTGTAAATTTAGAGAAAAAAAGTGGGTATATTATGTATTTGTTACTGAACAGTTCAGTGAGAAATCTGAGATTAGCATAGTTATATATCTCGGAATATGCACCATAGTTCATTACCAATGCCAAAACTTAGAAATTTATGTCCATTTCAGTGTTCTTTTTTGATAAAAGGGTGAACCGTATTACACCACAACAGTTTTCGATAAATATAATTTTTTTTATTTATTGCACATCGTTGGAATTCAGCAAAACATTGTGTTACGTTTACTTTTTATATTGATCAATACAATTGCGTTCCATAAAGAACATAATTACACAGAACTGAGCCAAGCAATTAATCGCAGAAAAATATATATTTTTTGAGTTTGTGGTATTAGAGCTCACAGGTAAATCGAATAATCCCTTAATGCCACTTAATCCTCTGTGATTTGTGTCCGTGATAACTTTTTAATTGCAAAGATTACAGACCCTAACCCTACCAATCTTTGTTCGGGCCAGGATTTGGGGAAATGAAAGAATTACGCTCATGATAGAACGGGAAAAATCCTTTTGCAGGATTACGGCCCCCCAAAAAATGAAAATCATTATGAGTGACACTGAGGTTAAAAGGTAATGCCGGACTCACACACACTGGCGATTCTAGGACGAACATGTCGTAATGACTGGTTTTGGCGATCATCGCCATCATTCGCGGGTCCGGGGCCGCCAGAAAAAAAAATTGTCAGCGGCTTGGTCACACATTTGCGATTCAAGGATGCTTAATGCGTAACTGCCGAGATTTTGCTAATCACGACGTCATTACACTGTAATTATGACCAAATCGCCAACAAACGCCATGAATCGTTATTGCGTTGCCAAGTTTGGCGACGTGCACCAAGTGATGGCAGATGTTGGTGCATGTCGCAAGTGCGAGTTACGATCTGCGCAATCTAATTATGACAAATGGCAACGCCATTGCGTCAGTGTTGCTTAGTGCCCAATGACATGAGAGGAATGACAGTTGATGCGGTTGGACCGCACGTTTTAAACATTTGAACACATCTGCCATCACTTGGTGCACGGCGCCAAACTCGGCGATGCGGTAACGATTCATGGCGATTGTTGGCGATTTGGTCGTAATTATATTGTAATGACGTCGTAATTAGCACATTTTAGCCAGTTATGCACTGCATGTCCTTGAATAGTCAAAGTGGGAGCCCGGCATAAGTTAAATTGCTTTGCGCAGCCCCTGGGTGATGTAGAATGAAAATAGAATGAGTGACATGAAAGCCCTTGAATGTTATAGAATGTAAATAGAATGAGTGACATGAAAGCCCTTGAATGATGTAGGATGTAAATGGAATGAGTGACATAAAAGCCCTTGAATGATGTAGAATGTAAAAAGAATGAGTGACATAAAAGCCCTTGAATGATGTAGATTGTAAAAAGAATGAGTGACATGAAAGCCCTTGAATGATGTAGAATGTAAAAAGAATGAGTGACATAAAAGCCCTTGAATGATGTAGGATGTAAATGGAATGAGTGACATGAAAGCCCTTGAATGCTGTAGAATGTAAAAAGAATGAGTGACATGAAAGCCCTTGAATGATGTAAGATGTAAATAGAATGAGTGACATAAAAGCCCTTGAATGATGTTGAATGTAAATAGAATGAGAGACACAAAAGAGGAAATATAAGGGAGAAATTAAAAAATAAAGTAAATTTTTAATAATTAATAAAGCACAAATAAATTGAGGGTATGGATATAAATTAATATGATTGTCCAGTTATTATGTGATAGCATTCCTGCATAGTTACTTTTTTTTTTATTTAAGACATTCGACGAAGATATTAACTCCCTATACTTCTTATTTCCACAAATGGTCTGATTCTTTATTTTATTGTATATATATATATATATATATATATATATATATATATATATATATATATATATATATATATATATATATATATATATACATACATATTTCATTTCTTTTCATTTCTTTTCCTGCCCACAAACCCCTTTTATTTTCGCTCACTTTTCTCTTTCTTTTATAAATAATCTTTCCTGTTACGGTTTGCTTTCCAAGGCCATTTTAGATAATAATGATCATAATATTGCTGATGCTGACATCATTAGCACATTTAGTCATCAAACATGAGAGGGTAAGTAAAAAAAATATATATATACATGCAATCTTTTGCCAAAATTTTAGATATTCAGCAGTTTGACTTCTGTGTACAAAAGCATCAACAAAGTTTGCCGTTAAGGCACGTTCGCTTAGGGACACGAAGTATGCAAAACATTAATGAACAGTTTTGGAGGACACCGAGTGGTATCTGTTAAGTTTTTAGAAGGGTCTCTTTTGGATTAGTAAAGTACAATGGTATCGTTCATCCTTCTGAGTCTGTTGCTGCAAATGTTCACCGTGAGTACACCAACCATTTATATTTCTTTCAGGGAAAAATTTTTTCTATTCTGGCCGAAAAAAATACGCTCAAAATACTTAAAGAGTGACAGATGATATAACAACATTTGCTGAATGAAATGGTGTGCCAAATACATAAAATAAATACTTGAAGTCATAAACTTTTATGGAAAGTAGGAACTGTACATATGAAAAGAAGTCATAGACTTTTATGGGAAGTAGAATTGTACACATGACAAGAAGTCTTATGGGAAACAGAAATTGTACATATGGCAAGACGTCACAGACTTCTATGGAAAGTAGAACTGTACACATGACTAGAAGTCTCGTGGAAAGTAGTAACTGTACATATGACAAGAAGTCATAGACTTCTATGGAAAGTAGAATTGTACACATGACAAGAAGTCTTATGGGAAGCAGGAATTGTACATATGACAAGAAGCCATAGACTTCAATGGAAAGTAGAATTGTACACGTGACAAGAAGTCTTATGGGGAGTAGGAACTGTACATGTGACAAGAAAATTTAGACTTTATGGCAAGTAGGAATTGTACATATGAAAAGAAGTCATAGACTTCTTTGTGAAGTAGGAATTCCACATATGACAAGAAGTCATAGATTTTTATGGGAGGGAGGAACTGTACAATATGACAAAAGCACTCAGCGAAGGCCGAACTCAGATGAACCAACCATCCAGACTTCCTAGGCTTAACCAGCAAGGAAATATGAGGTTAACAGGAGTTAGTCTGTGAAAATATTCCTAACTTTATGACAGGATCGTCAATAGAAATTAATGAATATATAGAATTAAGATTCTTATGTCCGATATGGTGACGCAAGGCAATCAACAATCAATCAAATAGTCAAGCAGTCTCACTTTTGTTGTCATTTTCCAGTTCCCTAGTTTTCTATCACATAAATATCTTTCGGAAAAAATTTTGCAAATAAAATAAGGAACGAATTCCAGGTGTATTTTGCTAGTAATAGACTGCAGAGACTTTGTATTTCAAGCGCATGAACACTTGCCTGACTTAGGGATGGATCAACATTTCTTCAAGATGATGGTTTCTTTGAATTGTTTGAGGTTGCACACGAAATCTTTCACTTGTTTTCTTCTGACTGGGCTGGAAAAGTCCACTTTGTTGTAATTCCCATCCATCTGTAAGTGAAATAAAATGAAGTAATGTACATTTTATCCAATTAAGTCTCATTCACTTTGAATTAGAAACTCGTCTCACGAACTGATGAACTGCCTTTGTTCGAAATGTACTTTTGGTTAAGTCAAGAAAATGCAAAGACCTCATATTTACCTCTCAAAGACACCAGTGTTGTTAAATTAACCGTAATTAGTATTTCTTAACTAAAATATACATCAATATCCACTAAAGGCTAATGATATGGAGATACCACTTAATTAATAATTTTATTATGACTATTAAGATTTAATGCTTTATGATAAATACGGTAAAATTGCCTCATTGCACAGAGTTTGAGGTTGAAAATTAATACCTCTTTCCAGGTAAAGGTGGCCTCAGGGGAGGACAACAAACCAAACAACCCAATCCTGACTTTGTCAAACAACGTAAACAACCCAATCCTGACATCATCAACCGACGTAAACGACCTGATCCACAATTCATCAATGGACATAAACGACCCAGTCCTGACTTTCATTACCGAGGTACCAATCCTGAATTCGTCCATTGGCGTAAACGACTCAGTCCCGATTTTTGTAATCGGCGAATACGACCCAAACCTGACTCTGTTATCCGACGAATCCACCACTCTTCGTCCTGACAGTATTGAGGAAACGTCTGTCGGGAATGACGGAAGCACCTTACTCGCAGGCACCTTACGTGAAAGCACAGTGCCTGCAGCATCTCAAGGTGAAGATGGAGAACGCAAGGAATTCTGGACGGAAGGCAGGAAGTGGAAGTATTTGGAAGACGACAGCTCGGCCGACGATGGTTACTACGTCCTCGATAAGATGGCGATGATTGCGAAATATTACGAGATGCTTTTCTTGGGGAAGAAGCCGGAGAAAAAGTCGAAAACCGACCCGTTTCTGTGGCCGGAGGACATTTACACCAGGAAGCCTCTCTTTCCCTACACGATTTCCTTAAGCGGTCAGTGAAACCGGTGGCTTGGCTCAAGAGTTTTTTAAAATGCGCATACACATTCATGTACACACACACACACACACACACACACACACACACACACGCACTATATACATTATATATATGAGGCTATCAGTCGAGAAACATGCCAAGCGCCATCCTGGGTCAAAGTATTTTTTTATTTAATGTATTGTATTTTAAAAATGGCACTTGGCATGTTTCTCGACTGAAAAGCTCATATATATATATATATATATATATATATATATATATATATATATATATATATATATATATATATATATATATATATATATATATATATATATATATATATATATAGTTTTAGGGCATAGTTTTTCTCTTATACAATTTTCGTTAAAAGGTCGAATGGCCGCATTGTAAGTCAGTGGTCGCTTGATAATGCCATAAAGTCGAAACAGCTGTCGCGACAAAAATCAATAAATGGAAGAAGGTAGTGCGTATTTTTTTTTTTTACCAGAAATCGACCAACGAGAATCGGAAAAAACTCCTTCAGTATGAAGACACCTGCAAGAAACTTACTGATGCCACTAAAGCAATATATATATATATATATATATATATATATATATATATATATATATATATATATATATATATATATATATATATTTTCATTTACTGAAATTCATATTCTTTTTCTACTCCATCAGATCAAACGACAGTGGACTTAGTGGAGGAAGCGATAGCGGAATGGAAGTCGGCAACATGTATAGAGTTCGTAGAAGTTACTGAAGGTAATTAGTTGTCTTCTTGATTTCTGAAACACTTAGAGGGAATGTGCATTAAGTACGGTGCAGATTTAAAATTTAGGTCATTTTATATTTCGAAACTTAAAATTCGTTAAAACCATGCAGAAGCTTGAACAAGCATATTTTACACATGGACAGACGGATAAACGCAGAAACATACAGTATATATATATATATATATATATATATATATATATATATATATATATATATATATATATATATATATACGTACATATATATATATATATATATATATATATATATATATATATATATATATATATATATATGTACGTATGTGTGTATATATATGTGTGTGTGTGTGTGTTTGGCGGATGTTGAGAATTCGTTTCAAAAATGAATTCTTTTTCCTCATAAGGAAGTGATTTTGATATAAAGATATAAAGATAATATTTACCTCCCTACACACACACACACACACACACACACACACACACACACACACACCTCTGTCCATTTTCTCTTCACTGGCCATGTACCACTGAAGAATAAGCAGCGTTCTGCACTCCATATGCAGTCTAATTTCTTCTTCTACTGTCTTGTGTCTACGAAGATTATCCTTTCTTCCTCGTACTGCTCACATTACTCGTCCCGTACAAGATACAAAATAGTTATAAAAAACATAAAACGACCCTTTTTGGAATCACTTTTACACCTAACGAGCCACTCCCTCCTGTATCGTGAATCCGTAGCATCTTTTGCAATATATATGTATATACTCGTACATATATATACAGCATGTATATATATATATATATATATATATATATATATATATATATATATATATATATATATATATATATATATATATATTATATATATATATATATATGTGTGTGTGTGTGTGTGTGTGTGTGTATGGATAGATAGATAAATAGATAGATTGATGACAGTTCGATAGATATTCCATATACTATATATATATACACATATATATATACATATATATATATATATATATATATATATATATATATATATATATATATATATATATATATGCATTAAATTGAAAAGGAAGGCCGCAACCTGAGTTCGATCCCCATGTGTGTCAGAAATTCATTTTCCTTTCCACACTGACCCAAGTGATTGCACCTGAATTTTCACACACTTACAGAAAACTACGACAAGTTTGAATCCAAAGAAATCTTGTTCATCGTGAATGGCAGCGCCTGCATTTTCGGCTTCGGGAGAAATGAGGGAAAACCGCAGTTCCTCATCGCTGTGCCGCCATGCCTGAATGTAAGTGCCAGAATCTTGTTTTTATTCGCCTTTATTCATTTCTACTTCATTTTTTTTATTTATTCTTTTTTTTAGTTTTCTGAAAAGAAAACTGTTGTGCCGGCTTTGTCTGTCCGTCTGCACTTTTTTCTGTCCGCACTTTTTCTGTCCGCCCTCAGATCTTAAAGTCTACTGAGGCTAGAGGGCTGCGAATTGGTATGTTGATCATCCACCCTCCAATCATCAAACATACCAAATTGCAGCCCTCTAGCCTCAGTAGCTTTTATTTGATTTGAGGTTAAAGTTCGCCATAATCGTGCTGCTGGCAACGATGTAGGATAGGCCACCACCAGCCCGTGGTTAAAGTTTCATGGGCAGCGGCTCATACAGCATTATACCGAGACCGCCGAAAGTTAGATCTATTTTAGGTGGCCTTGATAATATGCTGTACAGAAAACTCGACTGCGCCGAAGAAACTTCGGCGTATTTCTTACTTGTCTCCTTGTAGCGAATGCTAGGCTTCGTGGGTGAAGCTTCCTTCTGTTGCTGTGCAAATGGAACTTCGAAAGTTCAAGCGAAGATGCAATGCCTTACTACCTTAAAACAGTTCTTCGTGTATTTTGTAATTGGCTTACATTTTTATCTACTTATTTAATATTTTGTTGGTTTATTTTTGTCTTTTCTTTTCTAATTACCGATCTCTCCTTTCTGCATTTCCTTTTGCTGTACCTTTTATTACTTCTTTCAAATGAACGCCAAATTCTTTGGAAACTTGAATTTCAAGGCAGTGGCCCCTGTGGGCTTGTTCCACATGAATAGGGATCGTCTTCTGCATAATAATAATAATAATAATAATAATAATAATAATAATAATAATAATAATAATAATAATAATAATAATAATAATATGTAATGACAAACCAGAGAAATCAAGAATCGGATAACTAAGGACCTTCATAACTGATTAAATTGGTTTAAGGCTCGGTTTCAGTAAATTTGACTCTTATTGAAAATAAGACTATTTTAGAAATATAAGTTTTGATATATCTGTCTTTCAGTCTATCCACAGGAACACAATTTTTAAAATTAAAACTGCAAACGCATATTACGTGGTGTAATGCTTAATTATTTCTGAAACTCTGAAATGTGCTTAACATTTTATAAACTACACTGGGGGGAAAAATTTATTCAACACTGAATAATTATGGAAACTTTATTTCGTAGAAATTTCTCTTCCCTTTTTTATCTTGTAAACTTATTTCCATTTACTGCATAATATTTTTTCCTTAAATACATACATTTTCCTCTTTTTCTTTTAAATATATTTTCCATTTTCATTATATTTTTATTTGGTTCTTAGGAAGGTGCAAACAGTTTTCTATCAGATATATTTTTGTGTGTTTCCTTGGTTTTTATTTTTATATGAATTGGTTTTCCATTTATGTTAGAAATATATTGTGTTGTCATACGTATAAATAATCTTAGATATATCTTTTTGCTATTCTTTAAAATGCATTTTCCTCTTCATAGGAAACTCCCTTTATTCTTCATAGGATACTTCGTTTCCTCTCCTTCTGAAGTTTTATTTTGTCTCACAAATAATCTTAGATGTAAGTTCTCACTATTCTTTCAAATGTATTTTCCTTCTAATGAATTGTTTTTGTCCTCGCAGAAGGAAGAAATAGAACTTTTTCAATAGACACTTCTTTTCCTCTCCTTCTAATGAACGGTTTTTGTCCTCACGTGAGGAAGAAATAGAACTTTTTCAAAAGAAACTTCTTTTCCTCTCCTTCTAATGAACGGTTTTTGTCCTCACGTGAGGAAGAAATAAAACCTTTTCATAAGAAACTTCTTTTCCTCTCCTAATGAACGGGTTTTGTCCTCACGTGAGGAAGAAATAGAACTTTTTCAAAAGAAACTTCTCCTCTCCTTCTAATGAATGGTTTTTGTCCTCACGTGAGGAAGAAGTAGAAGCTTTTCATAAGAAACTTCTTTTCCTCTCCTTTTAATGAACGGTTTTTGTCCTCACGTGAGGAAGAAGTAGAAGCTTTTCATAAGAAACTTCTTTTCCTCTCCTAATGAACGGTTTTTGTCCTCACGTGAGGAAGAAATAAAACCTTTTCATAAGAAACTTCTTTTCCTCTCCTAATGAACGGTTTTTGTCCTCACGTGACGAAGAAATAGAAGGTTTTCATAAAAAAATTCTTTTCCTCTCCTTCTAATGAATGGTTTTTGTCCTCGCAGAAGGAAAAAATGGTACCTCTTTATAAGGAGCTTCTTTTCCTCTCCTTCTAATGAATTGTTTTCGTCCTCACGTGAGGAAGAAATAGAACCTTTTCATAAAAAAACTTTTTTTCCTCTCCTTCTAATGAATTGTTCATGTCCTCACGTGATTAAGAAATAGAACCTTTTCATAAAAAAATTCTTTTCCTTTCCTTCTAATGAATGGTTTTTGTCCTCACGCGAGGAAGAAATAGAACCTTTTCATAAGAAACTTCTTTTCCTCCTTCTAATGAATTGTTTTTGTCCTTCTAATGAATTGTTTTCGTCCTCACGTGAGGAAGAAATAGAACCTTTCATAAAAAACTGCTTTTCCTCTCCTTCTAATGAACTGTTTTTGTCCTCGCAGAAGGAAGAAATAGAACCTTTTCATAAAAAACTTCTTTTCCTCTCCTTCTAATGAATGGTTTTTGTCACACGTGAGAAGAAATTGAACCTTTTCATAAAAAACTTCTTGTCTTCTCCTTCTAATATTTTGTTTTTGTCCTCACGTGAGGAAGAAATAGAACCTTTTCATAAAAAAACTTCTTTTCCCCTCCATCTAATGAATTGTTTTTTGTCCTCGCAGAAGGAAGAAATAGTCCGGGGCATAGGCATCAACCTTGGAGTATTATACCAGGTTCTGCGAAGGGACAGAGACGAGCATATTAAAATTCACTACGACAATTTCGCCTGGCCGAAATTACCCACTGACCAGTGGAACCACTACAGCTCCCCCTACGATCTGTCATCCGTAATGCAGCTTCACGGGTTGGTAAGGCAAAAAAAAAAATAATAATAATAATAATAATAATAACCAAGGTATTGTTTGCTTCGTCTCACGCTGAAGTGTTTGGGATGTGCTTTCTTTACCAAAGCCAAGCATTTCATTATTTTGATACAAGTTGTAAAATTTTGAATCTTTTATTAGTATCATTGTGGTAGAATATACATACACACATACATATATGTATATAATATAAATATACACACAGGTATATATATATATACACACACACACACACACACACACATATATATATATATATATATATATATATATATATATATATATATATATATATATATATATATATATATATATATATATATATATTCTTTGAGGTCAACTGGCAATATCTTAGACCTTCATATTATTGCCAGAAATATATCACCCCTCATAACTGCGTTATTTGCAATATCTTGGGAGTTTTCTCTTTTGGGAGAAAAATTTCATTAATATATTTCCATTATTTGAGATTATTTCAATTACCACACAGAAATTTGGGTTGATTTTGTTTTGTTCTTTGCCATTTGAAGCTCTGTCTCAATTAGAAAATATAGATGTTTCTTATTTAGGCAAAACTTTGACACCTGCTGCGTTTTACTTATTGTAAGAAGATTTTCATTTATTATGGTTCTGATATTTACACTGTCCTCTATCCTGTTAAGAGGTGAATTTACCCTTTTATTTGAGTTGAATTCGATTATTTCGGACTTCTTTTTTTCTAGTATGGAAGGGAAATTTCCATTTGTCATGCTTAAAATTTTGAAGTGTGTGACCGTTTTATTTGGACAGTAGTTCGGAAACTTGAGATCCATTTTTACGTAAACTAGATCATTTTTTTTTCTTCGTTAAATAAGATAAACTCCTTTATGTTTTGTGGTAAGTTTCAACAGCCACGATTTTTTTTTTTTTTTTTTTTTTTTGCTATTAGAGAGTTTTTTCTTTATTTTCTTCTCAGTTATCCCACTATTTCTATGCAATTGTGTCTCATTTAGGGAAATATTTACCTTTATTTGGTTAGAGGTTTAATATATAAATATATTTTCATTGCTCTAAACATATTCATCTCATGACAAGAGAAGTGATGTTCGATGAAAATTATTTTCACAACAAGTTCTCAGGTAAAAAAATTTAAGTCATTCATTCATTTTACATCACAAAGGAAATAGTATCTTCATTTTTTTTTTATTATCACAATTAAAGTATTTCCTTCAGTCAGTTTTAGTTTTCTTTAAAAGGAAACTATTGTGTCGGCTTTGTCTGTCCGTCCGCACTTTTTCTGTCCGCACTTTCTCTGTCCGCACTTTTTCTGTCCGCACTTTCTCTGTCCGCACTTTTTCTGTCCGCACTTTCTCTGTCCGCACTTTTTCTGTCCGCACTGTCTCTGTCCGCACTTTTTCTGTCCGCACTTTCTCTGTCCGCACTTTTTCTGTCCGCACTTTCTCTGTCCGCACTTTTTCTGTCCGCACTTTCTCTGTCCGCACTTTTTCTGTCCGCACTTTCTCTGTCCGCACTTTTTCTGTCCGCACTTTCTCTGTCCGCACTTTTTCTGTCCGCACTGTCTCTGTCCGCACTTTTTCTGTCCGCACTTTCTCTGTCCGCACTTTTTCTGTCCGCACTTTCTCTGTCCGCACTTTTTCTGTCCGCACTTTCTCTGTCCGCACTTTTTCTGTCCGCACTTTCTCTGTCCGCACTTTTTCTGTCCGCACTTTCTCTGTCCGCACTTTTTCTGTCCGCACTTTCTCTGTCCGCACTTTTTCTGTCCGCACTTTCACTGTCCGCACTTTTTTTGTCCGCACTTTCACTGTCCGCACTGTTTTTGTCTGCTCTCAAACCTTAAAAAACTACTAAGGCCAGAGGGCTACAAATTGGTATGTTGATCATCCACTCTCCAATCATCAAACATACCAGATTGCTGCCCTCTAGCCTCAGTAGGTTTTATTTTAAGGTTAAAGTGAGCCATAATCGTGCGTCTGGCAACGACATAGGACAGGCCACCGCCTGGCAGTGGTTAAAGTTTCATGGACCGCAGCTCATACAGCATTATACCGAGACCACCGAAAGATAGATCTATATTCGGTGTCCTTGAGAATACGCTGTACAGAAAACTCGATTGCGCCGAAGAAACTCCGGTGCCTTTTTAACTTGTTTAATTATTTAGTTGACCTAAAAAAAAAAAAAAGCTGCTAAAGACATTGCCTCCGATTTTTCAATTTGATGTAAAGTACAGAAACCCTATGTTTAAAAAATGCTTTTTGTATTTTTCTCACATTACATTTTACTCTCTCTCTCTCTCTCTCTCTCTCTCTCTCTCTCTCTCTCTCTCTCTTTTAGTTCCTCGTTGGATGGGTCGGTATCTTTCTCGGCTAGCACTCTGCTGGGCCCGCGTTCGATTCTCCGGCCGGCCAACGAAGAATTAGAGGAATTTATTTCTGGTGACAGAAATCCATCTCTCGTCACAATGTGGTTCGGATTCCAAATAAGCTGTAGGCCCGGTTGCTAGGTAACCAGTTGGTTCTTAGCCACGTAAAATAAATCTAATCCTTCGGGCCAGCCCTAGGAGAGCTGTTAACCAGCTCAGTGGTCTGGTTAAACTAAGGTATACTTAACTTCTCTCTCTCTCTCTCTCTCTCTCTCAAGTGGGCGACAAACAAAAACTTATTAACAGTGACTACAAATGACATCCGATATCAAGGGATCCTGGGAAGGTCGCGTGGACGATTGTCCCACCGAGATAAGAAGAACGTCAACGAACTCTACGGTTGTATTCGTAAGTATTATTATTATTATTATTATTATTATTATTATTATTATTATTATTATTATGTTGGATGAAAAGATCCATAAGAAGTCAAGCGTTAGATATAAATTATGATAAGAATATGATGATGATGATGATTCTTATTATTATTATTATTATTATTATTATTATTATTATTATTATTATTATTAATGTAGGATAAAAAGATTCTTTAAAAACTCGGGCGTTTGAGATATATAATGAAAATTGAATAAGACGCTTAAGCTTGTCGGAGGGTTGTTCAAGGTTTTCTGATTTATAAGAACAAGAATTAGCTTGAATGATTATGATGAAGTTGCCCGGTAGGGAGGTTTAGTGCCTCAGTGCACCTCATGTGGTTCACTGTACGCATTACTAAAGGTTCTTTGCAGCGTCCTTTCGACCCCTATAGCTGCAACCCCTTTCATTCCTTTTACTGTGCCTCCGTTCACATTCTCTTTCTTCCATCTTGTTATCCATCCTCTCCTAACAATTGATTCAGAGTGCGACTGCGAGGCTTTCCTCCTGTTACACCTTTCAAACCTTTTACTGTCAAATTTCCGTTTCAGCGCTGAATGACCTCACGCCCCAGCGCTTGGCCCTTGGGTCTAAATTCTATATTCCATATTCCGTTATGATTATGAATTTCTATATTTTTCTCATATTATTGCAGAGTCCTGGAGAACCTTTTGTGGCTTCAGATCAAATCCTTGTCGCAACGAAGGTTACGTTGGGTCCGACTGTAAGTGCGTCTGTCGTATTGGAACGGAAGGATCGCATTGCGAGCACATTATAGAGGAGGATTATTACGGTAAGGATTATTACGGGGCAGTAGCAGATATGTAAATAAATAGATACATAAATGAAAAAAATAAATGAATAGGTAGATAAATAAATAAAAAAATTAATAGATAAGTAAATTGTTTAATTAGTTTAATTAATCGATAAATAAAAAATAAGAAAATAGTTAGATACATAAAAAATAAGTGAATAGA
>JANJGK010000024.1:32797415-32814915 GCA_039081455.1 Macrobrachium rosenbergii | reverse complement strand
TCCGGTCTTTTTCATAATTCTTGGCGTATATTTTACCCTTCTGCCCTAGAAGTCGCCTGATTACAATATCGATGTTTTGAATTTCGATTGGAAATGTTCCTCTGTACCCTATTATTATTATTATTATTATTATTATTATTTCAGTAGACGAAACCTGTTCACATGGAACAAACACACTAAAGGGGCCATTGACTTGAAATTCAAGCTTCCAAAGAATGTTGGTTTCAACCTCCCACCCCAGATCCCACACTGCAGCAGTAACTGGTCATGATACAGAGCCAGTGATTTTTCTTTGCCCCGGGAGAGACTCGAACCCGCGACATCAGAGTGGCAAGCCACGGCACTAACCACTGTACCAGCGGACCATCCCTAAAGCTTTCGTAATTACAGTATCTGTGTTTTGAATTTTGTTTGGTGGTGTTCTTTAGTACCCTATTGCCCTAGGGATTCCATAATTAGGATTTGCAATGTCCCTGTTGCAGAACGGTCTTATATTTCGCAAGATGTTTTACTGTCTTCGAAGATGCTGTTATCAACGGATGTTTTCTTCAGTATGTTGCTTATATTCCTCATTGTTTCGTCTTCAGCTGGTCCGCTGGCATAGTGGTTAGTGTCGTGGCATGGCACTCAGATGTCGCAGGTTCGCGTCTCCCCCAGGGCGATGAAAAATCACCCGCTCTGTATCATGATCAGTTACTGCTGCAGTGTGGGGTCTGCTGCGGTGGGAGATTGAAACCAACATTCTTTGGAAGCTTGAATTTCAAGTCAATGGCCCCTTTAGTGCACTTGTTCCATGTGAATAGGTTTCATCTACTGGAATAACATTAATGATAATATCTAACTGGAATAGGGGTGTACTTGCATTCCATAGAGTGTTTCATTTTTATGTGATTAAAATGGCAGCATGCAACTTCATATATAATGTCTCCACACTGTATTTCAGTCCTTTTTCATAATGAATCATGTTTAGGTTTCTATCTGGCGTAATACTTCCGTCATTACAAATGGGCAAAGAGTGAATAAATCCATGTACTAAAAATATAAAAAAAAGAATTGTCGATAGTTATTCTCATATACTACATGAAAGTGGATTGCAGTGAAATTACAGGGGTTAATAAAACAATTTATAATGTTTTTCTTGATGTAACCCACCAAAAAATAATCAATACATACTGAAAGATGTTCTGTAATCTACAGAGATACTGTTGTTGACACCATGAATATTATGACGAAAGGCACTGTATAAAACGGAAGGTTTTATGGCAGAATGTTATCTATAAATAAAGCAATTTCTTGACTAATTTAACATTTCACGTTTGTTTGTGTAAGTTTGTAAGTCTATGTTTGTGTTCGTTTGTGTGTGGTGAGTGTTTTACTCCGAAGGTTTGGTTATTACTGTAGTGAAATGACAAGACCAAATGATTTGCCATAACATATCGCATTACACGAAAGATTAAACCAGACTATTGTGTTCATGCTTAAATAAAGATGTAATTATAATCTCAGTATTGTGAAAATAAGAAATGGTGTTATATATATGTGTGTGTGTGTGTGTCTGTGTGTGATATATATATATATATATATATATATATATATATATATATATATATATATATATATATATATATATATATATATATATATATATATATATATATATATATATATATATATATATATATATATATATATATATATATATATAGTATATATGTGTGTATGTAATAATTTAACTTTGAAAGGTAAAAATTGAGAGACAATAATTTTGCGTATTATAATACTTTATAACACTTGAACAACACCCTATACATAGGTGTATACAGACATACACACTAAACGTTCACGAGCATATACAAAAAAAAAAAAAGATTCAGCCAGCTTGTCCTTTTAATGACGTAATAAAGAACCAATGGACTCTTTATTTTTCGAAGCGCTCAAATTTCTGAGAATTTCATTAAGTCTTTTTGTGACATATCCCTAGACATTAAAGAGACTTAATGGTTCATTTAATAGAAGAAGGGTCCTCTTTTTCTCCCCAGGTGACAAAGCATTCGATTTTTTTTTTGTCAGGAAATGTTATTGTAGACGGTGAAGAGACAGGGTTGCAAAATTATGAGATTTTTTTTTTTCAGAATTTTTCATGTATTATTTGTAATTGCGAGTGTCTGACTTTGATTATTACAGTTATACTTGACATTTGTCTAAAATCGATGAAAGATTTATTTTCTGTTTGGATTCTTTTGGTTAAAATGATTGTAGAGACAGTTTTCAAACGTGATCCTTGATACTTTTCTTCACTATTTTATTTATATATTTATCTATCTGTTTATTAATTGATTATTTCATAAGTTGTTTCTATTCTAATAACTGATCTCTTCTTTCTGTATTTCCTATTATCTTGTGTAGCTTCTTTCAAATGAACGTCATATTCTTTGGAAGCTTGAATTTCAAGCCAATGGCCCCTGTGGGGTTGTCCCAATAGATTTTTATGTGCTGAATAATAATAATAATAATAATAATAATAATAATAATAATAATAATAATAATAATAATAATATATTCTGCTTGTCTGCAGGAAGGTTGGTATGATAAATTTCCAAAGAGCATGGAAATATATTCTGCTTTCCATGTCCTTTGGAAGTTTATCATACCATCTTCCACTCCTGCAGACGAGAAGAATATATAATAAGAAGAATAGCGAAGACTCTCCAAGCTTATAGCTGCTGAAACAACAATTGTTTTTAACAGCACTGCCCTTAAAGAGGGATTTCTTCCAAATAATAATAATAATAATAACAACAACTCTGTGTCAGTCTATTGTTGTTCATGCGTAGTTCTGCCTATCCTAAAATCTTAAAGTTATTGCATTCCGATATTCATTATACGTGTAACAGCATTGTTTCATTAAGCGAATCAACTACAAAAAAACGTAACTTAAAAAAAACTGGGCGATGCAAATCAGGAAACGACTTCCACAAACGAGGCAGTTCGCCTGGTTAAGTTGTCAAACAAAATACGATGCGGTAGTTATCCCTTTCTGAAAACAACGCGGGTCATATCGTTCCCCTTGCGGTAGCTTAGCAGAAGCTCAGTTTGTTTACGAAGGTCGTGAAAAGTGCTTCCGTCGAATTTGTGATAAGTTTAGTGATCCAAGTTACTCATTCATTACAGTAAACAATACTGGACTAGAATCAACGGTCTCTTTTGATTTACAATTCTCCGTGAATGGGTTACTAAGTTACTAATGTGTATGAAAGCGGCTTGTCTCTTATTTTAAGATTAATTATTACATTAATTCGATGTTTGGTGATATTTAACTGGATATACACGTGTTTCATATAAGCGTAAAAATCGGCGTCTGAGTTTTTATTTTTAATTTTACGTATTATTTAGCTTCAGTAAGTTGTAACGTATCATGATTAGAAAGATAGAAAAGAATATTTTGCTAAAATAACTGAGTATAGTTACTATAAGAATTGCTCGTAACTTCCAAGTTAATGGCGTTGTGTTAGCATTAAGGATGATCCACACTGGGTGAAATAGAATGCCAAATGAAACGAAAGTAATGAATAACAGAGGACATACATTTCAGAATGTAAACATTAAAGTTACGAAGTGTTTTAAATGTTAGGTGTTCACAAGTGCTTAAACGTGTATTACCAGACTACAATGAATGGTATCGGAATGGAATGGAATATAGAATTAGGCCAGAGGCCAAGCACTGGGACCTATGAGGGCATTCAGAGCTGGAAAGGAAATTGAGAGTAGGTAGGTTTGAAAGGTGGAAGGAGGAGAACCTCGCAGTTGCACTATGAAATAATTGTTAGGAAAGGGTGGACAGCAAGATGGAAGAAGGAGAATGTGAATGGAGGTACAGTAAAAGGAATGAAAGGGGTTGCAGCTAGGGGCCGATGGGATGCTGCAAAGAAACCTTTAGTAATGCCTACAGTACACCCCGTGAGGTGCACTGACGGCACTATGGCCCTACGGGGATAGTGAATATCATCATGTGCATCTATATTTCTATGGAATATGAATTGACAAATAAAATAAATGCGATCCTGAGAAGAACTGTATTGAAAAGGGAACTATATTGACAAATATTTTTAATGTGGTAAAAAAAAAAAAAGTGCTTTTTAATGGAAAATTTAATGATAAATGGTTTGAACTTGATCAAAGCTGGGAGTGTCTATCGGTGCTGGAACACAATGACAAACTATTAGGATTATATTCTAGGCAAGAAGTTGCAGTATGTTGTATAAAAAAAAAAAAAAAAAAATTCAAATTACAATGACATCAAAATTTCACTTGAAGTTCTGGTTACGACAGTTGTACCGTAGCTAATGAGTAATGACAAAGTTAAAAACTTTAAAAACTTATATTATAATAACGAAACTATGGTTAAAATTACAATAATGAGTGCGCATACGGGTTCAAGTGCGATAGAAATATGAAAAAAATTATTAGATTATAAAGAGAAGCTGCTCAAGAGGCGAACAAGATTAATAATTTGCTTAATTGCCTTCGTAGTGAGAATTGTGCACGTCGTAGAAAATTATTTTATATGAGTGCAATTAAAGTTAAAAAGTGAATATGAATATTGGCACATAACATCTTAAATGGTCTACGTAAAAGTAAACAAGAGTTTTTAAATAATGATAAAAACTGTTAATATAATGAAATTAGGATATGGACTACAGGAGTACTAATAGTAAATTTATAGTATATATATATATATATATATATATATATATATATATATATTATATATATATGTGTATATGTATATATATATATATATATATATATATATATATTTATATATATATATATATATATATATATATATATATATATATATATATATAAATTCTGAATACAGATAGAAAAAACGATTGGAGAACATGAAGGTGGATAGACGAGATATAACCCTCCGTCACTTGAAAGCCATGAAAATACTGAATTATGCTTTAATTCTCAAATACGGGCTCTTGGCGAAAAAATTTAAATTTTGGTAAAATACCCAGTGCCATGAATGCGACCAACTAAAGTAATTTGCAACAAACCCCACGCTGCCATTCAAAACACCAATAATACGTAGCCATGGGAATATATAAACTTGGGTGTAACATACAGCAACAGAAATTGCACATAAACTACAGAGGGCTGAACGACAGTCAAACTGCGCCATAATTCAGCCTTGAAGGTAAGAGCATGCATGATTGTTTTCTGGTTGGTGAAAAACGAGTGTAGGATTTTTAGCTAATATCGTAATGTGTGAATCTTTTGATTATCGCGGCTAGATTAGACCTCATTAAAATAATTGTGAGCGAATTTAAATAAACCTGCGTGTACATTATACATATTTAGCATAGTACGAAGGTTAAGGTTAAGATGGTTAAGAAGTGGCCTTCAGATTAGATTCCTGTTGCAGGTCTGAGATATTGTTCCGTTGAATAATCTTTGATTTTATTTATTTGCCTTGCGATGTGAGTAACTGATTTGCTTCACCATTGATTACATTCACTGCTTCCTTTTATTTTAACGGAACTGCATTCTTGTGGAAAGAAAATAACGGATCGTGTCAAGATTAGCGAACACACTCGCAGCAGGGTTCGCTATTCTTTACAAGATTATTACTGAGTTCACGTAAAATAAATCCAGTCCTTCGGGCCAGCCCTAGGAGAGCTGTTAATCAGCTGAGTGGTCTGGTTAAACGAAGATATACTTAACTTTTTCGTTATTCTTTACATGGGAATAATCGGGTTCGCTGTTCTAGACATGAACACTTCGGTACCAGACATTTGATCCCCCAGGGGCTAGTGCTAAACACGGCAAAACAGTGGAGATGAATCACTGTTTCGCCGTGTTTAGTACTAGCCCTCTTGTGGAATTGGAATCGTGCCGGAAAGGGTTGGCCATTCTTTACATGGGAATCATTGGGTTCGCTGTTCTTGACGTGGAGATGTTGGGTTTGCAAATTTTCGCATGATCCAAAATGACATGAACTAAGCAACTCGTTATGACCTTTTAAGTTTCTCTTCCCGCACCACCTACTGATTCCTCTTAAATATAATCCTTCCGGCCAGCCCTAGGAGAGCTCTTAATCAGCTCAGCGGTGTGGTTGAACAAAGATATACTTAACTTGTTTGACGTCAAATTATTTGCCTTTTCTCGTTGACTGCGCCTAAGTCCCTCCTCATATTCAGATTAAGCAATCGTACCGAAGCATTTATCGTATAATTTCTGTTTCAATAGCACCTTTTGATGATGCTGTAATCTCCTTTAGACGACAAGAGCAACATCGTTCAAGTGTCTTTTCGTTCTGTAAATATCCTCATTGGACGGGTGGGTACCGTTCTCAGCTAGCACTCTGCTGGCCCCGCGTTCGATTCTCCGACCGGCCAATGAAGAATAAGAGGAACTTACTTCTGGTGATAGAAATTCATTTCTCGCTATAATGCGGTTCGGATTCCACAATAAGCTGTAGGTCCCGTTGCTAGCTAACCAGTTGGTTCTTAGCCACGTAAAATAAGTCTAATCCTTCGGGCCAGCCCTAGGAGAGCTGTTAATCAGCTTAGTGGTCTGGTTCAACTAAGGTATACTTTATGTGATTTCTTTCTGACCAAATGGATGCTATTTTACATATTTAAATTTTCAGTGATTTTTGGGGAAATTTCGTTCGCTAATTTATGCTATTATTGTTTTCATTCACTCACGCGATATTTGTACAAGTAGGCCAGGCTTTCGGGAACAGATAAAACAACGGTACCCTTCCTTATTCATGTTTTAAATGCTGAACTGTGGGTGAACTGTTATGCAGAACACTTCCTCATACACCAACACAGAAATCTTGTTCATCAGTAACACGTCTGTAGGAATAACTTAAGTAAAAAAATGCGCCGAAGTTTCTTCGGCGCAATCGAGTTGTCTGTACAGCGTATAATCAAGGGCACCGAAAATAGATCTATCTTTCGGTGGTCTCGGTATAATGCTGTATGAGCCGCGGCCCATGAAACTTTAACCACGGCCCGGGTGATGGCCTATCCTACATCGTTGCCCGAAGCACGATTATGGCTAACTTTAACCTTAAATAAAATAAAAACTACTGAGGCTAGAGGGCTACAGTTTTGTATGTGTGATGACTGTAGGGTTGATGATCAATATACCAATTTGCAGCCCCCTAGCCTCAGTCGTTTTTAAGATCTGAGGGCGGACAGAAAAAAGTGCGGACGGACAGACAAAGCCGGCACAATAGTTTTTTTTTACAGAAAACTAAGTGTTCACAGCGTCTCCTCGGCCCCTAGCTGTAGCCCGTGTTTAGTCTTTTACTTCACCCTTAATCCCTCATCCTTTTAACAGTCCGGCTGTTTAGCCTTTCTGGACTGCTGCTTCCGTGTGCAACTGGGATTTCTCCCAGTTCCATCTTTAGATCCTTGTACTTCATAATGATTATTTGGGTCTGTTTATTTTGCTGTCCATCTCCTCCAGCTCCCTCTTTACACTGTCTTAAGCGCTGAATGTCCGGAAGTGTCCCAGTGCTTGGCTGGAAACCCTAAATCTCACGAAGCCGGTCAATCAATCAATCAGTAGCATGTCGAGTCTGTGTATCCTGCTGTCCAACTCCTCGAACTCCCTCTTTACACTGTCTTAAGCGCTGTATCTCCGGAAGTGTCCCCAATGCTTGGCTGGAAGCCCTAAATCTCAAGAAGTCATTCAATCAATCAATCAGTAGCGCGTTGGACACCCATTCACATATGCACTACCTCTCTCTCTCTCTCTCTCTCTCTCTCTCTCTCTCTCTCTCTCTCTCTCTCTCTCTCTCTCTCTCTCTCTCTGGCTTCTTGGATGATTATGCCTCTTCTGCCCGATAATAAATGTACACCATTTATTTAGCCATTTCTAAGTCGCTTCCTCACCCCCTCCTACCGAAATGTATATTTTAATCGTCTTATATCTCCCCCCGCCTCCCATTCTTTCCACATGACCAAACCATACGAAAAGACTGAATTATCCTTTCACTTGAGGACAGTTTTGTTTACTACTTATTCTGAATATGAAGCGACTGCTTTGTGGAAGTTTCATGATTGGTAGTTTCATCCTTGATTAATAACGTAAAGGTATATACAGCAGTAATGGTGGGCGCGTGTGTGTGTATGTGTATGTATGTATAACTTTGCTTGCACTCGACAATAACCCACGATCGATTTTATCTTGGGGTGTTTTGTGTGTGTGTGTGTATGTGTGCGCGGGCGCGTGTGCAAATTTGCGTGCATTCAACAATGACTCATCATCGATTTCTTGGGGTGTGTGTATGTGTATGTGTAGAAATTTGAGTGCATGCAGGAATGATCCATCATCGATTTTATCTTGGGGGTGTGTGTGCGCACGTGTGCGCGCGCGCGTTTGCAAATTTGCGTGCATTCAACAATGACCCATCATCGATTTCAATTTGGGTTGTGTGTGCGTGCATGTGCGAATTTGCGTGCAATCAACAATGACCAATCATCGATTCTAACTTGGGGTATGTGTGTGTATGAGTAAAAATGTGCGTATTCACAACAATGAACCATCATCGATTTCATCACCATATACGTAAGATACAAACGAAAGCGGGTAGTCCTCTCTCTCTCTCTCTCTCTCTCTCTCTCTCTCTCTCTCTCTCTCTCATCGCACATTTGCCTCTACTTCCATCATCTCGCGGTTCGTCTAATGCGAAGCGTAAATTCCATTCCCTCGCATAATTTCGCTCCTTAATTATTTTCCTCGGCCTAATATTGTTTACCCTTGGAATATACTGCCAATATACATCTTTTCCCCTTTTCCCAATATAAGTTATTAAGCTCATATTCTGTTTTGACTCTGGCGTACGTCTGTGTGGTCGGGTCCGCGTTGCTGTCTTGTTTGTTATTTTTCTTTGTGATGTTTTCTCTGCGTAGCTTGTTATCGGTTATGTGGAGTTATGTAGAATTTGTTGCTGGGGTCGAGAAATATTTCTTAATGCTTGGCTGAAGCTTCAGATATAAATTAACTCTTGCGTCCTTTACGTTGGTTTGTCTTTCTGTTTGTCCTAATATACTGTATATAATATATATATATATATATATATATATATATATATATATATATATATATATATATATATATATATATATATATATAAGCGAATCCCACAGGAAAATGACAGGCGTTAATTAACGCATCGTCTGGGCACAAATGAGACACAGATGAAAAGGTAACAAAGTAAACAAAAAGAACAAGAATACCAGATGGTATATATATATATATATATATATATATATATATATATATATATATATATATATATATATATATATATATATATATATATATATATATATCCCCGTACATCACAAATCAGCAAAGATTTCATCGAAACATAAATAAACCGCCTAACGAGAACATGAAAGAGACATCAATACGTTGCATCGCCGTGACATCCGAGATAATGGATCAAAGGATGTCATTGCAGATATTTCGAGCCGAGACATGATCGAATCTCGTTCGGAACGGCGACGAGGCGCTTTGTTGTATCACATGGGGTGTCTGGAAATCCGTCGGTCGTTCGCTCATGACGTGTATTGAAAATAATTCCTTCGCACAGTGTTATTGCGCAATCAGACACATTATTAGGTATAAGGGAAGTTATTGTTGTATAGCATGAAGTTCTCCATTTGTATTTGGAATGCTAATTAAATTTTATTAATTGCATATAAACATATTCCTGTATTATCAAGTTTTTTTTCTTTTTTATTTTACCATGCTAACTGCAAATGTTATCTATAGTATTTTTTCGTAATTCTTTGTTTTAGGGAAATAGCTTAACGTTGAATATTTATATTTATATTCATCAAAACTGCATACGTAATCCACCTATGTCAATAATAATTGCGTATATTTTATATGTAGCTTTTTTTATATATAGTTAACAAATCTACATTACTAATTATCACATCAATTGTTTTGGAAACGAATTTTTTTACCAATTATTGTTTATTAAAAAAAAAAAAAATTTCAATCCATATAGATTACTTTATTACTACGAATGAACAAGTTCATCTATCACTAAGTACATGTTGTTAACATTTCATTCATAAAACATAGGAATTGTACAATACTGTATAATTTTATTATTATTTTTTAGGCCTATATTAATTTCATTATGCATGTTACATCTTTAATATGATAATGATACTTGTTACATTTTCTTTTCACTTATCAATATGTCTTTAGGGGAAACGCCTAAATTCTAAAAAAAAAAAAAAAAAAAAATTCACAGGTTTTCTGTAAATACAAAAATAACCTAAATTCTAAAAAAAAAAAAACTCGCAGGTTTTCTGTAAATAAAAAAATAAAAAACGTGAACTATTTTTTCATGTACGTCATATATGTTACAAATTTAATATAACAGTAATACTTTCGAGTGTAATTAACCCTTTACTTATCCATATGCCATGAGATAAGCGCCTCTATACTAACTATATTCTACAAAGATATTTCCCCAAAACAGAAATACTTGAAACGAGCCGAGTCATTTGCATTTCCCTGTTTACGTAATCCGCTGAAAATCAGGTAATTAGGTCCACTAATCACCCGTAAAGGGGGAATAAGGTCGTATCCCACAAGCGTCATACGCTCCCGATAAAGGGGCGGCGTTTCTATTATCCGAAACAAAAGAGGAAAAACATTTGTTTTTCTTTCCTTTGTGTCTCGTTATGCGTTTCCATTCATTAAGAGTTAATTCATGCTAATTCCACTCCATTTACGTTTGCAGATTTGCACTTTTTTTTGTTTTTGTTTTCGTGATTTGCACTGTGTATCGACGCCCACATTTTTTTTTTTTTTTATTTGTTGGTCTTTCTCTTCTGAACAATTGATTCACAACGCAGCTGCGAGGTTTCAGCGCTGAATGACCTCATAGGGCCTGGTGTTTGGCCTTTGGCCTCAGTTCTAAATTCAATTCAGTTTCTCTTCTGAAACTTTGGTAAAATTGTCTCCGTGGATATAATCTGAATTGGGATATGTGTAGGAATTATAGTAGTGCCTACTGAATTTACCAATGCATATTGAATTTTAATAGAGTTCACTATAGTTCTCACTAACTATAGCGAGAACTCTATTAAATTTCAATAGGCATTATTAATTTCAGTAGGCACTATTATTATTCCTCCACATATCTCAATTAAGATTGCATACACGGAGACTATTTTACCCATTTTCGGAAGAGGAAGACCAACAAATAATAAAAAAAAAAATGTTGGTTTCGATACGCAGTACAAGTCGCGAAAACAGAAAAGTGCAAATCTGCAACGTATATAGAGTGGAATTAGCATGAATTAACTCTTGATGTCATAATCATGATGATTGCTACCGTTGTTCAGTCACTCGTTATTATCTTTATTCTGTTTTTTGCAATTTTGTTATGTGAGAGGGTAATCAGTTATTTAGAAGCCTGCTTTAGGACTATAATAACAATGGTAATGATAATAATAGTAATATCACTAATATCATCACCATTTATTACTGCTTTTTTTTTTATTACTAAAATTGATTAGTCGTATGACATAGTAAAGTATTTTTCATTTTACATAATGACGAAGCGAAAAAAATTCCACCGTTCATTTTAGTCTAAATCTTCACTGGAAAAGAAATATATTTTATAAAAAAAAACTTAAATTAACCATTTTCAATCTAAGCTCGGCACCAAATCATCTTGCACACAGATGATGATGAGGCTGGAATGAAGACTTTCACTCAGTTCTAATTCGGTATAATTTCAGGTACTCTCAGTCATGTACTCTGAATCGCTAACAACCTCGTTAGAATGATTATGGGAATTTAATCTCGCTCCAGGCATTGTTATGGGGGAGTTTGTGGTAATTCCCGTGCCATTAATTCCTGTCGGAAACTCCTTTGTAGGTAATTCGGTTGATTTACGCAATGGAAGTCAGTAATGGAATGGAAATGAAATAATGTTATTATGAGTTTTCCTATCGTCTTCAGTTTCCCGTCGGCTGTCTTTCATCTGAATGAGAATCTTAGGAAAAGAGTGTTCATAAATTTAATAAATTTGATTATTTTCGGTGGTGTCAAGTATTCCGATTAAAAACATCCTGTTGCAAAAAAGTGAAAAAATCTGATAAATATCTAAACAGTGCATATTATTATTATTATTATTATTATTATTATTATTATTATTATTATTATTATTATTATTATTATTATTATTATTCAGAAAATTAACCCTATTCATATGGAACAAGCCCACAGGGGCCATTGACTTGAAATTCAAGCTTCCAAGGAATATGGTGTTCATTAGAATGAAGTAACAGAAGGTCACGAGAAATACAGAAAGAAGAGATCACTTACTAAAAAAAGAAACAACAAATAAAAATCAATAAATAGGGAAAAAATTAAGTTAGTAAAATAAAAGGAGAATTGTATTAGGGTAGCAATGCGTTGCATCTTCGCTTGAGATTCTGAAGTCCCAAATGCACGACATCCTCAGTAGGGAGACCGTTTCCACAGACCAGCGGTGGTGTGAGGAACGAAGGATCCCTGGAACTGAGAAGTACGACTTTAAAGTAAATAATTCTGGCCGTAGAGTAAGGCCATCTTATACGCTTGTCGCGAGGGAATTTCCCCCAAATTCGCATATTTACAAACGCCCTGTTTCTTATCTGTACAGTAGCACCGTACCAAATAACAGTACATCTCGGCTAAATGTATGAGAAAAACAACCGAACTGGCTTTTGGGGTAAGATTGTAGCTGATTATTTTATTCTTTATGTGTCTGCTCTGAAATGGTTGAGAAAATAAAGTTCTCTAAGGTTGCTGGCTACTGTTTTTTGTTTTGCTTTTGTCTGTCTTAGTGGGGCTTTTGTTTTTGTTTTTTGTTTTTGTTGGGTGCCTTTGTGAGTTGCTTTCATTCGCTGCCTTAATTACAGGACACCCGAAGAAAATAATGGGAAACAGAAGCGAATAATTAAATATTTGTAAACAAAAGCATCAGACCCAACTTGATGCTTTGCCTTCTTGTTTCTTTTGGCAAAAAACAAAATTTTTTGTTCTTGCTGGTTGATCCATAAGTATGGAAAAAACTGTTTGCGTAAGTTACAAACGTGCAAATACAATTATTTTTCTTTGTTTTTATTGCTATATATCTTTAGGTTTATTGAACCAGCACTGTTACGTCGTCGAGTTTTTGGCCAAGAAAATGAGTGTCACATCAAGGTTTTAACATTAATAGAGCTTTTGTGAATTTATAACTGTGCAAAAAGCCATTCTAAAAAAGCTCTGAATTCATAACTATGCAAAATAAGCCATTCTGTGATAAAGCTTTTCTGAATTCATAACTATGCAAAATAAGCCATTCTCTCAATCAGTTATTCTGTAATAAAAAAAAATTAATTACTGTACTTATTAATCACTGGCAGATCAGTCAAAATCTTGGCCAGTTAATTATTCAGTCATTCTGTTAGTCAACATGATTCTAAATAAGCAATTTAGTTAAGTGGCTGAGAGATCGCCAATCATGAGCGAATGACTGACAAGTTTGCCGCACAGCGCGTTATCGAATAGATTATTATTTTCCTGTAGAACTGATCACTTACAAAATTAATTACTAGGATGATCAGACTAGTATCATCTATTTAGGCCTAGTCACAATAGGCCGTTCAATCAATCAAGTGGTCAGTGACCGACTGACAGTCAATTAATACGTGTCTTGTGCAATAGCTCATTGTGACTCAATTTGTTTGTTAACCAGTCGGTTGCTAAGGCATAAAACATGCCAGACAGACGCTTAGAAAGGATTATAGTTGATGAGTTAGTCTGTCAGTAAGACGTAAAGTTCGTCAGCCAATCAGCCAGAAAGACATAATATCCGTCAGACATTTATGTTCATCATGACTCAATTTGTGTGTCATCCGGTCAGTTGCTGAGACATAAAACTTGCCAGTCAGACAGAAAGAAATGTAGTTGATGAATTAGTCAGTTTGCAAGACGTAAAGTTCGTCAGCCAATCAGTCAGAAAGACATGTCCGTCAGACATTTATGTTCATCATGACTCAATATGTGTGTCATCCAGTCAGTTGCTAAGGCATAAAACTTGCCAGTCAGACAGAAAGAAATATAGAGTTTGGGTTAGTCAGTCAGTAAGACGAAAAGTTTGTCAGCCAGGCAGATAGAAGGAAAATCGGTTGCCAAGGCATAGAACTTGCCAGTCAGAAAGAAAAAGTTAATCAGTCAGTCAGTTTGCAAGACGTAAAGTTCGTCAGCCAGTCAGTTAGAAAGACGAAATCAGTTGCTAGGGCATAGAACTTGCCAGTCAGCCAGTCAGATAGAAATTTAGCTAACCAGTCAGTCAGTTTGCAAGACGTAAAGTTCGTCAGCCAGTCAGTTAGAAAGACGGAATCAGTTGCTAGGGCATAGAACTTACTAGACAGCCTGTCAGAAAGAAATTTAGTTAATGAGTCAGTCCGCAAGGACGTGAAGTTTCTCAGCCAGTCAGTTAGAAAGACAGACAAAAATCCGTCAGCCAGTTAAGCCATTTATCAAAGCATTTCGAAAGTATTTACTCTGCTAATCAAGTGCTAATTAAATGAGCAACT
This sequence comes from Macrobrachium rosenbergii, assembly GCA_039081455.1. Lineage (NCBI taxonomy): Eukaryota > Metazoa > Arthropoda > Malacostraca > Decapoda > Palaemonidae > Macrobrachium > Macrobrachium rosenbergii. Next base: position 32,800,282 of record JANJGK010000024.1, on the reverse strand, counting down.
CATTAAGAGGAGAAATTAACCTGTTTGATATTGTCTACTTTCTTAGTCCCTCCCTGCCCATTACTCTAATGGATTCATCTCCCGTTCGGTTTTTTTCTCCGGCTAAATCGATCGACGTTTAATTAAGTGAAGTGTTTGCATCAATCTCTCGAGTCTAATGTCTTCAATAATCAATCAACATAATAGCAGTTTTACAAAAATAATTTTCTCTTTTATTAAGAGATTCAGATTTGGGTAATGGCTCGCAGTTAAGATGAGCCTGAAGGAGCTACCTATTTTATTTAATTGATAAGAATAAATACCTTGGTTATTATCAACGTTTACTTTGATAATACCTTTTATGTTGTGCAAATGGTATCAATCTGTTTCACTGCATTTTAAGTTGATGCGAATTTTAGATGTTAATCTTTAAAAATATTCTTTGCATGAAATATTCATATATCAGAAGCATTGTCATTTAAAGTAAGTCATACGCCTTTGAGTTGTAACATTGCAATTCCTTCCTTATTGAAGATTAAAATTCTCATTTGTTCACAGCCACCCACTTGGAAGTTTCTCGATGACGTCATCAAGTTTCTCGATGACGTCATCATCACTCAAGCTCCGCGAAGCCTGGGCGTCGAAAATGATTTCGTTTTATCTCTCCCGGTCGTATATTTTAAGTTTGTTTTTATGCAAATGAGAGATTAAATGTTAGAGCGGTAATTCGAAGAGCCGGAGTAATTAACTCTGTTTAATGACAAGGGGTTATAGAGAGAGAGAGAGAGAGGTTTAGGTGGGAGGGAATGGGATTTGGGGGAGTGGTGCAGGACCTCTTTTTAAAATGCTTTTAAATCTCCTGCTAATCCAATCACAGGTTTACAGCTCGGAGGCCATTACGGAAGATGATTCTCTGCGTAGGTCCGATTTAACTTTGCATGAACGGCCGTGCGTGAAGTCGGTTTCATCACACTTGCATTTTACCTGCTGGGTAATCGGATGCGCTCGTGATTACAGTGACCGACTTTAATGAATACATACGAATTTATATATACGTATATATATATATATATATATATATATATATATATATATATATATATATATATATATATATATATATGTATATGTATGTATTTATGTATGTATGTATATATATATATATATATATATATATATATATATATATATATATATATATATATATATATATATATATATATATATATATAATTAGTCACATCGGCATGGGATGCCAATGGTGAAAAAAATGGAATGAATGTGGCCTGACCAGTTTCAACTTTATTTGCAAGCCATTAACGAAGGACTGATGTAGTGGTAGAATTCACAATATATATATATTCTAAAGTGATAGTGTGGACAAACATATAAAACCGTTGGAGAATACGAATCCACACCTGACAGGTGTCAAAGGGGCAGTATACATTACTCGTCCTCTGTGTATTTGGAACAGGAAGTATCACAGAGCATGAAATTACAAACCATGTGTCAACAACCGTTCGCTATTTGCGCGCCCTATAGTGCAGAAAGAGTCCATTCATTCGTAATTGCAGTTGGCCTATTAGGAAGGGGTTAATCCTGTATTTAAACGGAATGTCTTGTACCAAGAGTTCCCCAACCATCTGTCTGTTGTATTTTCTATAGATATTACCTCTTCTTTGATGCAACTGTTCCATAAGAATGGAAATAAAAATTAAGCAGCTAATAAAATGAATTGCCTGCATAGAATTTCTGAACTGAGAATATTGACTGGGTGAGGAATAGAACAGGGAGGGAGCGTGGAAACGCTTGCGAGACGAAGACGAGTGTCGAATTGATTGTTTTGGGCTTAACGTACTGTTGATGACGATACAAAGTTGTTTGAAACCGCAGATACTCGAGAGGTTTTTTGATTATGGAGGTCATTCATAAAATGATACATTGAAGGATTGCAAAAATGATTTTATTTTTTTAGGGCCACCACTTTTTTTTTTTTTTTTGGGGGGGGGGGGGGGAATAATGCTTGTTAAGGGAGTGGTCACTGGGAGAGCCTACGGTGCTTTTGGATTCAGTAACGTAATTAAGAGGAATAAAAGAGGATGATATGATAATGACATGGAACGCTTAGAGATGGAAATGAGATAAACATGTAGTTAAAAGATGAATTATCTTAAATATATCCGTAAGGATTCAAATAATCATTTTGGAGTGCATGTGTTTCTGAAGATAAACCTCAATATAACACTCTATGTAAGAGTTGTATCAGAACTCAAAGTAAAACGAACAAAATTGCGATAACTTTCCCAATGGTCCTTGCAACCATCCATACAAACCATAGCTTAGACACCCACATTTTTCGCTTTCAATATCCGAGAAAATCTTTGGGAGGAAAACGATAGGGAAACCAGTAAATGAATTTCGATCTTCAATGAAAGGTAAAAAAAAAACACAAGAAAAAACATCCGGCATATATCTTGTTCGCTGTCGTTCGTCAAGGAAAAAAATATTGTGGGTCTCTTGTTCGTAGTGACATCTAGCGAGAACAGTGTGTCCGACACGAATTTCTTTTTTCCACCCTCCAGCATCTGACAAATCTGTCGCGAGATGACACGCAGCCCAGCATCCACTCTCCAGATTGTGATGCCAAACTGTCACTCAAGGATTTTTTTTTTTTTTTTTTTTTTTTGGCTTTTCATCTAAGCACGCCCACAACAAGTGTACATGCTTACTTTTATTTTTATTGCTGATACTTTTTATTTATTTATTTATTTATTTATTTATTTATTTTGCTGATGATGTTGCGTCGTTACTGAACATCCACAGGTGTTTAAGGTTTCTCATTTTTGGTATTATTGTTTTGGTGCTTTACACCCACAAGTATTTAGATA
>JANJGK010000024.1:32782415-32792415 GCA_039081455.1 Macrobrachium rosenbergii | reverse complement strand
ATCAATGTGATAATTTCAACACTTTTTCTTTTATATAAATATTTATTTCCACTTTTGTCAAGGAAGCTCAACAGACAAAAAGCAAATACCATTAAATGAGTTGTATAACAAGGTTAACTCAGTTTAGATATAGGATAGTTTACCTGATTTAAGCAAAAGGATTTCAAATAAACAAACTGAATAAACACTTGCATCTGCGGCTTTTTTTTTTTTGGACAATGTGTTTACAATATGTTTACATGCCTTGGAGAGATCATCAGATCCTCCGCCTCTTTTTAAGCCTTCAAAAGGCGGTCAGTGAATTACATTTATAGACAGTGTTTTGAAGTATGTAATTCCTCTACATCAGAATTAATACCGACGACAGATTTCTGATAAAATCTTCGATAACATCCTACGCATTTCATCTCTCGTTATATCTTAGGTAATTGTCAATAGAGGCTGGATTGCTGAAAAGGTCTACGGTAAATACACATCATGTTTTGCACTATCTGCCTGGTTTTACTGGTAATGTTAGTGTCTGCTGGGCTCCCGAGGTCGCCAGCGCAGTTGGAAGAGCCAGACATATTTGGATGAGATTTATGAGACAGCTGGATGGAACTGGGTGTAGAATTTTATAAGTGGAAGTTCAGGAAAGGCACGAGTGGGGGAATTTCAATGGCCACTTTGCGTTGCGTGGCGTTGGGGGCGATGATTATGAAAATGCCACTTTTCGTTAAAAATGAAATGTACGTTTATCACCGCACTTACACTTGTGCGCATTGATTTCATTATTATTAATCACTGATATAATGTGCAAACTATTTTTATTAGCAAAGCCACACTTACAGCTTTGAACTACATTCTTCAACATTGTGGAATTTACCTTAATTTTCTCCTTGATGAAAATAATAGAATCAAACACGTTTAAAAATACTTGGTATTGCAATAGTATCCTTATCAATAAAGATGTTTGCCTGATTTCATTAAACCGATTTTCTCAATTTTGATAATATCATTGTCTTTCCTTAACACCATTCTTTTATATCAAGCCTTGCAAACACAACTATATGACTTTTTGGATGGTTTACAAATTTTCTTTGACATGCCTTCAATATATTTTGGTTTTATTATTCTTCCTTACCTAATACCAACTTTGGGTAGTTTTGACTCTCTCTCTCTCTCTCTCTCTCTCTCTCTCTCTCTCTCTCTCTCTCTCTCTCTCTCTCTCTCTCTCTCTGTCAGTATTCTTTCCAACCACTCAATTTAAAGTTTTTAAAAATAGTGGCTAAATTAAAAGGTTCACATATATAATTAGATCTAGATACAAAGGTAATTAGCTACTACTTTTACTACTACTACTAATAATAATGATAATAGCAGGAATTTATTCATATAGCAAAATTTAACAAATATTTATTTTTTTCCAGAGATAGACATCGAAGCACTTACAAGGAACAGCGAGGGTGGTAAGTACCCCTCTTAGAGTACATATATTTTGAGAGCTATATTTTCGAAAATGCTGTTACTTGTTGATTATTTCCGTGGATTTTGAAGTGATAAAGCGGAAATAATATTTGTTAGACAGTTAATGAATAAATTTTAGTATTTATAACTTATAGTATATATTCGCTTCAGGGGATTTTTTAAAATCGAAGTTAGCTAGATCACTTGTCCTCACTGAACGTGCGAGTCATATAACGTAGTCTGTCGAAAATTGTTCATAACCTAACTTCTCCCAGTGACAGATAACAGCTAATATACGAATAACTGAAAGTATATATTAAATATAGTTATGAAAAGGGCCAGTTTATTAATACTGTTCCATGGCTTAGCTACGCGTCTTCAATCAAAATCTTTTTCGTTTTATTGTTTACTTTACTTCGTAATTTTTTAATATATTATTTACTGATCAATATTGTTTCCAAAATGCGTATGAGATTGAGAGTTGGTGAATGCTTTTTTGTCATAGGAAAAGTTCTATATTGTAAATTAGTTATAATTTCACGTAATAATTGATAACGTCTTTTGGATAATTATGTCTGTTCAGTAATTAAAATTTATATAATACTCTCATTTAATGCTCATGTCCAACTGGTAATTAGTATGACATATTATGTTAATTTACATCATTACGTTGTCTTGACTCTTGTATGTTTGAAAAGGGTGCATATAATGACGTGAATTTCATTGTAGTTGGAACATGCATTTATGTTATGCATTATTGTATGTGTGTATGAAATGGGTGCTTTTAATAACATGAATTTTACTGTAGTTGGAACTTGCATTTATTTTATGTATATTTGTTTGTGTATGAAATGGGTGCTTTTAATAACGTGAATTTCATTGTAGTCGGAACATGCATTTACGCTATGCATTATTGTATGTGTATGAAGTGGGTGCTTTTAATAACGTGAATTTCATTTTTATTCGGAACATGCGTTTATGCTATGTATTTTTGTAAGTGTGTATGCTTGCATATCATTAATTTTATTAACTTTCTGTGTCCTTAAATTTCATCTTCGTTGCACAAACTGAGTTGATATACGTAATGATGACTGGAAATGAATTAATTTAATTGAAAAATTAATACTGTAGGGTATAAGAAAAAATTAAGACATAAAAACACGAAATATTGTAACACATTTTACTTCGCTACTGTGCGCTCATACTTACCCAGAGTTCATTTCAAGCCATTTTATATAACGGAGAGCCTACTTTAGCATCGGTAAAAAAAAAAAAAAAAAAAAAAAAACGCTGGCGTTTTCAATGTCGAAACGAGAATTGCGTGAGGAAAGGAACCTGTTCCGCTTATGTTTCCTTTAGCGTCAGATCAAATGACTGCATTAAAGGCTAAAATATATATATGTATATGTATATATATATATATATATATATATATATATATATATATATATATATATATATATATATATATATATATATATATATATATATATATATATATATATATATATACACCCGCCGGCGTTACGGAGAAGAAAGGAAACGATAAAAGGAGGGAAAGTCGAGATCTTGTTACTTTTCTTGTTACTATTTTCTTAAATCACGCGAGGCTGCAGAGTGTTATCGCTCCCCCCCCCCACTTCGAGTTTAGTTTCTTTTTCCTTTGTGAAAAGGGTCATTTACCCAAATGAGGATTTTTAAAAAAAATTTCTGCGCTTAAAACGTGGAGGTCAGATATACAGGAAGTTTTATGTATGTATATATATATATATATATATATATATATATATATATATATATATATATTTATATATTTATATACATATGTATTTATATATTATATATATATTATATATATATATATATATATATATATATATATATATATATATATATATATATATATATATATATATATATATATACACATACAAGATTAAGTTTCAATATGACAAACAACTAGTTATAATTTTAAATGCACCGTTACTGGAATGTATATTAAAAGAGTGTTTACGTTGGTGGGCAGAGTTGTGAGACAGGAATGGAAGAGTTTGTATTTTGCAATTACTTTCTCAATCGCCCTACCGATAATTTTCATCGAAGGAGGAGACAGGAAATTTATGCGTTTCAATGCAGTTATTGAATTTGTTTTATCATTGAATTTTTTTTTCTTCCTCGCTTGCTTGTGAGCTGTTTTCTCTCTCTAACTTTTCCTGTCCAATCTTGGAATCTGAGAATTAAAAAAAAAAATGAAGCAGCAACTTGAAAGTAATGAGCTTATTACATTACCACTATGTTAAAAAAAATCAATGGTTGCGTTAATAATGAGGAGGAGGTGGTGGAGGAGAAGGAGAAGAGGAGGAGGAGGAGGAGGAGGAGAAGAGGAGGAGGAGGAGGAGAAGAAGAAGAAGAAGAAGAAGAAGAGGAGGAGGAGGAGGAGGAGGAGGGGGAGGGGGAGGAGGAGGAGGAGGATGAAGCAGCAACAAGAACGCAATGATTACATTACCACTATGCTAAAAGAATTAACGGTTGCGTTGGTAAGAAAGAGGGGGAGGAGGAGGAGTCCTCTTCAATAGGATGGCAGCATCTTTATGGTAAATTTTATATTGAGTGTTCTCAGTTTTCTTTATTATTTTCTCGTCTACGTTAGTATTGGACAGTAATAATAATAATAATAATAAATAATAATAATAATAAATAATAATAATAATAATAATAATAATAATAATAATAATGAGCAGGAAACCATCTCTTAGGACAGTAGCGTTGAAAATTATGGCTGTTTTTACGGCTATTATTTTCAGTAATAATAATAATAATAATAATAATAATAATAATAATAATAATAATAATAATAATAATAATAATAAATCTTATATTATTCTTATTATATATCTAACGCTTGACTACTTATGGCTCTTTTCATCCAATAATAATAATAATATATTAATAATAATAATAATAAGCTTATGTCATTCTTACTAGATACATTACAAACAATTGCCAAAATGAACCCTTCCCCCCCATGCCGAAGACGCACAATCAGATCACCAGCAGAACAGAATAATGATCGTTCACGTTTTTAATAATTGTCTTACGTAACAAATCTCGTCCCTCCACTTATCTGTTTTCGAAGGAGAACGCAATTCGCATCTGTGAACTGCGCTAGCTAATTCAGCACAGTAAACAGCCCTGTGTTCGCAAGCAGTTCTAATGACATTACTGATTGCTTTGGTTATGCAAGCTTTTGGTCTGCTTGATGTCAACACTGGAGAATGGAGATGTGTTATTATGCTGGGATCTTAGTTCTGGTATTTGGTATTCCAAGCGTCTGTTGGAAAACCAGACTTCTGGGTTATTATTATTATTATTATTATTATTATTATTATTATTATTATTATTATTATTATTATTATTATTAAAACATACTCATAGTAGCATGAGTCTTGAAATGGAGAAACTAATCCACCGTTTACATATGTATATATATCTTTAAATGTATGCACATATACATAACCGTGGATTTTCCTCTATTATTATCATTATTATTATTATTATATTATTATTATTATTATTATTATTATTATTATTATTATTATTATTATTATTATTATTATTATTATTTCTTATGTGTCTATAGGTCTCAGAGATGCAACCAATTGATAATATTTTAAAATTATTATTATTGTTATTATTATTATTATTATTATTATTATTATTATTATTATTATTATTATTATTATTATTATTATTTCCTATGTGTCTATGGGTCTCAGATATGCAACCAATTGATAATATTATCAAATTATTATTATTAATATTATTATTATTATTATTATTATTATTATTATTATTATTATTATTATTATTATTATTATTATTATTATTATTATTATTATTTTAAATGCCAAGGAAGAACACCATTCAGATTTGAGTTTTTTTTATCTTTTATAAATAATACAATTTATTTATATAATTGTGGATTTTTTTTATACAGCAGTTTTTCACGACGTGAATTCCTTAGCATTATTATTATTATTATTATTAAAAAAAAACACTAACAAGCCTAAAAAAGAAAACTAAGTACCAGAGCATGAAAAAAAACCACGATCAATACTAATGAATAAAAATTATAACACAAAAATAACTTTATGCAGGAATATAAAAGCAATCCCAGGAATTACATCGACAGACAATCACGCCACTAAAAAAATACCTGAATATTACCTGTCATATTTTCATATCAATCAGACAGAGGTATACTTTCCCCCTCTCAGTAACGCGAATGACATCATGCGAGCCAGTTTACAGTTGACGCTACAAGCGCCTTTATTCGACAGGTCGTTGAGTGTCAAAATCCCATTTCACTTGCTACCCTTCAATCTCATTGGTGGGAGGACCTGTTTGATTCTGATTACATTTGCATGATCGGTTGAATTTGGACACAAGTCCTTTTGTTCAAAGCCGGGGAGTTACCAGGTTGCGTTTATTAGAAGGGTGATGGGCATTCCATGTTTGTTTAGCCTCAGAGTGTTTTATGTTATATGACGTGATGTGGATGTACATAAATTCACAAGGATAGACATACTCAGACTCAAATATATGTATTTGTGTATGTGTGTAGGTATATATATATATATATATATATATATATATATATATATATATATATATATATCGTGTGTGTATTTATGTATATATACAGTATGTAAGTGTAAATATATATATTTATATATTGTGTGTGTATTTATGTATATATATGTAAGTGTAAGTATATATATATATATATATATATATATATATATATATATATATATATATATATATATATATATATATATATATATATACATACACACATACATACGTGCACTATAATCATGTAGCTTTTGATAGCTGTTCTTTGTTAATTTTAGTGCAATCTTTGGTTAAAGTTTCATTTATACACACACACGCACACTCACAAAGTTAACATCCGAGAAAGACTGTATTACAAGGAACAAAGAACATCCGCCAAAACCTAAAACATGACACTGAAAAGCGAGTGAAAACGTACTGGCCTCAACCACCACACTTTTCATCAGAGAATATCGGTTGTCGAGAAGTCGGTACTGCCAATAATTGATCGTCCAGAGTAGAATGTCAATTTCAATTATGAACTTTGCGGGATTCAGATTGGTTCCGTTCAGGGAGGCTATTTTCTTGTTCGACTCCCAATTGCTGGCCAGCCTGACCGCTGTACTTCTTTTTTATTTATATGACGTAGGGAGTGAACTAGATTAAGGGCGGATTGGAGCGTGTTGTGTGGATCTTTGAGAGAGAGAGAGAGAGAGAGAGAGAGAGAGAGAGAGAGAGAGAGAGAGAGAGAGAGAGAGAGGGAGATAGAAAAGCCAAATTTTAACCGTAGAAACGTTTGGTATGTATTTAAATGCTCTGGAAACATCTCTCTCTCTCTCTCTCTCTCTCTCTCTCTCTCTCTCTCTCTCTCTCTCTCTCTCTCAAGTATATATATATGTATATATATATACATATATACATATATATACATATTGTAGAGAGAGAGAGAGAGAGAGAGAGAGAGAGAGAGAGAGGAGAGAGAGAGAGAGAGAGAGAGAGAGAGGGAGATAGAAAAGCCAAATTTTAACCGTAGAAAACGTTTGGTATGTAGGCCTATTTAAATGCTCTGGAAACATCTCTCTCTCTCTCTCTCTCTCTCTCTCTCTCTCTCTCTCTCTCTCTCTCTCTCTCTCTCTCTCTCTATATATATATATATATATATATATATATATATATATATATATATATATATATATATATATGATATATATACACACATCTTTATATACAGTATATATATATATATATATATATATATATATATATATATATATATATATATATATATATATATATATATATATATATATATATATATATATATACCTTGATAAACGAAAGAGACGCAAGGAGAAAGCTTGCCTCTGTAATATCGGCCGAAGGGTTGTTTGACACCGTGACATGATGGATTATCCTCCGGATATTGGAGGTATGTGTTGTGGAGGAAAGTCAGGGCGTTGGGGGAGGGTGAGGTAGGAGATTGAGTGGGGGTGGGGGAGGGAGGTTAGACGTAGAAGCTTAATATAAAGGGCAGCCAACAGTGGTTTGGAGATAACAGTGAAATTAATCATTGATAGTTGCAAGCTGTGCTGGAACATGATGCGTATTAAATTTGTATTTTTTTTACGCGGAAGGAAGTGGTCCTGTTATTATTATATTGCAAATGAACAATCTCTATTGCTGTGACGCCACGTTATTTGATGAGTGTGGAAATTTTGAAACTCGAAGAGGAAGCTAAGTTGCTTAAACCCTTTCTCCAATATGGAAGCCAGTAATAATAAAGTGATTAATAAAATTTTTTCTTTACTACTTGTTGTTCCTGTTGGAAGCTGTGAAGTAAGATATCCTATTAATATTATGACATTTGAACAAAACTGATTCATCTTCTGACCGGAAGCGTATAGGCTAAATCAAGACAGTATGAAATGGGAACCATCCTGATGTTAAGAATGAATAACCCATTCTTTTTGTGACAGCATTGGGAGTCTGTGTCCTCATCAGATCCCGTTGTAACCCTCTCTTGAGTCTCGTTTTGTTGCCAAACAATTAAAGAAGTGATGTATCAATAAAATATTAATTACTGTATTTAAAAAAAGGAATTCTTCAAATGTTAACTCTTTTGCAACTGAGACACTTATAATGGTGCCGCATTTTTTATTACACTACTGTCATATTACGAAATTTGGAGACTTTTTTTTTTCTAATCAGTTTTAGGTGTAATGACTAAAATGCTAAGCTCAGAAATGAAAATTCAGTGGGTATTGAGGTTCAAATCCACTTTCAGATGTATTTTCTTACAGTTTTCTACCCATTCAAAGATTCTCCGTTAAAACATCTGACTAAAATATAAAAAAAATATTACTGAATCATGACATTTAAACATTCTCCATTCATCTGACGCATGCGCCGTTAACCGCCTTTAAAATCAGCGTGACGAAAACTTGAAACATTATGATAATGACGCCGATGACAAATATGATGATTACGATGGAGATGAAAGCCGAGGCTTCACAGGACGATTATGTTAATGGAGGGGGGAAGAAAGTGGATGGGAAATGTAGGAGGAAGTGAGGGGTAAAAGTCAAGTGTAAAAGAAAAGGGGAAAATCCTGACTAATAATAGATATGGCGATACGGGGTAGTGGGTGTTCCAGGGAGTGTTCCAGGAGGTGGTGAGTTCTGGGGCGTCTTGCCCTTGGGAACCGGGGGTTATGGGGGTTGGTTGTCTAGCTCTGGGGATGCCTGGCGTCGAGTGATATCTTTATCTTCGAATTAAAACTTTGGAGATGGGAATTAATAAGGCATTTTCTCCCCCCAATTTGAATAGAGGCTCCATTCGAGATAGGGAAATTATACGGCTTCGAGGCGAGAGAGGTTAACTTTTCCACTAAATCCTTTTCGTTGGATTTCCATATTATGGGAGGCAGGAGCAAGAGTTTGTGTTGTAGAGTATAATAGGAGTAGGATTTTCGTTAAAAGCTGTAGAATTAATGGTATTGAGTGAATTGCGGTATGTAGGGTTGAGCTAAATTAAGAGTGTCTCGAATCTGTATACAGCATCAACAGAAATAATAATAATAACAATGGAAATTTCATCAGAAATAAAAATAATGATATTAATATTGGGAATGTAATCAGAAATAATAATAATAATAATAATAATAATAATAATAATAATAATGGAAATTTAATCAGAAATTAAAATATAAGGATTATAATATTGGAGATAATAATAATAATAATAATAATAATAATAATAATAATAATAATAATAATAATAATAGAAATTTAATCTGAAATAAAAATGATAATAATAATGGAAATGTAATCAGAAGTAATAATAATAATAATAATAATAATAATAATAATAATAATAATAATAATAATGGAAATTTAATCAGAAATGAAAATATAATGACTATAATATTGGAGATGGTAATAATAATAATAATAATAATAATAATAATAATAATAATAATAATAATAGAAATTTAATCAGAAATAAAAATGATAATAATAATGGAAATGTAATCAGAAATAATAATAATAATAATAATAATAATAATAATAATAATAATAATAATAATAATAATAGAAATTTAATCAGTGGTAAAAATAATGATAATAATAATGGAAATGTAATCAGAAAAAGTAATGATAATAATAATGATGGAAATTTAATCAAATAATAATAATAATAATAATAATAATAATAATAATAATAATAATAATAATAATAATAATAATAATGCAAATTTGATCAGGAAATCTACACGTATCAAGCATACCAGGAATCGCACGTAGTCTCCTTCCCACCCACCTCTCTCTCTCTCTCTCTCTCTCTCTCTCTCTCTCTCTCTCTCTCTCTCTCTCTCTCTCTCTCTCTCTCTCTCTCTCTCTCTCTCTCTCATTGCGTAGTAAAGTTTCAACTTACACAC
>JANJGK010000024.1:32731287-32782315 GCA_039081455.1 Macrobrachium rosenbergii | reverse complement strand
GAGGATGTTGTGTAATTGTAAAGCTCGAAAGTTCATGCGAAGATGCAATGCATTACTACCTTAAAACAATTCTCTGGCTTACAATTTTATCTATTTCTTTATTAATTTGTTAATTTATTTTTTCTAACCTAATGATTGATCTCTTCTTTCTGTTTCCTATTGCCTTCTGTTACTTCTTTCAAATGAACACCTTATCCTTTGGAAGCTTGAATTAATTTTCAAGTCAATGGCCCCTTTGGTGGGCTTGTACCATATAAATGGGGTTTATCTTCTGAAGAAGAATAATAATAATAATAATAATAATAATAATAATAATAATAATAATAATAATAATAATAATAATAATAATAATAATAATAAAATCCCCAATATATTGTCCGCGCTAACTTATGTCGTTTTACAATGTTGTGAGGCAATAATGAAAAAAATAATTTTGATCCAAAACCCACCCATCCCAAAATTATTATATTGTCTTACACAAAAAAGGTACAAACATTTCCAAAAACACTGTCAAACACTGACATAAACACCAATAAATATTAATAAACATTAATAAACATGACATAGAATATGTTGAATATGTTAATGATAATCCTAACCAGCCTGTGAATAATGATTACGAAGTTATTAGTGACTAATTAAAAATTCCCCAAAATTACAATTGTTACACAGTTAATAACATTAATAAACATGGACTATGTTGATGATAATCCTACCCAGCCTGTGAATAATGGTGAATAAAGTATGAAAATAATCATTAATATAAGATAATGGTGATAAATGCATAAAAATAATCAGTAATGAAGAGGATAATACTGAAAAATGCAAACAAATAATCATTAATGTAAGATAATGGTGATTAATGCATAAAAACAATCAGTAATGATGACGTTAATAGTGAATAATGCATAAAAATAATCAGTAATGATGACGATAATAGTGAATGATGCAAACAAATAACCATTAATGTAAGATAATGGTGATTAATGCATGCAAATAATCAGAAATGATGAAGATAACGGTTATTAATGCATAAAAATAATCAGTAACGATGAAGATAATGGTGAATAATGAATAAAAATCATTATTAATGTGAGATCATGGCGATTAATGCATAAAAATTTTCATTAATGACGAAGATAATGATGATTAATGCATAAAAATAATCAGTAATGATAAGGATAATAGTCAATAATACATACAAATAGTAATTAATGTAAGATAATGGTGACTAATGCCTAAAAATAAGCAGTAATGATGAAGATAATGGCTATTAATGCAAAATAATAATCAGTAATGATGAAGATAGTGGTTACTAATGCATAAAAATAATCATTAATGATGAAGATAATGGTGAATGAATAAAAATTATTATTAATGTAAAATAATGGTAATTAAACCATTAAAATCCTCATTAATGATGAACATAACGGTGATTAATGCATACAAATAATCAATAATGACGAGGATAATATTGAATAATGCATACAAATACTCATGAATGTAAGATAAAGGAGATTAATGCCTAAAAATAATCAGTATTGATGAAGATAATGGTTATCAATGCCTAAAAATAATCAGTAATTATGAAGGTAATGGTGATTAATGCATAAAAATAATCAGTATGATGAGGATAATAGTGAACAATGCATACAAATAATCATTAATGTAAGATAATGGTGATTAATGTATACAAATCCTCATTAATGATGAAGATAATGGTGATTAATCCCTAAAAATAAGCATTCGTGATGAAAATAATGGTGATTAATATATATATATATATATAATATATATATATATATATATATATATAATATATATATATATATATATATATATAATCATTAATTATGAAGTTCATTGTGATTAATGCATAAAAATAATCAATAATGGATGAAATGGCAAGAAAAAGGATGTTTAATGGAAAAAAAAAATGGTTTTACTCACCGAAATTTGGGTAGTTCTTGTCTTGCCTATTATCTGTCTAGAATAGTCAGTTGTGTTAGGCCTATTCAGTAGACAAGCAGAGGTTATCAACAAGGAGTTAGGGGCGACGAGAGATGTTGAAAACACTATGCAACAATTTGCAATTGCATTGAACCGAGTTGACAAAAAAAAAAAGACAAAGTCGTGGTGATTATAAATCTCTCTGTACTGTTTTAACTTCACTTTTAACTTCACCACGTTGACATTTTCAACATCAGGCTAGCTGACATGCATCCAATCAACATCAGGTTGGCTGACATCCAACCAGTCAAGGCGTTTTTTGTACAGTGCCTTGAACAGATTTACAGAACTTGAACGTCTTCATGGAAGAACTTTTAATTTCATGGTGTTCATTAGTTTCGTGGCCCTCAGGCTCTTTAGTGCTCTCCCTCCCTCACATAACTTTTCCAAACCAGCTTGGGTACTCTTACGCCAATAGCAGTTATTGCATACATGTTTAATAATACTTGGGGATGGTCCAAAGGTTGGCGGGGGGGCAAAGCCAGGTCAGGATCCGGCGCCCTAAGTGAGGTTAGGAAGGTAAGGTCTGGTTAGGTAAGGACATGGCTGTCTAGGAAAGGTTAGGTTTTCCCTGACGAGGCCGAAGAAGGTTCCAAGGACTGGGAGCCACTGCTTGGTGGTGGCACTGGCAGGCACTGTCCTCAAAACTGATAGGAGCGGCAAATTTGTCAGCACATGTTATTATCACTGTTATGGGAATGCAACCCACACGTCATGCGTTGCGTCACTGTCGCTAGGCCTATAGCCTAGGCCTAATAGCAATGATAATGACATCTTTATCTTTCTTTTCACAATACTAGCCTACCTTTGCCCATTTTCCTTTCCATTCTCCTCTTTATCATCATATTCCTTTTTACCTTCACATTTTCTTGAGTAATAACACTATCACCACTATATTTTACCGGTAAGTGCTCGTAATCACAACTGTCACCATCGTCTGGAGAGAAACATCATCCAAATTGCCTTACCTTATAGAGGCCTATTTTCAATTTCGCTTTATTTTCACACTATCTGGTTACAGTCAGACCACATCTATGTATTCTCCATTGTCTCGACTCAATTATAACGATAATATTATCGCTCTATGATTAATAAAACGAAGATAATAGCGAAATGGTCATTCTATCCACCAAACACTGAACATCCCGAACGCTGATTGGCTGCTGCTCGATAATAACAAAGGCGCTGATTGGCTGGCCTCCCTCTAGGGGATGTAATAACTGTCCCGTTGTTTGCTAAGCTATGTAACGGCTCTCCATAAGCTAAGCGGGGCACTCAATCCAGTAACAATGGTTTAGTTCGTGGGTGTAGATGGGAAATATATCAATGATTTTACTCTAGAATCACGCAAAATAATAATAATAATAATCCGATAAAAGCTATTTGTACTTCCATCTATAATTACGACTGAAATGAATGAATTTATGTGTCTTTTGTTGGCGTTGCCTGTATAAATTGAGTCTATCTTGCTCAGAAGTTGCTCGTAAAATTTGTAGATGTAGATTTAGATGTAAATGTAGACGTACAGGGGTACGATATATCTATATGGATCATGTTACTGTAAATACAGGGTGAGCATGCAGTTATGAAATTGGTATTGGGAAAAGGGGATACAACGATTTCTGATCATGTTATTCAGAGAGAGAGAGAGAGAGAGGCTAGGTGAAAAAACTGTAACTTTTTGTATGGTTTGATTAAGAAAAAGGGGGTGAAACCGTTCATATTCAGAAATGATACTACATAGTTTAGTAAGGGAAGTAAGGGAATCTCTCTCTCTCTCTCTCTCTCTCTCTTTCTCTCTCTCTCTCTCTCTCATCCATTACCCCTATTCCATTCTCCCTTGTTTACTTAGAATATGAAAAATGAAGTTTGGAATAAACGGACTGAAGCAAAAAAAAAAAAAAAAACCCATTTCAAAGGCAGCGTAGCATTTAGGTTCCAGCTTCTGAAAAAGGCCAAAATTTTAATCTACTTCAGAGAACCAAAAAAAAAAACCCTCTACCGGGTTTTAGAAATAATACTGTTTAGGGGAAAATTCCCTCTCCTTCCACCCCGGCCTCCCCCAAATCCCTTTCCCGTAGGATCCACATATCCTGCGGACCACACGTGTCCTTTTTTCCTCTCTCCTGCAAAGCAGATATCTGTGTCAGGACTAACGAGGAAGGAGGTCTTAGGTCTTAGATGCAGCTTATGCAACTTTTCCTCTTGTGAAGAGAAAAAATTGAGAATGACACAATACAATTGGCTCTGCAATTACATTAACGAGAGCAATTAGCCGAGATCCATGCCTACGAAGAGAGAGGCAAAGAGCTATTTAAATGGCTGATTTGTAATTTGTAATTTTGTCGAATAATGGTAATAAGGATGGGGGCGTCCTTATTTAAAGCTCGTTATTTCATCAGTAACTAGTACTAAGGAGCGTGAGCCCCATTCTCCCTATTCATAGTTAAAATACCGTCTAATTTTGCCATAAGGTATTATTATTATTATTATTAGTTCTTCGTTGTACGAGTCGGTATAGTTCTCGGCTAGCACTCTGCTGGGCCCGTGTTCGAGTCTCTGGCCGGCCAATGAAGAATTAGAGGAATTTATCTCTGGTGATAGAAATTCATTTCTCGATATGATATGGTTCGGATTCCACAATAAGCTGTAGGTCCCGTTGCTAGGTAACCAACTGGTTCTTAGCCACGTAAAATAAGTCTAATCCTTCGGGCCAGCCTTAGGAGAGCTGTTAATCAGCTCAGTGGTCTGGTTAAACTAAGGTATACTTAATTATTATTATTATTATTATTATTATTATTATTATTATTATTATTATTATTATTATTATTATTATTACTCATAGTAGCATGAGTCGGGAATCTGATCGTTTTATCTTTAAATATATGTACTGTACATATACATAAATGTGGATTTGTTCCTCAATTATTATTATTATTATTATTATTATTATTATTATTATTATTATTATTATTACTTCATTTGGTATGTTTATATACAATATCATTTTCTATATCCTAATCTTGTTACAATTTGAAACACCAGTTCAGAGAGAGAGAGAGAGAGAGGAGAGAGAGAGAGAGAGAGAGAGACGAGACGAGAGAGAGAGGGGGGGGGTGGGGGGGGACTACAGAATACCGTGAACAGAACAGTGTTATTGATTACTCGGCAGCTAAAAAAAAAATTAAATTAAAGGTTAATTGAATCAGAAAGTGCCTGAGTTATTGAAAACAAATAACCAATAACTAATAACGAAATAACCAATAAATACAGTCATAAACCTGTGTTCAAGGTATGTTTCATCAGCTTGTAAAATCTTTGATATATTTCATGATTTAATCACACAAAAAAATAGTTAACATTGAGAGTTGACAATATATCGTATACAGACTTTTTGGATATTTCCAATTACCCTAAAAAAAAAAAACATAAAATCACTTCATTATAGAACATGAATCGTACAAATCATTGATAAACACTCTTTCATATGCTTTAAAATTTCCAAAAATCATATTCAGATTCTGGCAAACGTTCACTTCAACGTAAACATGACGACACCTTTAAACCCCATTTGAAGTCATTCATGTTATTCTCGAGTTTGCTAAAAATAGTACATTGACGTTCAGAGGGTTAAATTCTCTTTTATCTGCTCTGAAATTTCCAAAATGAATTCAGATTCTGAAAAAAAGATAAAGTTCTGTACAAAACATGACGACAACACCTTTAAAAACCTCAGCTCAAGCAATTCATCCTTTTCTTGAATTTGCTAAAAAATAGGATATCTAAAAGAGTTACTTTCTCTTTTGTCTGTAAGAAAATTTCCATTATTCTTCTTCTTCTTCTTCTTCTTCTTCTTCTTCTTCTTCTTCTTCTTCTTCTTCTTTTAACGTGCCTTTTTCCCCATTTGTATGGGGTAAGCACGATGCCCTCTTTTTGAAGTTATTATTATTATTATTATTATTATTATTATTATTATTATTATTATTTTGTTGAATATGATGGCAGCCTTGGTTGCATTAATCTTGTAGATTATCCGTTCAACGCTTCTAATTAGTCTTTTTTCTTCTTCAGTAACAGAATTAAGTAAAATGCCAAAGTTCATTGCAGGAATTTTTATTCATAAAAATATCCAAATGTCGACGGTTATTGGAAATTCCGAGGGCGGAATTAAGTAACAAAAGGTAATGAAAAAAAAAAAAACAGAAATGAGAGATCACTTATTGAAGAAGGAAAAATAAATGAACAAATTAATAAACAAACAGATAAAACCGTAAGTAAATGATTAAGGTACGAGAAGAACTTCTGAAGAAGTTCCAGTCGCACGACATCCTCATTCCAGCGGTGTGAGGAACAAGGACCCCTGGAAATGGAACCGTACAAAGCACGACAACACCTTTAAATTTCAGTCGATACGATTCATCTGAATCTGGAATTTGTGAAAAGTAGTATATATAGATTTTCAAAAAAGTGTCGGTGGAGAAGAACCCTGGATTTCTTTTACTCGTTTTTTTAAGATCGAAGAAAGCGAGTCTCTATAAAGTTCCAGTTTTACTCTGTGTCAGTTTATCTCGTTTTTTTTTTTTTTTTTTTTTTTTGCCCGGTTCGGTCTAATTAGTCTCCTTCCCTATTCCTTCTTTTTCGTCTACGTCTTTATTCTAACGAAGTTTTTTTTTTTTTTCTCGGAGTCAACTCTCTTTGAAGCCCAACAAAACCAGCTCTCGCTTCGTCTACAAAGATATGAATGTGCTAAGAAAAAAATCTTACAAAAATTTCTCGGGGTTATTCTAAGGCAATATTATTTGTCCTGTAAAAATATAAATTCCATTTAACCTTAGCAAAAAAAAATCACTGGTTATCTGAAACAAATATCAGTTATCTACAAAATACTAACAGGTTTTGGATTTGCCAAAGCAGATACAATTTGGGAAATATTTACGTATTCCTTGAAATAAAAATCTTCTCTCTTTGAAATTGACTAATATCGTAATATTTCACTTATATCGGCCAAGAGGAAGACCTAGACAAAAATATATGGATGGATTGGTGAGAATGACTGGAGGAAGAATGTCTGCAACTCAGTTGCTGCAGAGAGCCGGGAATAGAGAGGAGTGGCGAGCCATGATTGCCGACGTCCTTGGGGATATGGCACCTGGATGATGATGATGATCAGTTATATAGGAATTTCTTCCTTCACGCCTGACTCACATTTTTATCATAACATTCGTCGTATATTCGTAGAGTGGAAAAGGTCCCCTCCGAGCTTTGTTGATATTTTTGATATTTAATTCAAATCTTCCCAGAACTATCTTCTATCGAGCTGGAATCTTGATTTGCAAAATATATATTTCCTGATGTGCTCGTGATTTTTTGAAAGCAATGGATATGAAATATAATGTAGGTGCAGTTACACACAAAAGTACAGCCCACAGTGATTTGACTTTCGAGAAATATAATGTAGGTGGAGTTATACACAAAAATACAATGCACAGTGCTTTAACTTTTGAGAAATATATTGCAGATGGAGTTATAAAAAAATACAATGTACAGTGCTTTAACTTTCGAGAAATATAATGTAGATGCAATTATGCACCAAAGTACAATGCACAGGCTTTAACTTTCGAGAAATGTAATGTAGATGCACTTATACACAACACTACAATGCACATTGCTTTAACTTTCGAGAAATATAACGTAGATGCAGTTATACACAAAAGTACAATGCACAATGCTTTAACTTTCGAGAAATGTAATGTAGATGCATTATACACAACACTCCAGTACGCAGTGATTTGACTTTCGAGAAATATAATGCAGATGGAGTTATAAATACAATGCACTCGCTATAATGTGGTTCGGATTCCACAATAAGCTGTAGGTTCCGTTGCTAAGTAACCAATTGGTTCTTAGTCACGTAAAATAAGTCTAATCCTTCGGGCCAGCCCTAGGAGAGCTGTTAATCAGCTCAGTGGTCTGGTAAAACTAAGGTATACTTAACTTAACAGTGCTTTAACTTTCGAGAAATATAATGCAGATGGAGTTATATATGTAAAAAAAAAAAAATTACAATGCTCAATCCTCAATGCTTTAACTTACAGATGCCAAATCAAGAAATGGTCTCGTTAAGCCGAGAGTTGCCAATTAGTCAGTAGCCGATGGAAAAATCGCGGGAAACCTCCCAGCATTTGTTGGCCGACTGTACCAAACAAAAGCAGTTTCCGTAGTCTTATGTTTCTGGCACGGACTCTTCACTTCTCTGTGCGTTTAGTCTACAAAACCCCAGAAGCAGGAAACGGTATATTTTGATGTGTTGGGAGACTCTTGCAGTAACTGCATTCAGATGAATGATGTGGTTGCAATTGTTTTGCTGTAAACATAAGTTTTTCATTGACCACTTTCACGCAAGTGTTCCTAATTTAAAAGCACTAATTTATTATTATTATTATTATTATTATTATTATTATTATTATTATTATTATTATTATTATTGTTATTATTATTATTATTATTCAGAAGATGAGCCATATTCATATATGATAAGTTAAGTTAAGCATACCTTAGTTTAACCAGACAAGCCCACCACAGGGGCCATTGACTTGAAATTCTAAAGCTATATTATTATTATTATTATTATTATTATTATTATTATTATTATTATTATTATTATTATTATTGTTATTATTATTATTATTATTATTATTATTATTATTATTAATATTATTATTATTATTATTATTATCATTATTATTATTATTATTATTATTATTATTATTATTATTATTATTATTATTATTATTATTATTATTATTATTATTGTGGTATTAAAATTGATAGTTGCATCAGCGGCATTCAGTTTGTATAGAGTTTTCTCTATTTTTCTAATATATATACTGCATATATATATATATATATATATATATATATATATATATATATATATATATATATATATATATATATATATATATATATAAGCCTCTTGAGGTGCTATCTGATGTATGCTACACACTCACGCTTGCATATAAACGCACCTCCAGGGAGAACTTGAGTGCTTAACCTTGGTCAACTTAACAATCAATAAGTTTAATTTCCTCTCGGCATTGTCTCGCCACTGAACAAGTTCTTTGATGCGCGCGCGCGCGCACCAACATCAGATCATCTCCAACCTTTGTCTCAATGTAATTTTTCGATATTATATATATATATATATATATATATATATTTTTTTTTTTTATTTATATATAATATATATTATACATTATTTGTATTTTATATATATATATATATATATTATATATTATATGTATATATATATATATATATATATATATATATATATATATATATATATATATTATATATTATATATAATATATATTACATATTATATGTAAATTCTTGAAGCACCAACTTATTTATTAATATAAAAGGTGCACTGAAAAAAAACACAACTTAATTGCAGGTAGTTATAACTTTCAGAAATTTTGATTATGCAGTAGGAGTTAGCAATTACGTATGAATGTTGCCATCACTTTGTATCACTTTTGGAACTAAATGGAAAAAGCACTCTTATTTTCACCTCTGGCAAGAAAGTTAGATATATATGTTTTACGACTATTACGTAGTTAGCAGAGGGGGTTCGGGGGGCGTGGGTGGCAAATGTCGAAAAGTGAAGGTTCGTGCGATCGAGCTTTCTAAAACAATTTTGTTGTTGAATCTGTTGATTGAGGCCCTTGGAAGTTCAAGAGTGGATGTTGGCATTTTTTGCATGTCATCTTCCATATCTGACAGGCTGCCAAAGTTCGATCCAGTCCCCACAGGGCGAAAATTAAACTTTATTGAACATTGTCACTTTATATACCGTTTGAAAGCTTATGATGAGCTAATCATTTTTTTACAAAAGAGCAATGGCTAAATTTTCCGTGGTTCTTGAGTTATTCACAATTTTTTCTTGAATTTATGGTTGAAAAGATGGCTGAAAATAGGATTGTAGAACGACATTCTTCTCTCCTTGTGTAGACAGAGCGATTTCACAATAAGTTATACTCTTTGATTTTAGTAGTTAGTCAAGCTACAGTAGATATGAAAATGATAAAATATCTGTACTCCCACATCAAGAGTTGAACAGGATATGTCAAGATTTTTTAGAGATGAATGACATAACAAAGTCTCGACATTGTACTTCGCATTACCAGCTGACCGGTACAATGAACGTGCGAATCTTCAACAATGGTTCTAAACTGAGTGATATACTAGAAGCTAATGATGCATCCTTTTGTGAATCAGAGGTGGTTTACAACAAAGAGCTAAGAAGATATTTTGAGTCAAGTGCAGATTGGCTACGAAATGCGCAATCAGTTCACGGAAGAGCGAATATTTGGAGGTAAGAATGTTTGGGATAGAATGAAAAAGAGGACACTGCTCACCTCTGACTCATGTACTCAAACATGCAAGACCAAAATAAAAGGGACTTTTTTTAGTCTTAAAAGAGGATAGATCACTGATGCAAAGGATTCCAGTCATCTCACAGAAAAGACCAGAAGTGGACTTGGCAAAGTTGACTGGAGAGTGTGAGTTCTAAGTTATTCCACGCTCACTATTTAGCAGTGATGGTAAGCCTTGTTCTAGCTCAGACAAAAGCAAGCCGATGCATCTTATTGGAGAAAGAGCGCTCAATGAACTGAGGTACAGAGCGATATTGGCGCGCACCAAGTTTCTTCTTCTTCTTCTTCTTCTTCTTCTTCTTCTTCTTCTTCTTCTTCTTCTTCTTCTTCTTCTTCTTCTTCTAATACTGCATATTTAATATTCGGATAGGTACAGGTAAACTTGACACAAACTCACTCTGTAAAACGAGTCGTAATCATTGGTGGTATAGCTGTCTTGAATAAAATCAACATTAGCAGTGACATTAAGACATGTGCAAACCTTAAATCAGTCTTCACAAGCAAAGTACTTGCTGAAAGCTCTGGATTTGGCGAGGAACGACTAGTATTTGATCGATACAAAGAAGGAGCATTAAAAGCGCTCACCAGAGACAAACGTATCAATGGAAAATCTGTTCGTTATGTTGTGAAAGAGTCAACACCACTGGTAGGGATTGTAGATGCCCTTTCCTGTGATCTGGACCTGTTATAATCCTTTGTGGTGTGCAATTGTTTTCTTTTTCCTTTAAATAGTGGAGTTCATAGCTAACGCTTCATTTGGCAATGATAAGTTATTATCTAACACGCAGACAAAGCAAACATTCAATCAAATTTCACCTTTAAGGGATAACAATTTTAAGTTGCAACTTTGTACTTTGGTCTATAATTTCTGTGTTCTTTAAAAGCTCAGCTCTTTCTGATCTTTTTTTTATGATTTTATGTATAAAGAACAGAGAAGTTATAGACCAGACACCGGACTGACGACGCCTATGGTTTCTCAAGGCACTCCATATATTAGAGAGAAAAAAAGTCAAGCATTAACACGGTGAAAGAAAAAGAATTTCTTCCCACCATCATAAAGAGAAATATAAGAAATCAGCCGACACCAAACACCATCATGAGAGAGAGAGAGAGAGAGAGAGAGAGAGAGAGAGGGAGAGAGAAAGAGAGAGAGAGAGAGCACCGGATGCTGACGGCATGTCACCTGGATGGCCTATAGTACCAACCACGCTAGTGGCGGTACCCGAGCCAACACCCACCTCCAGCCAGCATACTGGTTAGGCCTAGAAGATCACAATGCCTCCTGGACAGATTCCGTCACTACTCCATGACCAGTCAAAGTTCAGCCCACTATTCAACCCACCAATTGTAAACACCCAGCCTGCCATAGATACCTGTGCATCATGTCTCAATTCACTCCCTTTTGTACTCTCATAGATGACCGCTAAATCTTTATACGTCCTCAGGAAACTTGGTATACCAGCTACATGCTGATGAACAGAAGATTGTAAGACGAATAGAGAAGACTTTATACAAATTGAATGCCATGGAAACAGCTATAATTTTCAATGATACTGTAGCCCTTCTTTGGCTGAGTCGGTTGAGCTTCATACTGTCATTCGATGGGCCGGAGTTCAATTCCCGCGGCCGGCTGATGAAGAGTTAGAGGAATTTATTTCTGGTGATAGAAATTCATTTCTCGCTATACTGTGGTTCGGATTCCACAATAAGCTGTAGGTCCCGTTGCTATGTAACCAATTGGTTCTTAGCCACGTAAAATAAGTCTAATCCTTCTGGCCAGCCCTAGGAGAGCTGTTAATCAGCTCAGTGGTCTGGTAAAACTAAGGTATACTTACTTTTACTCAATGATACTGTGCTCAGAGAAAGTCCCCTCCCTAATAATAATAATAATAATAATAATGATAATAATAATAATAATAATAATAATAATAATAATAATAATAATAATAATAATAATAATAATAATAATAATAATAATAAGTATCAAGACCTGAGAATCGAAATAAGGATAAGAAATATACCAGTGGAAATTGTGCCCATAATCACAGGAACACTAGGCACGATCCCAAGATCCCTGAGAAGGAATCTGGAAAAACTAGATGCCGAAGTAGCTCCAGGACTCGTGCAGAAGAGTGTGCTACTAGAAACAGCGCACATAGTGAGAAAAGTGACGGACTCCTAACGAGGCAGGATGCAACCCAACACTATAAAAACCACCCAGTCGAATAGGATGACTGTGGTAGACAAAAAAAAAATTAATAAATAAATAAACAAATAAAATAAAATAAAATAAATAAATAAATAAATAATAATAATAATAATAATAATAATAATAATAATAATAATAATAATAATAATAATAATAATAATAATAATAATAATAATAATAATAATAATATGTGGGTAGAAGACCCTCTTTTAACCAAGCAAAACTGAACGTAATTGCTGGATCTGTATAAAGATTTTTCTAATCACGTTACGATTGCTTTTCGCCATTACTGCCTCCGCTGGTAGATCTCCCATATTTGTCATTCCTTGGAGAGGTAACCATTTGTAGATGGGAATTCTTTTTCTGATAAAAGAATTCCCATCAATGAATGTTTACCACTCTATAGAATGACAAATACAGCACGCAGTAACGGGCAAAAAACTATTTTAAGAAACACTGAAAAAACTTTATACAATTTGAATGCAGTAGATACAGCAATTACTAATTCTACTTAATAATAATAATAATAATAATAATAATAATAATAATAATAATAATAATAATAATAATAATAATAATGCATCCGTACCTGTATAATAATAATAATAATAATAATAATAATAATAATAATAATAATAATAATAATAATAATAATGCATCTGTATCTGTATAATAATAATAATAATAATAATAATAATAATAATAATAATAATAATAATAATAATAATAATAATAATAATAATAATAATAATGCATCCACACCTGTATACTGACTGAGATTTCAGATCAAATCTTTGTAAATCATTATTTATAGTTTTTAATTCAACGTGATATGAGCCAGTTGTTAAGCAGCTTGTAAATGGCTGAAAGCTTTTATCTTCCATTTCTCTCCCAGGTGATGAAATACTCAGATATAAAACCGAACAAATAAATATTTTATGTCGGTATTCAGCTGCAAATGACATTTCTTCGTAAGGTCACTGACCTCTTAAAGCCCTTAGGGAAACTACGCTCATCAACCCTCCTCTCGTAAACTGCTTGATAATTATTTAGCAAAACGTACGGGCATTTGATTTAATCACCTAATGTTGCAATTTTGAAAACTGGAACACGGTATAAAGAGAAGCATTGAGTATATATATATATATATATATATATATATATATATATATATATATATATATATATATATATAAAATAAAGATTTTAAAGTACGTCCAACCACTTTTCATATTTGTCAAATAAATTCATTACGTTTTATTATTCATTTATCGTAATGAGTTATAAATTATCACACTTGAAATTCACTCATATCTCCAGGTAAATGTCATAGAAAGTAAGCACTTTCGATGACATTATTATTTATCATTTAACATTATTTATTGTTTAACATTACATGTTACTTCACAGTTGTTAAAAAGGGTATTATTAAAAATGTTGGTTAAGTAACAGTAATCTTAGTTCATTATCAGTGGTTGTTATTGTCTAGTTCTTTAAACAAATCTTTTCAAACTAGACATCATTATCATTCATGAGACTGAATATCTTGCCAATATAAACAAAGATACCTTTGATACCGAACTTGAAAGAGCTTACGCGTTTATACTACCCAGACGTTCAGTTTATCGTAAATTCATAAATGTCTAATTCGCGATTCTCCAGTATTGTATCTGCCATCTTTGATCCTAATCAACAGTAATAAAGATTGAATTTTCAGCATCCTTTATCAGTCTTCAAGCTTTTCAAAAGTCTTTGTCTTTACCGTTCTTTCTTGAAGAAACCTTCTTTGCAGTTTTAAGGAATCTTATTAAACTCCAAATCCAATTTGAACTGAGGCCTTTCAATCACCGGGAAAATAAATTGTCTCGAATCTGGTTTATCCAGGTTTCAGCGGATGTCGTCATGTTTTGGCCTTTTGATTGGCACAAAATAAATAGAGAGGCTTGATTGGAACGGTTGCTGCCTCATGAATGGCTTCTGAGAAGGATTGCTCGAGTTTATGAGGTCTTAAAACCACTCTCTATTTCCTGTTTCATATGATCACTTGACAATCTGATAAGATGCCTTTCTTGATATTAATGCTTTTCGAACCACATATTTATTAGTTGTTTTTTATCACAGTGTTGTTTTCAATAATAATAATAATAATAATAATAATAATAATAATAATAATAATAATAATAATATAATAATAATAATAACCCATGAAACAGCACTGCTGTCCTATTGGGAATTGTAGTAGCAGCCCACTTATCAAGATATAACGGCATTTCATTAAATAGGGTAGAATAGATTTTAGAGGCATTGAGGCTACCATGATTATTGATAATAAGCCTCACTTGGACTTTGTAGCATCGATTTGTGTGTTATTCGTTGTATTTTAACATGCAGTTTCTATGGTGGATGCATTAAGTATGTATCTATTCATAGCAATTTAAAAAAAAACTTGTACCCGCACCATTTGGGCCATTTCGTTTTCATCCTGAGGGCTGCACTGTATGACGTCATCAATTTGTTTATGCTAAAAATATAACAGCTCTCAACGGTCTGCCCATTTATATAAGCTAAATATACATATTTTTTTTAGTTATTTAACTCTTTAAGATATTATTTTTCATAAATAAATGAGCATTTCTCGATAAATGTTTAGATTATATGCAGTCCTGACTTTCAGAACCATAGTGAACGTTCCCGTAAGTATTGCCAATAGCCACTTAAGAAACCATTACAATTTTTTTGTTTAAATTAGTCATATCAAGAAGCATAGAATGTATTGAATTGTAACTTAAATGTATATTTAAATAATTGAAAATTCATATCCTCGCTCAGACAAATACTTAAACATGATGTTCTTAGAAAAAAAAGAGGAATAAAAGTCCCGATTGAGAGGTTTGTAAGGAAAAAAAAAGGAATTAAAGAGTCCCAATTGACAGGTTTGTGAGAGAAACAAAAAAAATATAAAGTAAAAATTAACAGGTTTGTGGAAAAAATGAATGAAAAAGTCCCAACTGACAAGTCTGTGGGAGAAAAACAATAAAAATTGAAAGGTCCCAATTGGCAGGTTTATGGCTACTCTGCTTCTTCATGAGCTCGTGAACAAACCGGGATCTGGCTGTCACCGGCCTCCGTTTACCAAATTCCACATTATCTTCGTTATTATCTTCATTACCCGGGATAACCAAAGACATATGGTAAGATATAAGCATCAGCATCGTAGATTTAATCGAGTAGATCACTGTAATGATTAATGCTCGTCGCCTTTTGGTACCAGAGTACCCTTAGGCCTACAGGAGCTGCCTCCTGTCTTATTTGAGCCTCGGGAAATAGGCCTATTGAGCAATTGGAATTTAGGTCTTTAGTAGTAGGTTACCTGCGTTATTTCAAACCGATAATGCCTTATTACCTAATGAAGTTAGGTGGGCCATTAGCTTAGACTCAGCTAATTTCTATGAAGGTCTGGGGAGTCTTAGGCCTAGGCTACTCGCCGTGGCTTCCATCTTCGTCAGGACGTTATTGTCCTCGAAGAAATATTTCGAAACGGATTATTACGAGTCTAAAATGGAGGTTTACATAACTGATATATCCGCTGGACGCCGTTTGTTACAGTGCACTTAGGCCTACAAGGGTTAGGCCTAACACAAAGTAGGCAACCGCAAGCGTATGCGGTCTTTGGCAAAAGATCTACGTTTTGGTTAAAAGTCTTAGGTAGATCTAAGTAGTAGCAATTTCCTTCTAACTTTTTCTACAGTTTTTTGGTTGCTGAATATGGATTTACCTTCACTTTTTGTCGCACGATTGTAATTAACCTGTAATTAGCCACAGAACTTCATCCAACATTTAAACCCCCAGGTGCCAGTACTAAAAACGGCAAGGTACTGGCGAATGGCTCCCTGGCGTTTTCCCCCTCCAAGGGGCACCTCCTCAACGTAAACATGCCCGCTCCGTTCATATGTTCTTCCCACCCAAAACCCCGAATTCCCACTCTCCCCCTTTACTGTTGAGTAGAGTTAAGGGCGAAATAACAGTTGGCCGACAACAAACAAACTCACTGCCATTATCAGCAGCCCTAAAAGTGTAGAGAGAACCAGTTTCCAAGGTATAAACAGGCGTGGAGCTAGTACTTAGAATTACCAGATCTTTAAGTCTAGTCTTATTTTAAAGTAGAGATCTTAAAACAATGTCATATATCTACTGGATATATTTTTGTGGTTATAGGCCTATTAGCCTACCTTTGTAAGGGATAGGCCTAATATGAAGTGGGCCTAAGCAACTGTAAACCTATGATCCATGGCAAAAGGTCTTTGTTTTGGTTAAAAGTCTTCAGGTGTAGTCTTATTCTGAATTATAATTCTTGCATGATCATAACTGGACTGATTTTTCCCAATGCAGGCTATTGATAGGCCTGCATAACTGTTCCCCCCCGAAAAAAAAAAAAAAACTAGGAGCGAATAGTTGCCAGGGTGACTGTATGCCTACTAGGCATCATTTCTGTAGTAGGCATTTTGGAGGGAATTTAACCTAACCAGACTTACCTTAGCCTAACCTGACCTGGCTGCCGGGTGGGGGGTGGGTAGGATTCACCCAATGGCTCCCCCCAAGTAAGTTGTAACCCCTCACTGCATTCCATAAAATAAATTAAAATTTGCAAAGGTGCTGCACCTTGAAATGAATACCACTTTGCAGGTATTTCATTGCATTGTCAATTAACCCTTTGTGAGCAGGCGTTGTCAAATGACGACTACTTATATCTTTGTGGTAAATTCCGGGCATCGTCCTCTGATGATCAACATTTCGCGCCATGCAGTTTGAACGAATTTTGTGGGAAAAGTGTTCAGATTACTTCCATGGGCAATAAAAGACTCATGTCAACTCTTACAGCAACTATAGTAGTTAATGGGTACAGGAGAGAGAGATCAGTTTGCCTCGAGATATCGGGGGGAAATGTTGTCCACCATTCCCAACTAAGGATGTGTCTTAAATATTTCACAATAAATATACTCAGAATTTGGTATTGAATTTAGCTGTTATCTGTTATGATATTGTGTGAGCCATAATAATGATTTTATAAAAAATAGTAAAAATTATTAGAAAAATGTAACTTGTTAAAATTAGCATATTTTTTATGACTGGCTTGGTAAAGAGGCCCCATACAGGGTTGGAAATATTTACTTTCAACTTTTTATGGAAGGTACAGAAATTTTTTAGAATTTTTTTCTCATATGTGCATATGCATATCTTCCTCTTTCCATTGATTTTTTTTGTAGACTGGCCATCCTTAAATTAGCCCTGTCTAGGGGTGTGCTTAATATATATTTTAGGTTGGACTGTGAGTGTTAATTTAATAAAAAATATCCCCAGACTAACAATGAATAAAAAAATAATAGCCTTTGTAGGTAAAAAAAATTGGGTAAAGATAAGGGAAACTGTCAAGGCCAGGTTAAGTTTCGGAAATAGGCTTGTGTTGGCTAGAACTTTTGTATGAAATATTGTATTACATCTGAACCAGGATGCTATTAAACATTTATTTACATTTACTGTAATCATAAAAAATTCTACGTAGCCTTTAAATGGACTTCCCAAGTTCAAACTTTGGGTTAAACATCAGTTTTTGATGTTTTTATTCCATACCTGTATAATTATACAATCTGTAACATTACAGACATGTAGGCTATTTAACATCACTTCCAGCTTGTATACCTAATACAGCCATGAGGGTTGTATGCCCCATAGGGGGTTTCAGTACTGTCAGTGCACCTCAGGCATTGCACTGCAGGCATTACTGAAGGTTCATTGCGGTGTCCCTTCATCCCATAGCTGCAACTCCTTTTGTTCTGTTTACTGTTCCTCCATTCGTATTCTCTTTCTTCCTTCATACTTCCTGCAACCCTCTCGTAACAGTCGTTCCCTAGTGCAACTGCCAGGTTTTCCTCGTGTTATGCTTTTAAAACCTTTTTACTCTGTTCCCCTTTCATTGCTGAATGACTTTATAGATCCCAGCACTTGGCCTTTGGCCAAAATTTTATATACCATATCCAAAATGGTGCAGTACCACAACGGAACTAGGCTAAATTCCCAACATCCAACAATGGAAGTATCCGTGGGTTTTTCATGAAATATAAGGTTTTGCATCAGTAAATTTGTAAAGATACTGTTATTCTTTGATTATGCAAATTATCCAAGAAGAAAGTAGCGAATAGTAGTCAAATTAGGGTTTGTGTGTATGTAGTTAACATATTTGTTAAATTTTAGGTTACTGACATTTCATAGAAACTGTTTTATTAAGGTTTCATCACTTTATATAGCTGAAATTAATATTCTTGTGAGTTATGTAATATCTTTTTTATATGTTTTGTGTAATTGGTCAAGTAACCAGGGTACTATTTGTAGCAGATAGGTCATTTTCAGTTCAATGATTGCTGACTAAGTAGCTAATTTTCTTAATCATGGTAGCCCATTGTACTGTAACCAGCACAGTCATGGGTTTCATATTATATTTGCATGCATGTTGGCTACCAGTTGCATTGTAAGATCAGAATTGAGTGTCAGTTTCAACATATATTTATTGCAAAGAGAGAATAATTTGTTAAATAGGCTTGTATCACATTAAGGAATATTTATTATGAAGAGAGAAGTAACTTGTAAAATATATCACATTAAGGAACTAGTAATTGCATATTTAACCATTTTCAACTGTTAATAGGTTTTTAGTCATTAATTTATTATCACAGTTTTCCGTGTAAATCATTCTTATACAGCAACCATGTTAAGGTACAATAAACTAGTATGTTCTGGTACATTGATTCTGTTGGTAGTACATGTTATGATGCATGAAAAGAATGTCTTTCGTACCATATATAACTGCATTGTATCTTTCCTGTTTGCGGCTGTGTCCTTGGGACTTATGCTTGCAAGTTTGAGATGTTGAAATGCTGTATCTTCAGCGCCACGTTCCTTTCATAGAATTGTCCTAGTATTTTCCTTATTTTAATCCTATGTTTTCACCTGCTGTATTGTACTCCATATGGTGGCTCCCTAGTCGTGGCCTTGTTTTAGTCTGGAAACACAAATAGGCATCTTTGTCTGTCAAAAACTTGCCTATTGCAGAAGTGCTTTCTTTTCTGAGGAAGTTCAGATAAAGTTAATTCTTATTTTGCCAGGGTGGTACAATGTTAATAATACCAAAGTTCTTTGCAGCGTTCCCTCTTAGGCTCCTGCCATGTTGCTGTTTTAATTTTTTTTCCTTTCCCTTTAGCCTTTGCCTACCACCGAGCTGTCCAACTTCTTTAGTTTTACCGTGGTATTATTTTCAGTTTCCATTCTAGAGCAAATTTCTTGGACAAGCCCTTTGAGAATCAAAAAATGTGACTGCAGTCCCTTTAAAGTATTTTGATGATTTATACTTAGTTGCCTGCTTAGGATTTAGGTTAGGCTAGTGTACAAACTGAATTAATATCTGTATTCTGTGCTGTTCATTTTTAAGGTTACTCCAGCTTGCATTTCATTTAAAGAAGACTGAAGGTTTCTGCTTTTCCATTTCAGGTATATCCTGAGACAGCGCATCAACTTCATATGATCATATTATGAGTGTGGAGTCCAATGAATCTGGCTTGTTTTTAGAATCTACATCAAATACAGCATGAGTAAAGGTAGAATTTTCATACTAACAGTGTTTTGAAGTATACTTTTGGCTTCTCAAAAAATTGGAGAGCTGAAAAGTCTTCATGGTCATTGGGGCAAAATTGTCCATGTTTTCTGCTGAATTTAATTTTATGAATGTTTTATGCAAGTTGAGAAGTATGAAATATGAATTCAAGGTCTTAATAGTGACCTCTGGATTCATTTGGCCTTTCTCTTACAGACCCATATGGTAGGGTTTGTTTTCTTGAAACAATTTATGTATACTTTGAGTAAATGTATGTTTATGGTATTACTAGGGTAGATGCTTATAAAGGGAATTTTTGAGAATTAGATAGTGGATTGGAGACAAAGACAGTACATTGCAATGAACTAATGTAACTTCTGTGTTGGAGGCTATGAATTCTGTCTCATTCAGAATTTCAAAAGTGACCAATGACAGGGAGTAATTCTTTGCAATGTAAAGTAGTCTAGACCTGTCATATCCAGTGTTTTGTAGGATATTGTTCTCAGACCTGTGTTACTCTTAGTTTTTAAAAGGGACACCTTCATTGGTCTAGAGATTAAAATAATAGTATATTTTTTACACTATACAACTTGTTCATTTCTGTACGTATTATTTGGGACCTTGTGCCATAGCTAGTAAGGATTAGCTAGCAACACCTACTGTCATTTATGAGGTCCATTATGTGTGCAGTGTCTGTGGTCTCATTTGTGATGGTCGTGTTAGCAGGCTGATTACCTAACAGTCATAACCTCAAACTTTGGACTTTGTTATAACCTGTGTTGTTGTGTTTGGTATCCCTGTGCAGGCTGATTACCTAACAATCGTAACCTCAAACTTTGGACTTTGTTATAACCTGTGTTGTTGTGTTTGGTATCCCTGTGCAGGCTGATTGCCTAACAGTCATAACCTCAAACCTTGGACTTTGTTATAACCTGTGTTGTGTTTGGTATCCCTGTGCAGGCTGATTACCTAACAGTCATAACCTCAAACTTTGGACTTTGTTATAACCTGTGTACAGTGGTACACAACCCTGACTATAAGGATAACCTGTTTACTGTAATGCACAGCCTTGAATGTAAGTTCCCATCAAGGTGCCCTCAAGTACTGTTGTTGAAAGATGTGTTAGAGAGGCTAATTTGAATGCAAAAACCCCATTGCTAACCTTGGCTTAGCTAGTGTAAGTGGTCTTGTAAGGTTTTGTTTTTTCACTCCTTAACTGGTATTAACATAGAAGAAATATGAAGGTTACTCAACGAATGGAAATGAATGTTACATTGGAATTATTTTTAGTTTTTGAAAGTAAATTTGCAACCAAAGTTAATCCAGTTATAAGTTAAAAAAAAAACTTTAAGAAATAAGATTTAAATTTTTTTAGATAAATTAGTTCAGTGGTCTGGTTATAAATGAGCTTAGTGGTCTGGTTAAACTACATGTTAATAATGTAACAAAAATGTTAATGAATAAGAAAATGGGAATCTGGGCCCATTTCTTTTTATTTTGTTCTGAATAAATTCCTGATGCGTAGCATTGTGTAAAACCTTCAACACATCTTTTTGGCTGCATAGAAAATAGCCACATTGGAGGTGATTATTGATCATGCAAGCTGTGCAATGCTCTTATTTTTTTATTTTGTAAAATACTGAATCCTATTTTCCATAGACCTGAACTCTATATCCATTTGTAACAGAAAATAGGTGGTGGTTCTGTATAGAATAGAGATGAAGAATGGTCTACGTATGTGTTTGTAACTATTAGAAATGTGGTGTCATTCATGGCTATTCTTTCATTGGATGTAGTGAAACAACAAAGAGTTCCATGAAACCTTGATTTGAGAGAAAATGTAACGAATTCTCCCATCCATTGAAGAAAATAGCTAAATGCAGAAGAATAACATGGGGTTTGTGCAGTATGAATAGAGATCTTTTAAACCTATTCTTCTTTGGTGGCAGCAATGTCTTTATACTATTTTATGCACTGGAATAGTTCTGGCTTAGGTGGTTTGTATTCAAATAAGTATCAACAGAAAATAAAATGTTCCAGTCAGAACATATATAATTAAGGGAAGACTGTGTTTTGTTTGTTCATCATTTTTCTTAAATATCCAAATTACAAAAATGAATTGAATTATTTTCTTTTGTTACAGGTGAAGAACCCAATTCTGGATACTGCACTGTTTGTCCTCATTATCAGTGTCCAAGTTCCCCTGTAGCCCATCAATCCTTAGAACAAAAACCATGATTGAAATATGGCTCATTGATATCTACAACAAAA
This sequence comes from Macrobrachium rosenbergii, assembly GCA_039081455.1. NCBI lineage: Eukaryota > Metazoa > Arthropoda > Malacostraca > Decapoda > Palaemonidae > Macrobrachium > Macrobrachium rosenbergii. Next base: position 32,759,742 of record JANJGK010000024.1, on the reverse strand, counting down.
AGTAAAAAATGCTCCAAAGTTTCTTCGGCAATTGAGTTCTGTACAGCGCGTAGTAATGCTGTATGAAACTTTCAGCTGTGACCAGGCAGCGCTCAGTTGCTCTCCAGATGCGGGCAAGTGAAGGTGCGTTGGCGACGCATGTGGAAAGCACTGCCAGACACGATCCATGGCTAATCTTAATTATTATTTATCTATTTATCGACTGCCAAGCGTCCTCCATTCTAGCAAAGAGATTGGATTCAGAGCTTTCTGTAAAATCAGATGGTCATAATTTTCATAAAGTACTGTCCTTGAATGAGACCATTGCATCACACTGGACTTCCCTCCAGGATTTGTTCTTGAGTAAGAATTGTAAATGGAACTAAGTGTAGTGAAATAGGTTGAGAAGAGACCAAAGGGAACTGATGAAGGGTACAAGGCAGAAGGCAATGCTTCTGGGGCTGAAGGTACACTGAAGAAAAGTCTTTAGTACCATCTGTTGCAATGAGGCCCAGATTATAACAGCCAGTTTGGATAAACTCCAGGTCAATTTTGAGGTCATTAGTTTGTGTATTGTTTAAGTGGTTACTCTGTAATAATTTCCATGTCTGTAGTTCACACATCATTAACATTTTTGTCAGGTTTTTCTTCAGAGTTTTCTCCATTGACTTATACTTCGTACACTCTCTGCCTGAATTCCCATATGGTTCAGACCATGCCTTGCCCTGAGTTTCTATTTCCATCATGTTAAACTTAGTTTACCTTGCCTTGATTTTCAATCCTCAATCTTCTATCTTTTAGACATTATTGTAAGACTTCTATCTCTCATTCAGCTGTTAACAGCCGGTCATCTACATAGAGAAACTCAGTCCTTTCTTCATTTCTCTCAATTTCCTCTATGGATTCCTGCAGGTGGTCATAAAATAAGTGTAGTATTTGAATTTGTCACACTCATTGGACCCAAATATTTAATGGGTAACCCACATGACTTATTCCCTGTATGCAGAGATTGCAAGCCAACTCTAATAGTTGACACATTTTCTGTAAATGTACAAACTTCAACCCACAGCAGATGTTAAGATTAGGAAACCAAAATTGTGTCAGATTCTTCATTTTAGAATTACCCAGTAATAAATTTGAAAAAAGGACTGCAATTTCTTAAATAAAATTAGAACAAATAACAACAAAACCTGGTTGGTGCATGAGTGTCAAGTATTTTTGGTCATTTGTTTGTTTAATCTACCGTTTAGTTATGCAGGTAATAATTTAAGTACGTATCCTCAGGTAATCCCTGTTAGTGTCTAGCAATGTGACTTCTGGCCTTGTTAAACTACTGTGCAATATAATTGTAAAGGTGACATATTTTTTGTGGTGGAAGGTTTTATCTTACTACTCATTTGTAATGTTAATTGCACTTTTTGCCACTTCTGTATAATTTTTTTTTTTTTTAGGTAAGATTAGCAGTATGCAGTACAGTAATGTGATATAATTTACTTTTTTACAATGTTGAAGTCTTGCATACATTTTAGTAACATGTCAAAAACATATTGAATGGTATTGCTTCATTTATCATTAATATAATCTTTCCATTAGTGGTTTTCATATAGTCATGTGCATTTATAGTCTTGGTGGGTCATTTCTACACATGTATGTGACATTTGTACTCATGAGTGGTAATTGTCAGTGGTTGTGATATTAGAAGAATATCATCAACTGTCAAGAATAAATCAAGATATATCTAATTATTTAGTGTGAGATTTTAATATATTAATATTTCTTTGAGAAGTAAATAGTATCAGTTTCTATCAAAATGTTTTCTTTGTTTTGTATTTGCTTTTGTTTATTTATGAGGCCATTACTTTAATGTACCCATAGTGTGTATTGTGTGACTTCTTAGACACTATAATTCACTGTAGGAAGCAAATGAAGAACACCAAGCACAAGTAGCTGGCTTGTGAGTGCAAGGTTCCTTAGGGTTAACCAGTGTCCGCATGGCTACCTTCTTATTTTATTTTCTCAGATTCTTTGCAAGCTTTTATAACTTTCCAGTCAACTATGGTGGGTCCTCCCATCTTTCAACTATGGCAGATTCTTTATGCAATAGGCTTTATTTATTTCTTATATCTAGGTATATCCCACAGGGGAAAAACCCGTTTATCCCCCCATTCCAGTCCCTTTTGTCATGATGCACTTTGTTTCTTGTACCTTGCTCTCTAACCAAAGTCAGTTGCTCACAGCAGTCATTATGGCTGTAATCAAGAATTGGGGGATGTGTGTAGATACTTCCTATCCTTCCTGTACTGCAATTTTCCCTTTTTTGAACCCCAAAATCCAGGGGTCATATTTCTTGTCTCTAATTTGTGAAGCCAGGTAACACCATATGCACTTAGCTGAATCCAGCAGAAGCTGCGACTCCTTGACTACTTTCCTATGGGACAAACGATGCTTAACTCACTCCAAATCTTTTAGCTGTTTATGCTGAGTGTATCGTGTAGTTGTTTGTTCATCAAGAACAGGTAAGCTTTCTTGCCATTGGGTTCCTTTTGCATGACTAGTGGGATGCAGGTGCTTGATAAACTTCTCTGGAAGTGGTCCAGTCTTGGGGATATCTTTTTAGACCCTAGAATGAGCAACATTCTCTTTCCAGTTCTTCCAGTGTTTTATCTTTGAGTAGAGATTTACCGTGGGCTTAAAGTTATACTTTAAACTTTTTTGGCAGGGAACTTGACCCTAGCAATTCCTAGTCTTTCTTTTGTCAGGTCTTTTTACCAGAGGGGATGTCTGTCTCCACTGCATGGGTTCATTACCTCTTTCTAGTGAATCTGTTATCAGGAAGAACTATTGAACAGAAGTTTCTTACTTTGCCAACTGGTTTCTTAGATGATTTAGAAACTGATGGTAATTGATTTAAAACAAATTAAACCCACTGTATGCATTGTTCTTTCCAAAAAGAAGACCACTTTGAAGTAATGCATATCCTGTCTTGTAACAGGTCATACTTGGTTGACCCATGGGTGTATGGTAAATAATCACTTGACTCAATACCTGAATGCAGAAAAGCTCATATGATGACACAATCTTAATATATATATGTCTCAAGTACTGTATTGGAAATGAATCCTTAAGAAATTGTCAATCTTCAGCATTTTCTGGTTATCCCGTCATTAACTTTTTGATGTATTATGTAAGATATTATACGGTATGTTCTTCAAGAACAAACTCTTCAGGCCAGTCATATGAGTTAAAGAATTTTTTTTATTCAGTGTGAGTTTATCTCCATTGGGTCTGTGCTTCATTCCTCCCTTGAGGCCTCTCTGATGGACTGATTTGTTAATACCACTTTGTTTTTTCAACAAGCTTCTTTCAGGATTAGCTGCATTCTTGTAGTTTTAATCGTCCTTCATTTCAGGCAGTTACTATTAGTGCTCTTCCTAGACAGTGAGAGATGTGAATTCACTGGTCCGGTTATACTATTCTTTCATAATACAAAGAATAACACCATTAACCCAAAAGTCCTTGGCTTGCATTTGCCACCTTACTGGACACAGCTGTTCCTTTTTCATCTACAATGGATTATGCTGTCTTTGGACTTTGTACTCCACATGAATTAGTCCAGGTTAAGGTATTTGGGTACTATAGGAGAAGTCATTTTAATTCCAAAAGAATAAAATTTTTACAATTGCTATCCACTGTATTTATAGATTATAAGAACCCAGATACTTCATACAGCAAGAAGACAATGATTTTTGTGGATTAGATGTGAAGTTTATGTATTTGAGAAAAAGTGGTAAAATGATTCAGGTTGTATGCAGCTGAAAGTTGTTTAGGGTAAGTACTTATAAATATGTTGTTATATTGGTTTCATTTTTATTTTGTTTAATAAAGTGTGTTTAGTGTTTTCATAAGTAATAAATACATCATGTTTTTAATTTCTCTCTCTCTCTCTCTCTCTCTCTCTCTCTCTCTCTCTCTCTCTCTCTCTCTCTCTCTCTCTCTCTCTCTCTCTCTCTCTCTCTCTCTCTCGTACCTACAACAAACCTGTTACTGTACGTATTTTATTAAAAGCCACCATTGTTATTTTTACTTGAATACAGTAAGGGCAAACCAACCGTGAAGAATGTCTTTCAAAAGTGCTAAGAGTTGTCTGTTGAAGGAGACGTCTGTTTCCTTTACCCATAACTTCTGTTATGCATGATTGCCTCCAAGGGTATACTAATTGGTAGCTCGCTATATTTACATCTGTTGTCCCATTCATGTCTTAATTGATCTCCAAGCTCAGGGGGTCTTGTAAGCAGCCTCTGTTAATTGCAGTGTAGAACAAACCTGGCTCTTTACTGAACAAAGTTTAAGTCGACCCTTTTCTTAGTGGCATTGACCCATGCTGTGCTTTTCATCTGGGATTCCATTTTTTAATAGCCAATTATATTACATTTGTCTCTCGTGTTCCTCGTGAGTTCTGAGTTCTGCTTGAAGTCTTCTTGTCAAACGTAAATAGTCCTATATTTAGAGCATGTGAACCTTGGTCTTAGAGTCAGGTTTATTTTTTTGGTATTCCATCTACTTTTCTCCCTTGGAAAAGACTTCATTTTTGTTACCCACAGAAATGAGTGTACCACTCTAGGCTACCCTCTGAAACATGTTAAAAGATTTTGAAGAATACATTCCTGTTTTGTCTCGGTTCTGCACAACCTTCTCTCACTTCATGTGTTCTTATGTTTCTTAGTGGTAGTGAATAGGGGGGGAATTTATTTGGTCAGTGACCCCTTGTCTATCTGGTTTTATTCAGTTCCCTGCAATGCAGCCACTCTGTCTTTTGTAGAGTGCATGATTGTATTTTGTCTAGAGGTTTACCTTGTGCAATTGGATGCAAATCGGTTGTTGCCATCAATCTTCTGCAAGTACTAACTCCATAATGCGTTGATGGTCGATCTAAAAATTTTAGTGTGGATTATTTCTTTGTGGATCCGTCAATTACCATGACATACGAGTATGTTAAGGTAGCTATCATCTGTGCCCTTTTTTTGGTGATGAGATCAGACATGGATGTCATGATCAAAGGTTCATATATGGTGTTCAGCATTTAGTCCTAAGTCGCATTTACACCATCCAGCAAAAACCAGTCTTTCACGATTGCCTTCTTTTCATATGCTAACCCATTTTTCCCATTGGATCCGACAAACCCAGATTAGCAGTCTTGACCTTTCCTTGTATTTTGAGTGCATGTGACATCCCATCTCGACACATCCTCTCATTTCATAGTCTTCCTCTGAAGCAGATGGCTAGGCCCCACTTCAGCACTGTACTGGTTTGCCTGATAATCTTGCCTCTCCTTCAGGTCTCACATTTCTGTATGGTGCTAGATGGTCTATGACTACTAACATTTACTTTGAACTTTTTCTCTATTCAGTTATCATCCCACCCCCACAGCTCTTCATGTCATCCAAGAATCTTCAGTGTCCACTGTAACATCTGCTTTTGGTCGATCTTTTTTTCATTCTTACAAACTTAGTCGCTTCTGTAACTGTCCTTTGTACAGTCCAAACACTCCAGTGTGATTGAAGTGCAAGAGTGTAGTTCTGGTTGCTTTTGCATTATCATCCAATCAAAACCCCACGTAGGCTTTATACTTTATACGTGGTTGTGTTAGAGAGCAAAACTCACTCTCCTGCAGGCCAGTTTCAATAGAATATTGACATATTTAAATTAGGTGGTGATAATGGAACTGTAAGGTCTACTTGTTCCTTATTTTATTTTGGCCAGTAAACACCACGCACTCAAATTTTTTATCTATATGCTGGTTTTGGTTTGCCATTATTTTTTAGGTACTATGGAAGACTAAGTACAATCCTTGTTTTTTTTTGTGTGTGTGTTGTTTTGGGGGCTGGGGATTTTGGCTGGCGTACAGTTGTGTACTGTGTACGTGATGCACTGTGGGCATTACTTGAGGTTCTTTGTGGCGTCCCTTAGCTGCAGCCCCGTGCATTCCTTTTACTGTACCTCCGGTCATATTCTCTCTCGTCCATCTTGCTTTTCTTAACCCTCTCCTACAATTGTGCAACTGCGAGGTTTTCCTCGTGTCCCACGTTGAAAACCTTATTATTTTCAATTTCCCTTTCAGCACTGAATGACCGTATAGGCCCCAGCGCTTGGCCTATGGTCTACATTTTATATGCCATTCCTTTCTTTCTGACTAACCCTGTATTGCAAGTATTTAGATTACTGAATTGGGTCAGTTGGAAACCGGAATCGATTTGTTTTGCTTCTCAGGCGGCCGCGAGGTCGAATCTCCGACCGGCCAATGAAGAATAAGAGGAATTTGTTTCTGGTGATAGAAATTCATTTTCGCTATAATGTGGTTCGGATTCCACAATAAGCTGTAGGTCCCGTTGCTAGGTAACCAATTGGTTCTTAGCCACGTAAAATAAGTCTAATCCTTCGGGCCAGCCTTAGGAGAGCTGTTAATCAGTCTGGTTAAACTAAGATATACTAAACTGTTTTTTTGCCCACACCCCACCCACAAAAAAAAAAACTATTGGTAGAACTCATACCTTTGCTATTTTTAAACTTGACAGTGGTCAAGTATCTATTGTCCACTTGGGCGGAAAAGTTGAATATTAATTAGTTGATTAGTTGAAAGTGAACAGAGCAAAATTAGGCCATACTAAAGTCACAGATGTTTATCAGAGATAACATAATGTTATGAAGATGTAAAAACGATAGGCTAAAGTACAGCTAGAACGAGCTTTAATTTATGGTAACGTTTAAAACTATGAAGTTACTGAAAGAAACCCTTTTTGCAATTCGTAATGTCGATGGTAGAGCTTTACCAATTGCAGAGGCCTAAGTTTTGATAACGGTTGCCCAAGCAAAAAGGTTTGACTAATAGGGTAAGAGTTAAACCTATGTATCACATAGGTTAATTGAATGAAAAAAATTTTTTTATTTAAATAGGCAAGATTCGAAGAGACTTCGAAAGCAATGAATCTGATCTTCATAAGGGGAACTGGAAACGAGCAACCCTTGAAAAAGTGGCATTAGCAGCAGAAAATATGGGCACTATATAAAGATGAAACACCATCCACATGCCGGGCAAATGCGCGGCGGCCAAAGTAAATTGGTCACAAGTGTAGGAAATTCCTTTCATACTGCCTGCCTTGGATTGTGTGAACTGGTAACACTATAAAAGCGAGAGGATTACGGCAAAAAACAGCACCCGTCGTTTTTTCCCCTTGTGGTACGAGCTTTACCTTAAAAGTTAACTTGGAACGGACTGGATGGCTGGGCTAGTAGCATGTTGTCCCGTTTAATATAATAATAAAAAAAGGTTCAAAGTACAGTGGAAATGCATTGACAACATTTTGTCTATTAAAAACGACGGGGTTCTTGTTTGCAGGAAAGGTCCATGGACAAGATTTGATTACTTTGAGTTACTGTAAGGTGAAGCTAGAGTATAACCCACCTCCCTTCCAAAGAAAAAATAACTGTGGAGTGAGTTTTTGGGAACCAAAAACCAGAAGGTTGGAGGCGATTTTGTAAACTCTAGTTGTCAATTCCGTCAAATTTATTCAGATTTGTCTAAGTTGCCTAGTTAGTGTATAAATTGTAGATCGCGAATTTAGATCTTTTATAATGACTAATTTTTGTCTTGTAACTTTTATATTCGAAACAGTAGAGGAAATAAAAACCAGTAAATAATCGGACAGTCTTTTTATTGAAATCCAAAATATATTCAAATCTAGGGTGGTACACGGTAATAAATGTTAATTTCTTTTACCCCTTGGAACCAGCACTACAATGCACCGAGGAAGTTCCCCCAGCGAGAATTATTATAACCTGTCAGTTACCCGCTTCTGAAGCCAATTCAGGAACCTGTTTTCGAAGCTGGGAGGTAATTGCCAAGATGGGAAAACCCATATATATACTTTTCTCGTGCTTTCCAAGACGTTTTCCCGTTTTCCCTGTCTCTGCTAAAGAATGCCATACCTTTGTAAATATAAAAAAAGACATGTAAAAGGGAGCCCAAAGGTGAGAAGCCTTTGATGACGTCATTCTCATGGCCGATTTCGCACATAAGGCGTAAGCGCTGCCTAACGTGTAGTCTTACGAAACGTGATACTGAAAACCCTTAGAGATTTTGAGAGCCAGAAATCCGTTCTCACAGAAGGCATGAGGGCCAAAAAAATGTGTTCAGTTCCTCTGTGCTTATTAATGAAAACTCTACGGTATATAAACATACTTTCGACATTACGTTTTCGTCTCTTCCGAGAGGGAGTCTTTCTTCCATGCCTTGTTATAGAAAACGGGTTACTTTTATTCACCCACAGAAAACAAGAGAAACATTAAGCAAAACGACGCTAACTGCGGTATTTTCATATTCTCGCATATGAGCAATTTTGATACTGACTTTGTTACTAATAGAAACCTCAACTTAGAACTTTAATGGAGTATTCACATATAAATGTTAATATATAAGGGTATTTGCTCTTATCTTCTGAGATGTTTACATAGAAAACAGACTAATTTCTCAAAACAGTGTTAACTAAAATAACATAGCCTGCTTTACGTGCTAAACAAAATCTGTTCCCTAGGCAAATTTCCAGCATTTTGCCGTCAAATTTGACATCAAACTGTCAATAATGATGGAAAAATTGAACACCGGCCATGTTTATAAACACGGGAGACTTGAATTTTGCCACCACTACTGGCAATTGATGCGAAATGACAGATGGCAGTGAAAAATATTAAATGACAGATGGCAGTGATAAAATACGTTAGAAAATACATTGCCACGACACCCGCCCAGAAATAGAAATGTTATACTGCTGCCTACAAACTCTTTGATTATTATTCTTTAGAAACACTCTATCATAGAAGTTTTCAAAACTGAAACAGCCATTTTTTACTTTCATTCTTTCTAAACCCATTTCCTGACCAAAACTATCCACGTAAATTTGGAAATACAAATTACTATATTATAACTTGTAATACACCATTTACCAGATTACAGGAACAAATAAACCAAGGACAAAATTCAACGAAATTTATTTTATTTAAAACTGCGCCATCCTCCTGTCTTTGTTACAACAAAAGCAATTAATTACGACGAGACACAAACAGTACTCCCAAAAGCAGACAAGTGACCCAAACGCCTTAGGTGGAACAACCGTGCCTTGTGGCACACCCCCACAAAAAAAAAAAAAAAAAAAAAAAAAAAAAAAAAAAAAAAAAACACTTCGTCTTATGGCCCAACACCATTCAATGCAAGTGATTGAGTCAGGTAAATGGTCAGAGACGTGCAAAGCTACTATCCTCCTGCCCCGTTCTTCCTCCCCCAGCAGGACAGCAGGTCGGACTAACGTCAGCCTTCACTCTACACGTGGACCACCAGGCCAAGTTTAGATTCCGTGTGATACTGCCTTACAAACTCATCCCATTGCCAGGTAATTAGGGAGGAATGTCCAGCATCTGATTGGAACATTCCTCTGGGTGTTTTGGAGTTTGGATGCTATTTCAAATCTTTCAACTTTCAGTTTCTGTAAGATCAAAAACTGCAGTTTTGTATTGATCACCAGAACAGAGGTACAAAACTAAGAATTTTCCTTTGCATTTGCTCACCAAATACAAGCCTATAAACATTTCTGTTCATTTTGTTTATCAAAACAAAGCCACAGGATTATAAAAACACTGCTGTTTTATACTGAGCAAGATGGCAAATCTATGAAAATTACAATTTCATGTCGCTCACTAAGAGCAGGTGTACAAATCAAAGTGGCTGTTTCACAAACTCACTACAGAAGGGCTCCTACAAATAAAAACTGCAACTTTTGCACTGATCACTAGAACATGGCTACAGAATAACCATAAGGTAGGACTACCATTGCTGCAGCCTCGACCGTCTACTGGTTATGAAAAACTTCAAGGAAAGCTTACTGCTTTAAAATAAGACATATCTCAAGACTTCTTTTCAAAAGATGATACCAAACCGCTTTCAAGCTTCAAGCTCCCAGTAAATTTGACTTTGCTTTTAGGTCTCCAAAACTAACACTTTTTTTTTTTTTTTAGCACAAAACTCTTCTAATCTTACAGAAATTTTAGGCACAAGATTCTTCCAAACTGACGCACTTTCTGGGTATAAAAACTCTCCTAGACTGACCCATTTTTTAGACACAAATTCCTCCCAAACTGAAAATTTTTGTGTAGAAAAATCTCTCAAATTGACACGCTTTCTTGGCACAAAATTTTCCTAAACTGACTAATTTTTGGGGACATGTAACTCTACCAAAACTAACGCACTTTTTGGCTACAAAATTGTACCAAACTGACACTGTTTTGTAGGTACAAAACTCTCCTAAACTGTTACATTTTTTGAGTACAAAACTTCCCTACTGAGTCTTTTTTTGGTATACATCTCTCCAAAACTGACGCAGTTTTAAAACTCTTCCTAACCAATACACTCAACAGGCATAAAAAATCACCAGACTGACTCTTATTTGGTACAAAATACCCTTCCTTACAGACATTTTCTGGGTTCCAAAACTCTCCACTTTCTAGGCAAGGTAGGCTCTAAACTGACAAACTTTTTAAGCAAAAACTCACAAACGGACACCCTATGTTAAACAGTCACTATTCAAGTCTAAAACAAAGACCTTCTATCCAAAAAAAATAAAAAACACAATTTCCAGGGAGAAAAAAGATTAGTTTGAATTGACAGGATTACTGTGCGAAACAATTATCCCAAACTAACACCCTTACTGTGCGAAACAATTATCCCAAACTAACACCCTAACACTTTCTAGGAGAAAAATGCTCAAGCAAACACTTTCTAGGAAGAAAAAATCTCAAACAAACACTTTCTAGGAAGAAAAAATCTCAAACTAACACTTTCTGCGGATAAAGACTAACACTTTCTAATGAGAAAAAGTCTCAAACTAACTCTTTCTAAGGAGAAAAAGTCTCAAACTAACATTTTCTAGGGAGAAAAGTCTCAAATTAACACTTTCTAGGGAGAAAAAGTCTCAAACTAACACTTTCTAGGGAGAAAAAGTCTCAAACTAACTTTCTAGGGAAAAAAATTCTCAAACTAACACCATCTAGGGAGTAAAATTCTCAAAAGAAAAATTCTCAAACTAACATTTTCTAGGGAGAAAAAGTCTCAAATTAACACTTTCTATGGAAAAAGTTCTCAAACTAACACTTTTGAGGGGAAAGTTCTCATACTAACACTTTCTTGGGAGAAAAATTCTCTAACACTTTCTAAGTAAAAAAAATCTCAAACCAATCCTTTCTAAGGGAATAATTTCTCAACGAATGCACTTCCTAGACTTATGGACACCAAAAACACTAATCTCACAAACTGCCAAGACTTTTTAGACAAAATATACACACAAACAGACCTAAGCAAAAAAGAACTTTATGGCTAACAGCCTTTCTAACCAAAAAGATCTTGAACCAACAGATTCTCTACGCAAATGCTACTAATAAATTTTCTAGCCAGAAAGATACTGAACTAACAGACTTTCTAGGCCAAAGCTGCTAGCTAACAGACTTTCTAGCCAAGGTCTTGAACCAATAGCCTCTCTAGGTCAAAGCTGCTAACTAACAGACTTTCTAGCCAAAAAGACCTTGAACTAACAGACTCTCTAGGCCAAAGATGTTAACTAACAGCCTTTCTAGCCAAAAAGATCTTGAACTAACAGACTCTCTAGAGCAGAGCTGACAAATTCAGATATCTTGAATGAAAAGACATCAAAGCATTGTTGGCAAAATTCTAACAAATCAACAAGACTTCACGAAGGCAAAAGCAAGCATACAAATATTGTCAATGAGGATATACCTAACATCCTTTCTTAAATTCAGGAAAATAGTACAAACAAACAGATTTTCTGATCCACAAAACTGTCACACACCAAGACACCTCCTGAATGCAAAGATATAAAAGCTATAAAAGGTATAAAAGCCTAGCCTTTCTATAGGAAAAAAAACCTTTCTGAAGGAAAAGTATCATGTAGAAACAGACTTCCCCAGTCAATCAAGATCCGACAGATTTTCTAAAATTGAAAATACACAGTAAACTTCTTGAATGCAAAAATATCATAAGGAACTTCTTGGAATGCGAAAGCTTCATGATCTATAGTCTATGACAGACCAACAAATATTTCAAATCCGAAACTATAAAAAAGTAACAGAATTTCTACATCAAAATACTGTACAACATAGAACACACACTTTCGGAATCCGATTGACCATAAACAGACACTGAATCCCACACATCATTCAAACGCCAACTAACGTATTCTACAATGTACACTACTGATACTGAGGTCGATGACTACTGAATTTTATCATTTAGCACTAACAACACAATCCTAATTTATCACCTGGAGCCAAGGGTGTTATAAAAAAACAGCACACAAATTGAATCTCAAGCTTGATATCACATTTTCACAAATGAATGCAGAAACACCAAATTCCACTGTCATCAACTACTTTATGAATACTGACCTCCACTGTCACTAAGTAATTTTAAATTAGCAATCCACTATCATCTGCAAAGTGCTGAATGATAAGTCCACTGTTACCAACACCTATCTGAATATCAAATCCATCGTCACCCAAAAAAAACGGGAATACCTTCACCAGACTTAACACAAACACTTTCTTAAAGTTAAAACACCACTATTACAAAACTATTCTTTCTGTTTTACTTACTTCGCTGTCATAAGCCAATCTTTTTGTTGGTCTAAAAGTAGACCATCATGACAGCACATTATATGAATCCAACGACATGATCAAGAGTCCTGTACACCAAAGTTAATATCAAGAACTTAGGGAACACAACATTGATCATAACCTGTTATTACAGCTTACTACAGCCAAAATATTATCATTCTTAACAATACTTTTAAATGTGAAGCTTTAACTTTTAATTTCTCTCATTCTGGCTACAACCGTATTTTTGCAGCTTCCTATAGCCAAGCTGTTATTATTAACAATACTTTTAGATACCAAACTTTAACCTTTAATTTCTCTTTCTAAATCACAACCTCGGATTTGACTAAAGCCCAAACGGTCACCATGAAAATGAAATCTCTCATTCTGAACAAGAATAACTTCAAAAGACTTCCTGAATACCATTACATGTAAGTTTAATACATTTGAATCTTTCTAAAACTACGAAAGATCAGAACTTTGAAAACATCTACACTTTCAAAGACATCTTCAGAGGTACATTGCATACTAATTCCAAAATCAAGGAATTCCATAACCTACATTCTGATCCTTACCTGAAATCAAGTTACACATGGTCAGGTTTATTGCTTGTAATATCCAACATCAGCACATTGAATCTGAATATACGTCAGCGTGGGATGTCAACACAACTTTGTAGAAATAAAAAAGCTAAACCAGTTTTGACTCTAAATCACTAAAAAACTGCACGGTTCCTCAAAACAGTATTGCAACCACATAACCACACTACACCAGGGGCATGCGCAGTATTTCTAATTCTGAAAGCAAACACCAAGTTCAGTTAACCATTACAACACTTCCAGTTACATCAAACCTTCAGAGGATAACAGCAAACACTCGAAGTCAATGAACAATTAAAAACTGAACAAAACATCCTCAAAGGTAGCATTCAATATTTGAGCACCTTCTGTAAGAAAATGGCATCCAGCTTATCCACAGCTGTTTCGTCCTTATTAGACCAAGCTTTTCAAAGGAATTATTTCATATCAGGTAAACTTTCAATTGGAAAGGTAACCTGAAGAAGAGGACTGTTTCCTCACCCACACTAAGTGACAAGGAAAACCAATGTTCAAAGATTTAGAAGTGAACACCCTCAAAATTAGCATTAAATATCTGAGTAACTTCTCTAGAAAATTTTTAACAAACTCATCCACAGATTCTGTTTCAACCAAATTTGACTAAGCCTTTAAAAGGAATTGTTTCATATTTTAACTTGAGGTAACTTGAAGATCAGGACAGTTTCCTCATCCACACTGACAGGGAAAACCACTGTTCAAAGTACCAGCCCTTGCATTCAGAAAGTCCACATATTTCACAAAACCACAAAGCTTCCAATATGCCTTTTAGTATGGTACACAGTACGGTGATGTTATACTAACCTTTCCAACGCAACGATATCTTTATTATTACACAGGACTTTCGGAAACTTGTCAAACATGGTCGCTTCTGTCCATTTTAGGACAAACACATCCATCTAACTTCCTACAAGATTCATATTTAAACACCCTTTCTTGTCTAATTAACTGACGATGTTATCAATTTGTAAGGCTTCTCACACATCCCCTAAAAAATGACATTTGTGGTATTTATCCTTTCTTTATGTCAAGTGCACGAATGAAATGACAGCCTAAGACAAAAAGGTGTTTGAGCCCCAAGCTGGTACCCCCTTTTGGGAAAGACTGCAGGTGTCTGAAGTGATTAAAAGTTTTGTCATATACTCGACAAAAAAAAGGAAGACTCTGAATTTTCAAAATGCTCTGGAACATTTAACTTTTATGTTTTTGCTCTGGAATATTCAACTTTTATGTTTTAGGACATTAGGCAAGATATAAATCATATTCAGTAGTTATCAATGATTTTGTGACGCAAAGTTTTAAGTAAACAACCATAATTAAAGACTAGCATGTGGTACAGTTAATCAAAGCCAACGTCAGCTAAAATGGCAAATTCTGCTCAATAAATTTTCTAATCTCAGTAAATGATGTTCAACAAGTTATAATTTTCCATAATACGTAAACAAATTAACATGAACGTGGCCAGGACACTACTTTAAACAAGAGAATCCAATTGTAAACTTACAAGTAAAATGTGACAATTCAGAATAAAAAAAATTTCCCCTTAATAACCCTAATTACTACAAGTATTTACAAGTAAATTCATTCATAGAACTCTAAGGTATGAATTCAATCAACCACAAACGCAGTGATCCAAAGACTAACACGTTTGACAATATATGATTCGTCAGCAGTTGCCTTTTGCTTAATCCAGCTTGTTTCTACAAGACTCAATTTCTGTAACAAGATGTGGGAGAAAATCCTGCATGAAATCTAAAAAAAAAACAGAAAACAGAATGGCGAAGTGTATGAATAATGTACCGTAGATTTTCTTACGCTATACATAGAAAAAATGAAGTAGGGTTTTTTTGGCCATCACACATCTGTTAAATAACAAAATCTGACTAAAATCTATAGGGGTCAATATATCATATATTAAGACTGCATGTCACGCAAACACTTGCTTATGTACTAATGCGGTCGTAAGAATGAACACAAGTTAAGACTTATCCGAGTGGTAACATTACCCCCTTTGGACTACCTTTACATAATTGTCTCCTTTTACTTTTAGAAAGGTCTACCATTCTCAGCAGTGACAAGTAAACAGGAAAACACCTGGGAAAGCACAAGGAAAATATACATATAAGCTTTTTCCATCTTGGCAATCAGCTCCCAGCTAAGAAAACAGGTCTCTGAGTTGGCTTCGAAGAAGCTGACAACTGACTGGTTGTAATATCTACTGCTGAGGACACTCCCACCTTCGGGGCACTGCAATGCTGGCTCCAAGGAGTCCTTTATTTTAAGTCTTTTTCAGTTTTCTATTTATACAATGTAAATTAATATGAGGACTTCTGTATTTTCAATCTCACCCCTTAATAATGAGCATCAATTTATATCGTTTTCTTTAAATTCCCATATTCAATCTTTAAAGACTGCTCTAGTTCTCACTTGGTCTTCAATTCTGAAGAAAAAAAAAAAACTTTCCTTCTTAAAACTTATAAGAGGAAATTCACAACTTAAATCATGACACATTACATTAACTGCTCAAAATTCAAAACAAAAAACTTCAGAATTAATTTAAATATTTGCTTAGTATGAGTGCACGAGACCCCTCCAACTGAGTGTGCCAAGTGTGTAATGATGCGCCTAAGCCTGTACAGTGTACAGGAAGGCTTCAGCAGTGTACAGGAGGGTAACATGATGTTTTAAAGACGGCTTCAGCAGCACATTGGAGAGTAACATGGTGCTTTAAAGAGGGCTTCGGCAGTGTACTATAGGAGAGTAACATTATGTTTTAAAGGCGGCTTCAGGAGTGTACTATATAGGAGAGTAGCATGATGTTTTAAATAAAGCTCTAGCAGTGTATAGGAGAGTAACATGATGCTTTAAAGAAGGGTTCAGCAGTGTATAGGAGAGTAACATGACGCTTTAAAGAAGGGTTCAGCAGTGTATAGGAGAGTAACATGATGCTCTAAAGAAGGGTTCAGCAGTGTATAGGAGAGTAACATGATGTTTTAAAGGCGGCTTCAGGAGTGTACTATATAGGAGAGTAGCATGATGTTTTAAATAAAGCTCTAGCAGTGTATAGGAGAGTAACATGATGCTTTAAAGAAGGGTTCAGCAGTGTATAGGAGAGTAACATGACGCTTTAAAGAAGGGTTCAGCAGTGTATAGGAGAGTAACATGATGTTTTAAAGAAGGATTCAGCAGTGTATACGAGAGTAACATGACGCTTTAAAGAAGGGTTCAGCAGTGTATAGGAGAGTAACATGATGCTTTAAAGAAGGATTCAGCAGTGTATAGGAGAGTAACATGATGTTTTAAAGAAGGCTTCAGCAGTGTATAGGAGAGTAACATGACGTTTTAAAGAAGGCTTCAGCAGTGTATAGGAGAGTAACATGACGTTTTAAAGAAGGCTTCAGCAGTGTATAGGAGAGTAACATGACGTTTTAAAGAAGGCTTCAGCAGTGTATAGGAGAGTAACATGACGTTTTAAAGAAGGCTTAAGCAGTGTACAGGAGAGTAACATGATGTTTTAAAGACGGGTTCAGCAGTGTATAGGAGAGTAACCCAATGCTTTAAACAAGGCTTCAACAGTGTAAAGGGGAGTAACATGATGCTTTAAACAAGGCTTCAGCTGTATAGGAGAGTAACATGATGCTTTAAACAAGGCTTCAGCAGTATACTGTATAGGAGAGTAACACAGTATTTTAAAGAAGGCTTTAGCAGTGTACTATAAGAGAGTAACGATGTTTTAAAGAAGGCTTCAGCAGTGTACTGCATTGGAGAGTAACATGATGTTTTACAGAAGGCTTCAGCAGTGTACTGTATAGGAAAGTAACATGATGTTTTAAAGAAGGCTTCAGCAGCGTAGGGAGCATGAATTGAAGCTTCAGCAAGGAAACAGAACTGCTCGAAGTGCTTTAAATGTGAAAGGAGCTTCATATTGTGGAGTGTATGGGTCGGTGCAGTGAAATTATTAATATTAAAAATAAACAGCTTAATCGGACCACTGGGTTAATATTCTTGACATTCACAGGGATGGCCAGGAGGGTCTGCTCTTATGGCCTACATTAGATCTTATTTTATATTATGGAACTTCTGAAAAAGTTAATAATTGGAAAAACTGAAAATGAAGAGGATGATGCCAAATTTCTTTCGAGGAGAGAGAGAGAGAGAGAGAGAGAGAGAGAGAGAGAGAGAGAGAGAGAGAGAGAGAGAGAGAGAGAGAGAGAGCGCTATAGTGATCAGAACTGCCCTTCAATGGACAAAGTATACATCTCTGCATCTTCAAAGTTATGGTTTAGATGCACGTTCCAAGTTATGCTTTAGATGTACAAAGGGTTTACAAGCTAAAGTTTACAGAGGAGACTGAAAAAATGCCATTTGATGAATGGTGTGTGTGTGTGTGTGTGTGTGTGTGTGTGTGTGTGTGTGTGTGTGTGTGTGTGTGTGTGTGTGTGTGTGTGTGTGTGTGTGTGTGTGTTCAAGTTCCCAAACGAAGAAAATCCAGTAAGAATGTAAAGACGAGTGGGTTCTAGAAGCAGGAACAATTTCTAGACTGTTCATTCTATTTCAGAAAAAAATCCCTCAACTCTTGCTTCTATCCCTAAAGAAAACTGCCGAGAATTACTGCTAATCATATTACTGAGGCCTTGGACAAAACTGCAAAGAATTACAGCTAATTCTGATTACTGAGGACCTTAGTCAAGGCAAACAATTTATATAGCTTAGGTGTCCTCAAACATAGCTCACACTGGTTAGAGGTATAACAAAGGATTGACAGATTTTATAATTTAACAGAATTTTGGTACCATGAGAGTTTAAATCAATTTAATTTTTGCACAATTGTACCGTGAGCTCCTATAAATGTCCCTGAACAGTTTCAAAGTTAAAAATTCTTGCAGTATTGTACCATGAGCTAAATGACAATGACCCTTGACATTTTAAAGCTAAATAAAGCTAAGAGACCTTGTGAGAACTAAGCAGAAAGCTAAAATACAGAAGTCCTTGCACAACATAATGGTATTACAATAGTTTTCCCATTATTCAGATTTTAAAGTTACATTTCTAACAATTTCAGTTAACTGAATCTTTACTTGATCATTTTACTGAAATTCAATGGGAGTTGCAAGAAACATGCTAACACTAAATGTGTCTATATATATATATATATATATATATATATATATATATATATATATATATATATATATATATATATATATATATATACATATATAATTATTTATACCTCTACCTACAAAAATAACCATTACGTCAAAACACAGTAGCAGTGGGTATTTGTGAAATTTACAAAACCTCTAAATTCGAGCTAATAAAAGTGAATATCTGAAGAGATTTTTCACTTGTATAGTCAAAAACATAAAAAAATGTCCCTAACAAATATAAAAACAAACACTGACTGAAATGGACTTGTTCCTAAGTCAAGACAAAACTCTACAACATTAAAATCACACTTGGATAATTCTTAAGAATCTCGCTGACGCTCTGAAATGATCTATACTTGACATGGTTACTTGAATGGCTTCATACAGTCAGTTTTAGGGCAATCATACCTTTAACGAAAATATCCAAACTAGCAAATATTCTCCCTTTACTTTCAATCAATTCCCTTAATCTCTTCCCACTCTGCTGATCAACTTCTTCAACCTAACTTTACTCCAATTTACACCATTCAAGGAAGATCAGTCCCTTCGTGAAAATACAATGAAAATAAACCATGTATCCTGAAATATGAATCATAATTACAGTGATAAGATCTTTGTAAAGTAAACTTTGTATCCTGAAACATGTTGAGCTATATGTCAACTGATATTAAATTATCATAAGTCTAAGTAAATGCTTAGGTGAAAACAATAAGGGTTGTAAATAATGTATAAAAAATCTAAGTGCAGGTGAACTTCAGAGCCAGTCATAAAACTGATAAATCTAAGTAGTAAAATCTGTGTATCTCGCATAATACTGAGCTACTGGATGGCTAATTATTAAACAGAGGAGACGTGAATCTGATAAGAATATATCCTGAAATACTGAACCAGTATAAGGTTTCAGTGACCAACTATACGTAATGTATATCCTGAAATATCATGAACTACCTCGTTGTGCTTGAAACTACAACAGTTCCTACGAAGATATTTCAAGAAGCAGAGCCGAGATGATCTCAACTTAGGTCAAAAGCACTATTATGACCCGGATGAACTAACACTTGTGCGATACTATGAACTTGACATCCTATTTCATTAGTCAAAGGAGGCAAGACTTTAATGTCTCCATACCAAAGTATGAATCCTTCCAACATCCATGGCAATGGGCCCGTTTTTTATACTTCACGTATTCCATTAACAACAGCTGTCATTTTCATGTAACCCCTATATTCTGGACATTAATAAGAATTGAATCAACATTCAGTAAATATAGTCGACTCTTGAATTTGGACTCTGGAAAGTTAAATTCTTCTTTCGATGAGGGTTACAAGTATGAGTCTTTCGTTCAGGGTTACAAGTATGAGACTGGTGGTCCAACTTTTTCCATTTATACTTTGAAGCTGTAGATATTTTCCTGAAAAGGTGAGGAAGAAATTAATGATAGGTCAAACTGGGATCTTCTGACTTGCAACGAATATGATAAAATTATAATTTGTTATAACATGTCCCTAGCATCCTATGCACAGACCCCTTTTACTAAGAGGGGGACATATGGGGTAGGGTCTTTTTAGGCTAGTGTTGAATGTCTTTAGTTATTTTATCTAGTACTGAATGTATTTAGTTTTTTTATCTAGTGTTGAATGTCTTTAATTTTTTTTATCTAGTGTTGAATGTCCTTAGTTTTTTTTATCTAGGGCTGAATGTATTTAGTTTTTATCTAGTGTTGAATGTCTTTAATTTTTTATCTAGTGTTGAATGTCTTTAGTTTTTTATCCAGTGTTGAATGTCTTTAGTTTTTTATCAAGGAAATGTGAAAAATTTTTTTTGGTCACTGTAAATTTGGAAGTAATTATAGACTGGAATACTCTGCAAAGTTAACTATAGAGTGGTGAAGGCTTCTTGGTGTAAGTTTAAAGAGGAAATTACAATAGGCATTTCCTAATCTGAATTAAATATTATTATTATTATTATTTTTATTATTATTATTATTATTATTATTATTATTATTATTATTATTATTATTATTATTATTATTATTATTATTATTGTTGTTGTTGTTGACAATTTTTCTTTAGTTTTCTGGTTAAATAATAATAATAATAATAATAATAATAATAATAATAATAATAATAATAATAATAATAATAATAATAATAATAATAATTCAACCGGAAAACTAAAGAAAAATTGCTGACGACCATAGTTTATACTCGAGTTCAATTGACAGATATTATTATTATTATTATTATTATTATTATTATTATTATTATTATTATTATTATAGATACTTGGAACTGGCTAAAACATTTATAAGACCATTTCAACATTTCAATGAAATCCAGTTAAAAGTTTTTGCACTAAAAGAAGGCACAAACATATCTTCTTCAAGTACTCCCATCACTGGGTCAATCATTTTCCGGAGAGGGTCACTTACTGCTCTCAGTAACTTAACTTTCTCGAGGTACTCGTCAAATACAACGGCATTTTATATAATACACTGGAACTAACCCATAATCACTGGGGAGAAATTAAGAGAAAATTAAACCAGTCTTACAGAACTTGAAGATTCCACAATACAGTACCAAGATTTTAAATATTTGTTACCAATGCCACAAAGATCTAGTTCCTTCACTCATTTTCCTACTGTAATGACTCATTCTTTATCAAATTAAATTTCCTTTTCATGAGTATTTTAAGAGCTACTGGCACTGATGGTCCACAAACTTCAAATTCACTATTTTCATTCTGTCCTAAACCTCAGTCCAAAACTTTAGGTTATTTCAATCTGAGTTTCTGTGAAACCGAAACCTCTAAACCTATAGTTCTGGCTCCAAATGAACATTATTTCTATACCACCCAAACAATACATTTTTCCAGACATCTCTGTTTACGTTCATTAAACACTGACCTTTGTAAACGTGCTACATAATGGCCTTTGGATTATCTTGTTACAGTTCACCAATGACTTCCTTCCAGAATTTGCGAACTGCAGATAACCTAGAAAGGTGAGAAAAAACTTAATTAAATCATGGAAAATTGAGGTCATTTTGCTTGCACCTTATCAAGAAAGTGTTTAATGAATACAGAGAGAGAGAGAGAGAGAGAGAGAGAGAGAGAGAGAGAGAGAGAGAGAGAGAGAGAGAGAGAGAGAGAGAGAGAGAGAGAGAGAGAGAGAGAAACTGTAGCATAAAAATACCTGTACAAATATTATCACATCTGAAGTCATTATGCTCATTCTTAAATATTTAATGCAAATTTTCTCTGTTAACAGGAAAAATAACATAAATAGAATATACATCCAACAAAAACATCTACAGTTCTGTGTTTCTCAAAGACTGAACTTTTACATATTTCATATTCATTAAATACCTACCTCACTACATCTTCAATTCGTATCGGTCTAGTAATGTCCAAAATCTTGGCCAGCTCTTCCACCACGTATCTGGGGTCTCTGGTAAGGCAGTTCTGATACCACTGCAGGCTACGATTGCTAAAAAATCTAAGCTTAAAAAAGAAAGGACAATAAGCTTTAGTATGAGCAACACACTAGAGTATCAAACCTCTTCAAGAAACTTTTTTTCAAAGTTTAATCCATTATTTCTAAGAAAAGTTCCTGAAAAATATTAACCAAATACAAGATCTGATGACTTCCACCCTTCCAAAGTACCTCGCATTGCCGAAACAAATTTTTTAGTAGCCAGTTTTGCCAACCCTACAGCCTAATGGACACAAATCAATGCTGTCACCTTCAAGATTGAATTCCTAAAAATCCAGCTATACTAAAATGGCTTAAAAGAACTTCTAGGTCTTCCTCACACATCAATAAACCTGTCACCTACTACACTTGAACTGTGGGTATTCCTACAGGCCTATTTTATCCAAGGGTAACCAACCTAAACCAGAGACTGTTATAGGCCTATAGGCCTTTCAGCTGCTAAAAGAAGAATAAAGTAGTTTAACTTCATGAAAGCCTAGTCTATAATATTTCAAAGTTTGCTACTAGACTTAATATGTCTTCATATCCTGAAATTGCAATACCAGAATGTAAACTATTAGGGATATTTCAGGAGATACGAGGCGTCTATTACATGAGAACCAGGAACTACAGTGTTATTAATACACACCCAATAATTCTAGACAGATTCAGATGCCATCTCAAGTATACTACAAAAACTACCTGAATCTACAATGTTGGCCTTGTCTCCGAAACTGTGACTAGGATTCTTCTCTAAGTTTGGTAAGAAATCTGGCAGGATATCTGTTCCAAAACTTCTGTTCAAACTTAAAATTACCAGCTCTATAGCTGAATTCACAACCATATCCGAGTTATCCCCGTTAAATTTGATGCCACAGTGGTTAATTAAACGATCACCAGGACAATACTATTAACGGAAAATGGAGTTTAAAAACGCGAGAAAAAAGACCTTGCTATTTTGGCTAGAGCGGATGCATGAAACCAAGTAGGCTACTGTAGGTTAGAATTTGGTAGTTCCTCTCCGATGTGCATGATCCACAATAATGACCCAGCAGTTTGGAGGTTGACACAGACCATAGGCTAATGTGTGTCTGTGATATTCAACTGCTTAACCTGGAACACCTGAAGTAGACTGATCAGTACATCCTAACAATGAATATTCAAGGACTTACACTTTTAGAGCTAAGGAAGTGTTTATAATTAGCTTCAAAAGCAATTTCTTTTAGGCCAGCTTCAACAACTTAATAGTTTACAAAATTATAAACTACTTACCAGTACAATATCTATGCCAAAACAAACGTTGCATTTTTCATCTTTTTTGTGTTTAAAAACCTCTAATGCTTATACATCGCAGGAAAGGTTAAAACGTCTAAGAATATTTACCTTAAACTTAACAGTTCATCAACCTTGATGCAAATTTTATCAACATTGCAATACTACAGGATATTACAAATTGATTTTGGTTCACCCTGACTTTGCAACCATCCCCACTTTGTGGAGTTTTCACTTTTCTGAACTACAGAAAATCCTGATGTACAGAGTCATCAAAATAGTAATAAACTGATGCATATAATAGGTTTATACTGAGACTAAATATGTCTAATATTATGAAGCAATAATTAAATTTCTGTGCTACAAAATCTACTTATGTAAAAATAAAAAATTCCTATAAATCTTTGTATGGAATGGAATGAAACATAAAATTAAGGCCAAAGGCCAAGCGCTGGGACCTATGAGGTCTTTCAGTGTTGAAAGGGAAATTGACTGTAAAAATGTCAGAAAAGTGTCTGTAAAAATGTCAGAAAAGTGTAACAGGAGGAACACCTTGTAGTTGCACTATGAAACAACTGTTAGGAGAGGGTTGAGAAACGTAAGACGGAAGAAAGAGAATATGAATTGAGGTACATTATATGGAATGAAAGGGGTTGCAGCTAGGGGCAGAAGGGACGCTGCAAAGAACCTAAAGTATTTAAATCTCTGAATGCAGAGAAGTGAAACCATTACACTAACAAAAATAAACTTTTGCAAATCACTGTTTCCATTTGCAGTGGCTCTGATGTTGCTATTGTACAGAACTCCATTTACAGATACAAATAAAAAAACCTAACTTTTCTGCAGCTTGCTCCAAATAAATGGGCTATTGCTATAATTCACTTCAGTGCTCGTTGATTGCAGCATGATAGGGAGTAACGTCAATGGATCTGTAAAAGAAAATCAATACTCAATTACCTAGAGCCCACCAGTCACTTTATCATTTTGGGTACATTACGTATATAAGGTACTTGATTTAGCTTAATTTTTCTAGTCGTGCTATGATGATGAACCAACCTGACTCAAGATGAAATGAATAAAATGGAAATTTTTAAGCATACTGCATTTTTCCTATAGGCTACCTGTGAACCTTAGGCTACAAGCTATAGTCTATACTACCCTAACCTAACCTAAGATTTCACTGTCAACTTTAGCAGGGCATTTCAAACAGCATGAAATCTACCTACGTGGCTAACTTGACACTTTAGGGGTAGGCTATAAAAATCGCTTAAGCAAATACTTTAGGTAAAGCCTCTTATAATTCCCAGGTCTTGGAGAAACTATTGTTTGTCATAAACTTTGTTTTGTTGGTTACGTTTATAATTATACCACCTTCATCTACCCAATATATTCATTAATGAATTTCTGACGAATCAGAACGAGACCTACAAGAGGTATAATGATATGAATAGCCATTTAAGCATCAAAATAAGCCTATGCCTGATTAAAGTGTACATCTGGTAGGCCTATGTCACTTGACAAGTTGGTAACCAAACTCCTCCTCTAATGTAGACAACTGAGACATAAACATAACATAATAAAACATCGTTTAAGAAATAATGCACGTATCTTTGATGAAATGAAACACATACATTACGACATTCCTCAGCGAAAATACAAACTTTATCGAAAACTTACGAGGTCATCCACAACAGCCTTTGTATCTTTGGTTGTTTACAAAGAAGACAAGCGAATACGAGCCTAGAGGGAATTCATCACAACAAATGGAAATCGTCTCATACTAGAATTATATGAATAAAATGTCCAACTTAAGCTATATTATATTAAAAATGATTAATTAAAACATGAATCTGTTAGCTAATCGACCCATTTAGCGGTTTAATAGCGTTGACGTATTTGATTTAGGCTTTTGACAATTCTGGATGACGATACTGTGGACATCTACCGAGTGCTAAACGAACTTTAAAACATAACTAAACAATGTATGGTAACTAGAAATATTTTTGTTAACGGGAAGATTCAAACTTCAATCTTCCGTAAGATATGAGAAATTTTATCAAAGTGATATAATATGTATGTTAAAATCCCAAATTTAATTTATTTTTCCCAAAAATTTGCTAAAATAAATAAAAACAAAAACATTACATGGCAACTATTGCAACTCTGGCTCTCCTGCAATATATAACTATTGTCTAAGCTTTAAAGTTAAAATAATAAAACTATTTTTGCGTTCTAAGAAGTAAAATATACAAATATATTTTTTAAAAATTATTATTTTACTAATAAATACTAATGTTAAGGGTATGTGTCACTTGAAAACAATCTGTCTTTAAGGTATTCTGATATATTTGTTTAGTAACAGAAGCACAGACGAATTCTAAATGCTGCCTCATGGTCAGGGGTGAAACACGATGTAATACTACAAAATCATAAAGCAGAATATATAGACATCTTAATAAATAACAATAAATATTAATAAATAACAAGTGCAAAAAAGGTTAGATTTGACCAAAATACTTAACATTTTTTAAGAGCTTTCGCGAAGTTGTCTTGTAAACATTGTGCAGACATCATTGACATAATTAAAAAATTGAATGCAATAACACTGGACGTCCCATAGAAAAAAGTCAACTGGGATTGAATTGATATTAGATGAGTTTCGTTTTACATCTATGAGTATGTGTAAATGAATCTGGAACAGTTTACTTAAAAGCTTTGTGTAAAATAATGGTATGAACACTAACTGACAATATCTTGCAAATACCTGTGATGTGGTTTGAGATTTTAAGAGTAATGTGTGAAATTTCTCTATCAGTTAGGAAATAAATAATAACTAATTAGTTATTAAAATTAGTTATTGGAAGTACGGAAATTTAATAGAGAATTATCATACAAAATGATCACTGGAGACTATTAGTAACTGCCAAACTTGAATGCTTTTGAAATGAGATAATTTATTGATACATTCTCTCAGACCACATGAGATAAAGATAAAATACACAAGATTTTCGATATTATAAAACCAAATTATTTTATCTATATCTTTCATCGTATGAAAGTCTGACAAAAAACTTTGACAAAAAACTTGATCCAAATTGAATTCAGCTCATGTAGCAATCTAATTTAACTTTATTTGTTTGATACAGGGTCCTCTGCCTGCATTTATTATTATTATTATTATTATTATTATTATTATCATTATTATTATTATTATTATTATTATTATTATTATTATTATTATTATCATTATTATTATTATTTAAAAGACCAGCAGCTTCTGATCTTATACGTCAGATGTGATTTTTTTTGGAACATTTTGAATTACAAATAAAAAGTCATTTCAAATTTCTTTGAGATATGCCTTTGAATCTAAATTATTCATATCCAAGTCATTAATCTCAATTACCTCATGTTGACTGCCACTCAGCTGAAATGCAAAATTAAACTGCAAAAATTTCAGTCTTCATTTTAAAAGTCAAACAAAATTTTCATGAAATCCTATTTTGATGGAACTGGGAACGGACGTTCTGAGAAGTTAATCCTTTCTGAACTATTTTGGATTTTGCATTTTATATAATCACATTACTAACGAGACTCACTGATCGACTTTGTAAACAGGAAACGTGGGATGTTTTCAATGTATTCACAATCCAGCGATAATTGGGATGCAGAGGAAGATTACATTTTTTGAAGCTGAAACGCACTCGACTATTTTTCTGGACAACATAGCCATTTCCCTCCTTTGCTCGGTTTTATTCTGCTCTGCAGTCAGTGAGCGCAGCCTTCTGACATTTGACACAAAGAGGAAAATGAAAAATAATACAGTACGTTGCCATAGCGATGGTAATTGAGACTCGCGACATCATAAATACGTCCCTTGTTTTGTTTTCTTAGAATAGTTTGCAACACGGCTGGATTCAAAGGCTTCGTCAACGGCGTCTTGAATAAAACTTCTCGGAGCATCAAAGAGCTTCAGTTTTGCCTGACAAAGTTACGAAGTTGCTAATCCACGCCTGCGTGTAGCACATGGATGCTTTTTGTAAATTATCTAATGTCACACGAGATGTATATATTTTGTGTGTATATATATGTATATGTATAATTATATATATATATATATATATATATATATATATATATATATATATATATATATACACATACACATATATATCCATATATATATACATACACACATATACATTATATATATATATATGTACATCCGCACAAAATATATATATGTATATATATATATATATATATATATATATATATATATATATATATATATATATATATATATATATGCCGTGTTCTGAATATTCCAGTAAAATATCATTCAGAAATGATTTTATTCTACAAAGCGCCGTTCATTTCCTGAGCACACATTAAATGAAAGAATGCATATCTCTCATAATTTCTTGACATTCGCAAGAATGTGAATTAATATCATTCGTTCTTAGAAACTAAATGTAATCTCGGCTCAGGACACCAAACTGAAAATTGGAAGAAGAGGAAGAAGAAGGAGAAGAAGAGGGAGAAGGAGAAGGCATATACCTCTCATAATTTCTTGACATTCGCAAGAATGTGAATTAATATCATTCGTTCTTGGAAACTAAATGTAATCTCGGCTCAGGACACCAAACTGAAAATTGGAAGAAGAGGAAGAAGAAGGAGAAGAAGAAGGAGTAGAAGGAGAAGAAGAAGAAGAAGGAGAAAGAGGAGATGAAAGAGAATTTGCGATACGCAAACCACAAACCATTGTATTTCAAAAACTCGCTTCCACGGGTGGGACTCAGGCGAATGCAAACATCGTCTGTTATGCATCTCCTCACTTAGAAAGATCCGGGTATTCAATTATGAACCCATTAATCTAGCAGAGTGGCGACTGAGCGTGAGTATAAAGCAAACACTCACGATTTAGCTGAACCAGTTTTTCAAACATTCTCGGAGAGCTCTGTAAAAAAAAAATCACATTCGGTCTACTAATTTCATTTTCTATGTAAAGAGAAATTATTCAGCGTTTTAAATGCAGAAAATATATAAGATTCCTCAAAGAGGACTTTCCAAAGCAAATCACATTCAGTCTACCAACTTCATTTTTTATATAAACAGAAATTTTCAGATTTATAAATGCCAAAAAAAAAAAATGAACATATAATAAAGAATTGAAGGAAAAAGATTAATATGAATTATATTAAGCTGATGACTTGTTCAAAAGGTATATTTATTTTCATATCGTAATTTTTCTGTAAAC
>JANJGK010000024.1:32724915-32727415 GCA_039081455.1 Macrobrachium rosenbergii | reverse complement strand
AAAGTTCTACATCAAAAAAACTTACGGACTGCAAAAAATATTACATTGTTATTACAGTTATTACAAGATATAATTATAGATACATTTACGAATAACATTCTGCATAAATATATATATATATATATATATATATATATATATATATATATATAATATATTTATAATATGTGTATATATAATTAAATGTATATATTATATATGTATATACATACATAAATACATATGTTTTATATATATATATTTACACACCAAACACACACACATTATATGTATATATACACATACATATATATACACATATACGCACACACAAACACATAACGATAAGGGAACACCCACATCACCTCTATGCAAATTATAAAGCTATAGGACAGCCGCACCAACTAAAATTTCCCTGCAGCCTCGTTCTCCGTGACCCAATCTTGTACAGGGGAAAGATCATTCTGGGATTTTTTGACAGCCACTTGACTCCTGAAGGATCTACTGAAGGACCTCCTTCAGAAGGATCTCCAGAAACCAGGTCCTGGAAAGGAGTGTATGATATTTTCTCTTGATAAATACGAGTGAGAGACGCAGGGGTGAAATGTGCTTGGTTGTTCTAATACTTTGGAAACCAGATTCATGAGTCAGGTTAATGTGGCTAGGAACGTCTACACGAAAATACAACGATTTAGTAATAGGATTTTCTTGCTTTTGGCTTTTGTTCCGCGTAAGTTGTTGATGGGTATATATACGTAGTGAGAAATACGATTAATTTGTTTTTATTCCAATAGCAATAGAACTATATATATATATATATATATATATATATATATATATATATATATATATATATATATAATTTATATATATGTATATATGTACATATTTGTATATATATGTATATGTATTTATATTAAACATAAATAAGTAAATAAATATATATGTATGTATATACATATACATATATATATGTCTATAGGTGTCAATGGAATTACTTCTAAATGTGCAATAAAAAAATAATTCAAATAACGAGGCAAAGACAAATTTGGTATAAATAATCTGACTGTTCTGTTATTTAGGTACATGAAAGGTTATTCGTCTTTGTTGGAAAAAATGGTTGTACAAACAATGTAACTATCTAATGCTATTTATGTATAATGTACTCAGCATGAACTGTCCTTCGTCTCTTGATAATTATAAGTATAAATGTCCACATAAATAGCCAATTATTTTATATATAATTAATATAGTTAGCTATCATAGTAGAGATGGACTGACTTCGATATTAAGTACTTTCTCAGTCACTCCTTAGACTCTCAGTCATCTCCTTGGTAATCCTTTCTAAGATCTTTGTCTCTTCATTCTTCACCATCATTATCTTAATTTCCCCGTAATTATCCTAATTATTGCCTGACTTTTCCGCAAATATTATCACCCTTTGGACTAAGTCCTTATACTCCTGTTTCATCCTATCGTTACATATTAAACAATCTTCAGAGTACTCACTCCATCGAGTCGGTACTACATACTCTCCACATAGTATCTCTCCACTTCCACATTTATTCTGAAACCCATTCGCTCAATAAAAGTTTTTTCAATCCATTAATTTTCAGGGCAACTTTTTTTTTTGGGGGGGGGGGGGAGGGGAGGAATTAGGAAAGGGAAAAACCTTACTAGTTCTATCATAATGCTAAAATCTATCTGGGTTTGAAGCTGTGTTTTTTTTTTCAGAACAAGACAAAACAAGAGATAATCTAGTGTCTAAGCTTTTTGTAATATCGAAAATGTTTCCAACAATAAAATGTTATACATCCATTTGGAGAGGTTAATATTATGTTTAATAGTTGATAATCCTCTTCACATTTAAAAAAAACTGCTAAACTAATAAATGTCACTGGAAAAATAATAAATGCTATTGGTTTAAAACACAAATGAGATCTTATAAATCGAACTGGAGAAGTTAATTATATGTTTAATAGTTGATAATCCTCTTCATATTTAAAAAAAAACTAAACTAATAAATGTCACTGTTTAACACAAATAAAAAATATAAATCCAACTGGAGAAAGTTAATATATGTTTGGAGATTTGATAATCCTTTTTATATTTAAAAGGAAGACTGTCATACTAATAAATGTCATGAGTGCACGAAGCGCAGTTCCTACGTCAAAAAAGAATCTCACACACAAACAGAAATTAATTTACCGGGAGAGGGAATAAAACTTCTCACGTCAAAAACCAAAATTGTACCTTTTGTGTTTCCGTTATATCACAGATTAATGTTAATGCCGACATTTTTTTTTTTGTATAATCACCTCATTTAATTTAGAGCATAATGTTATATATTCTTATTTTTTAGGAATCAATAGATGTGAGGAAATCCGCCAAAGATGCTGTTATATTATTTTCTATAATAATGATGTCATTTTTATTTATAATCACATGCTTTTAACGCTGAGTATAATATTACATAATTCTTTTTTTTTTTTCAAGAATTTGCGGACATGAGGAAATCTTC
>JANJGK010000024.1:32717415-32722415 GCA_039081455.1 Macrobrachium rosenbergii | reverse complement strand
TGATTTTACGCTGTAGCGGCTGCACAGAAAACTCGATTGCGCCGATTCAGTCGACTAATGTCAAATTCATATATAGACAGTAAGGTATTGTTCATAATCTGTGGTATCTTTTCTATTTACCTTTTCATCTTTTTTCTTCTCCTCTCATTCTTCTTCTCCCCTTCATTACCGGGGAATTCTTTATCCGTTTCGTAATTCCTTTCTTCTTCTTGTTCTCCCGATTTTGCTATTTCTCTTTTCTATGTCGTCCGTTTGTTCTTTACATTTTACTTCCCCTATTATCTCTAATTACAGATGTTTATCACTCGCATTTTCCATCAGTTTATCGAAGGGTGCAGCGCATTTGCTACCCCTAAAACAACTCTCCTTGTATTTTATTAATTTACTTACATTTTCATCTGTTTATTTATTATTTTGCTTATCCATTTTTTATTTTCTGATAACTGATCTCTTCTTTCTTTCTGGTTTCCTGTTATCTTTTGTTACTGCATAATAATAATAATAATAATATAATAATAATAATAATAATAATAATAATAATAATAATAATAATAATAATAATAATAATAGCATGAATCACTAAAATGCTAAAGAAATCCACAGTAGTGTAAGCGTAATATATATATATATATATATATATATATATATATATATATATATATATACACATATATACGAGTATATATATATATATGTATATATGTGTATATATATGTATATATATGTATATATGTATATATATATATATATATATATATATATATATATTATATATATATATATATATATATATACTTACAGTATTATGGCTTGCTTCACCAGTAATAATAATAATAATAATAATAATAATAATAATAATAATAATAATAATAATAATAATGATAATAATGTCCTCTCTGTCATAATCCTCTTTCTTTTTCCCATACTGTATGGAAGATTTATGAAGATTCAGACGCCTTCGCAACTCTGCAATCCAGCCGTGCAACTGAGTCTTAGGGAGTCTCGCAATTTTGCATGTCACGCTGCCCAAGGGACGTGAAACCACACATACAGTCTGGACGGTAGTGATATGTATGTATGAGCTTATTTGTGTGATGCTGCCTTTATAAAACGTCTTGTCTATTCGGGGATCTTCTCGCTCTCTTTGGAAAGAAAAAAAAGTAGCATAGTATACACATACATACATACATACACACATATGTAAATATGTATGTATATGTGTATATATATATATTTATATATATAAATATATGTACATATACATATATGTATGTGTATATATAAATATATATATATATATATATATATATATATATATATATATATATATATATATATACATACGTATATATGTATGTATATGT
This sequence comes from Macrobrachium rosenbergii, assembly GCA_039081455.1. Lineage (NCBI taxonomy): Eukaryota > Metazoa > Arthropoda > Malacostraca > Decapoda > Palaemonidae > Macrobrachium > Macrobrachium rosenbergii. Next base: position 32,721,051 of record JANJGK010000024.1, on the reverse strand, counting down.
ATATATATATATATACATATTTATATATATATAAATATATGTACATATACATATATGTATATATGTATATATATATATGTATACATGCATGTAGGCTATATCCTAGCTATTCCTTCTTCTCAATTATTCGAAGCGAAATTAGTGATACTGAACTGAATTCCTTAATCAAAGGGCAACAACACTTCTATTATGATAATCATAGTGTGCCCGTCTCTCTCTCCTCTCTCTCTCTCTCTCTCTCTCTCCTCTCTCTCTCTCTCTCTCTCTCTCTCTCTCTCTCTCTCTCTCCGTATGACTAATAAATTTCTTAAGAATTTTTAAAAAAGAAGACAGTTTGTTTGAAGGAACAGAAGAGACTAGTGGGACACCAAGAAACAAGTAATAAATACGAAGAAGTTTCTTCGGCGCAATCGAGTTTTCTGTAATGCCGCTACAGCATATAACCAAGGCCATCGAAAATTACGTCTATCTTTCGGTGGCGAGTATAGAATGCTGTATGAGCCGCGGCCCATGAAACTTTAACCATTGTCCGGTGGTGACATAGGCCTATATCGTTTCCAGAAGCACGTTTATGGCTAACGTTAACCTTAAATAAAATAAAAACCACTAAGGCTAGACGGCTGCAATTTGGTATGTTTGATGATTGGAGGATGGATGATCAAACATACCAATTTGCAGCCCTCTAGCCTCAGTAGTTTTCAAGATCTGAGGGGCGGACAGAAAAAGTGCGGACAGAAAAAGAGCGGACAGAAAAAGTGCGGACAGAAAAAGAGCGGACAGGAAAAAGTGCGGGACAAAAAACTGCGGACAGAAACAGTGCGGACGGACAGACAAAGCAGGCACAATAGTTGTCTTTTACAGAAAACAAAAAAAAAAGAAGGGATTGAAGTGGCAATAAAGGAACGGATAATAAGAGAGGAAGAAGAAGGAACGTAAAGGATAAAAGAAAAAAAAAAAAAAAAAAAAAGTTAACTGAGAATGCAAGACACGACAGCGTAGACGACAACGGACGAGAACATAAAGTTCCCCAGCACCCCAAATAAATGACAGACAAAGCGAAACCCAGAATAACATCAAAGGAAAAAAGGGGAAGTACAAAAGAAGAAAAACATAAAAGAATCACCGATCAAAAGAACGGAAATTCCACGTGATGATGATGATAATGACGAATTAACGTAAACGATTCAAGAGACAAATTAAAAATGAAAAGAATTCGAGAAGTGCTGATAAGAAACATTTGAGATACAAAACAAAATTAAAAGAAGTAAAAAGAAGAAAAAAACTGGCGATTGATTAGAGATATCCCGTTGATGAATGGGTGAAAGAAACGTAAAATAAACACCGTCCGTTCTTTTGATGTTCCGATGCGTGATCGCTGTCTCGATTGTTTACGAATTTTATCTCTGAATTCACCTCGAGTCGATTGTCGGGGGTCGTTATGTATGTATGTGTAAATGTATATACATAATATATATATATATATATATATATATATATATATATATATATATATATATATATATATATACACACTGCAAGAACCAGAGGGATATAATGATAGGCATCATTACCTAGCGCTAGCGCTTTCGTGATTCAATATGCGCATCTTCGGGTACAATATATATATATATATATATATATATATATATATATATATATATATATACATATATATATATATATATCATATATATATATATATATATATATATATATATATATATATAAATATATATATATATATACATGTGTGTGTATTTGTATATTTGTGTTTGTGCAATTATGTGTGTGTGTGTTTGTCGTATATCACTGGGGTTCGAATTTACAAAATACAAGTGGGGCCGGTTAGAACCCTACCAACCACCCACCACTAGCACACCCAGGTACGTAAGGCCCCCAGGTGTGTCAGCTGGTTAAAGATAAGGACAAGGTATCGGAAATAGTATCAGGGAGCTTTTAAGGACTATGGTACCAGGAGTCCTTATTCTTAGAGACACCTTGCGAAGAAGAAGAAGAAGAAGAAGAAGAAGAGAGAAGAAGAAGAAGAAGAAGAAGAAGAAGAAGAAGAAGAACCAAGTACGAATATTCAACTAAAAGTGGAAAGTGTATTCTGAAAACGTTCACGAAGACACAAGTGTGGAATTTGTTTTACCAGTTTAGTGAGTCATGTGATTATGAGATTTTTATGAATAATAATAATAATAATAATAATAATAATAATATATAATAATAATAATAATAATAATAATAATAATTCTATAGTTTCATATTTACGAAAACTTTGTTTTTCACTGAGATCCTAAACTTCAGAAAGAGCTACTTTTTGAAACGAACTGGTAAAGGAATAATAATAATAATAATAATAATAATAATAATAATAATAATAATAATAATAATAATAATAATAATAATAATAAGTATTCAACCGAGTTTAATACTCACGAAACCTTTGTTATTAACTGAGACCTTAACCATCACAAAACAGTTATTTTTGAAACGACCTGATAAAAGAATAATAATAATAATAATAATAATAATAATAATAATAATAATAATAAACTGACTTTCATATTTATGAACCCTTTGTTATTAACTGAGAATCTTAAACATCAGAAGGAGTTATTTTTGAAACGAACTGGCAAAGGAATAATAATAATAATAATAATAATAATAATAATAATAATAATAATAATAATAATAATAATAATAATAATAATAAGTTTTCAATAGACGTTTAATATTCACGGAACCATTGTAATTAAATACACATCTTGAAACAGTTATTTATTTGAAACGACCTGATAAAAGAATAATATAATAATAATAATAATAATAATAATAATAATAATAATAACAATACTAAGTTTTCAATAATAATAATAATAAATAATAATAATAATAATAATAATAATCTAATAATAATACGTTTTCAATAGAGTTTAATAAATATTCACGGAACCATTGTAATTAAATACACATCTTAAACAGTTATTTTTGAAATGACCTGATAAAAGAATAATAATAATAATAATAATAATAATAATAATAATAATAATAATAATAATAATAATCATCATAAAAATAATAATAATACTAAGTTTTCAATAGAGTTTAATATTCACGTAAACCATTGTAATTAAATATCACATCTTAAACAGTCATTTTTGTGAAACGACCTGATAAAAGAATAATAATAATAATAATAATAATAATAATAATAATAATAATAATAGGTATTCAATAAAGTTTAATATTCACGGAACCTTTGTAATTGAATGACATTACTTGTAATTAAATGACAGTTACTTTCGAAAACGACCTGAAAAGAAGAAGAACCATTTTCCAGGACGAGACGAAGTTGGTGTCGCATTTCACCTCCAGATCTCCACGTGTCAAGAACTTCGCTTCCTTTCAAACTCTTTCCCTTTGTTTGCGATATCAAAGGTATAATTAAAGGGATTTTTGAGGTATTGTTCGATTTTCCTTCCGTTTATTTGATATTTTCCCCCCAAATTCCTCTTTTGTATTTGCTTTGTCCGTTGCAGAGTGATTTTTAATTGCCCCGATGTTACAGATCGTTTCGTGTTCCGTGTTTTCCACGTCAAGGTATTTTGTTGCTGGGAGGATGGCGTGGTT
>JANJGK010000024.1:32707415-32712415 GCA_039081455.1 Macrobrachium rosenbergii | reverse complement strand
TGATTGGAACTCGAATATAAAATTTACGCCAAGCTTATTGCAATGATTGAATTGGAATACAAAATTTAGGCCAAGCTTAGTGCAATGATTGGGACTGGAATATAAAATCTAGGCCAAGCTTAGTGCAATGACTGGGATTGGAATATAAAATCTGGGCCAAGCTTAGTGCAATGATTGGAATTGGAATATGAAATTTAGGCCAAGCTTGATGCAAAGACGGGAACTGGAATACGAAATTTAGGGCCAAGCTTAGTGCAATAATTGGAACTGGAACACAAAATTTAGGCCAAACGCCAACCGCTGGGACCAGTGAGGTCCTTCAGAGCTGAAAATATATTATGCACTAACAATTGTTACGAGAGGGTGGAAAGTAAGCTGAAAGAGAAAGGAATATGAACGGAGATACGGTAAAAGAAATGAAAGGGGTTGCAGCTAGGGGCCTAAAGAAAGGCCGCTGCAAAAGAACCTGAAGTAATGCCTACGGTGAACCGCGTGAGGTACACTGACGGCAATACGTCCCTACGGGGTCAGTGCAAATATACAGTGTTAATTGTAGAAAGTGATCTGAATGACCCCAATAATAATAATAATAATAATAATAATAATAATAATAATAATAATAATAATAATAATAATAATAATAAATAATAATAATAATAATAATAATGGAGAAATATGCTAATTTGTGTCTCGACTAAACTTAGCCATTCTCAGCTGTATCACAGATTCTGAGGGCCTCCTGGACTGTGCTTTCAAGTTTTCCCGATGTTGTTTTAACCTAAATAATACTCTCTCACTGAAGGGGGAATTGAAATCGCTCAGGAATATAATTTCTGAAATTATACTTGAGAAATTGTGTTTCAGAACTTGGACAGTTCAAATTATATTACAGAAAACAGTATTTCGGAACTTGTGCTTCAGAACTTGGACAGGTCAAATCGTCCTTGGCGAAGACCCAAGTGGAAGGCAAATCTAAAAATATTTTATACGCAGGAAAATGTTTTTATTTTCTCGCAAATAAACATTGGTTTTCTTAACATGTTTCATTTACACTTTAAAGATAGATGGAAAGGAATCTAAGTTAATTAAAATGTTTTTTTTTAGGAGAGCATGACGAAAATGAGTAAAAATGTTAATTTACATTATAATTATCGAATAAAAATTGGGAGACGGGTTGGTTGATACATATATAAATCAATAAATAAATCTTGAGTATATATATGTCTATATATACAGGTATTTATGTGTGTATAGTATATATAAATTTTATATATAAATATATGCAAAATATACTGTATATATTATATATTATATTTGCATATATTTGATCTCTCTCTCTCTCTCTCTCTCTCTCTCTCTCATCTCTCTCTCTCTCTCTCTCTCTCTCTATATATAGTATATATATATATATATATAATATATATATATATATATATATATATATAGACAGGTTTTACTTATAAGTATACAAGCATACATATACATATACTGTACATATACATATAAACCTGTCAATAAATTCTCCTACACAAAAATATTCACGTATCTATCACAGAGGTGACGCTAAGCCTGAAAAGAGAATCTGTAAAAAAAAAAAAAAAAAAAAAATCGGGGAAAAATATGTGACGAAAAATGTCTGTCCTGGAAATGTTTTTTGGGAGGGGATAGAATATATAACTAGAATCCCTTTGGCTAAACTTTTTTTTTTCTGGTCGACACCCAACATCTTCCCAAGAAAAAAAAAAAAACCCTTTTAGCTATGCCGCCTTTTTCGATGGGATCTTATACATAGAATAGAATACAAGATATTTTTGGGCAAGAGTAATGTCAAAAGTGTAATATTGAGGATTTCGTCTTGTAATATCGTAATATATTTTCGCAGCGTTATAACTATACGTTCAAATTATCATCTCTTGAATGATATAGTGAAAAATATATATTTATTTTTATAATTGTATTATAATGTTATCAAAGGATAATTTTCCATTTTTTTTATCCTAATAAATTTTGGCAGCTTGTTAACTATACGTTCAAATTGCCATCTCTTGAATAATATTGTGAAAAACTATATTTATTTATTTTTATAATGGTATTATAATGTTATCAAAATGCAAAGTTTGAAATTTTTATCGTAATCTATTTTCTCAGATCTTTTGTGCGTTCAAATTACCATCTCATCAATGATATTGTGAAAAACAATATTTAATTATTTTTATATATAATGGTATTAATGATATTATAATGTTCTTAAAGGATGGCTATTTTATCGTAATTTATTTTCTCAAACGGTAATTTGAACGTATATAAAAAAATCTGCTAAAATAAATTACGATAAAAAATGGAAAATTGTCGTTTGATAACATTTTAATACCATTATAAAAACTGATATATATTTCTTTTTCACATTTTTATCGTCTTCTTCTTCGTACCATTTTTATATTCTTCTTCACTCTTCTTCTTCTTCTTCTCCTCAGCCTTTGTATTATTTTCATCATCATCTTCTTCTTCTTCTTCTTCTTCTTCTTCTTCTTCTTCTTCTTCTCAGCCTTCGTAATAGCATCTCTTCTTCCCAGCCTTCAGAGCATGTTCTTCTTCTTCTTCTTCTTCTTCTTCTTCTTCTTCTTCTTCTTCTTCTTATTCTTCTTCTTCTTCTTCTATTCAGCCGATGGAAAAATCCGCCAATCGGGAATAATGCGATGCAACTCTGATTCACCACCAGTTGCGAGACTCGCCGATAACCGATAAACTCTCCCGTCACAACCTCAAAGGTATTGTTTTTCGAGTGAGCTCACACAGGTATCAGAGAGAATGATTGCTTTTTTTTTCTTCCTTTAATTATTTTTCATTTCATGTGGCCGTGTTCTTTGAATGCTATTGGAAAGGAAGCTACTTCTTGTATGTATATGTATATGTATATGTATGCATGTATATATATATATAATATATATATATATATATATATTACAGTAAATTGGTTTAAGATATAAATCCTGGTTAAAATCACTGGTTTAATATGTAAGTCCTATTTAAATCCTTGATTTAGGATATAAATCCTAGTTAAAATTATAAATTCAAGATATGTCCCAGTTAAAATCATTGGTTTAAGACATAAATCCAATCTAAAATCACTGGTTTAAGATATGAATCCTCGTTAAAATAATTGGTTTAAGATATAAATCTTGGTTTAAGATATAAATCCTAAATAAAATCACTGATTTAAGACATAAATCCTAAATAAAATCACTGATTTAAGATATAAATCCTATAATTAAAACCACTGGTTTAAGATATAAATCTTAAAATTAAAATCACTAGTTAAAACCATTGGTTTAAGATATAAATCCTAGTTAAATTCACTGCTTTAAGATATAAATCCTATAATTAAAATCGCTGATTTAAGATATAAATCCTAATTAAAATCACTGATTTAAGATATAAATCCTATAATTAAAATCGCTGGCTTAAGATATAAATCCTAGTTAAAACCATTGGTTTAAGATATAAATCCTAATTAAAATCACTGATTTAAGATATAAATCCTAGTTAAAACCACTGGTTTAAGATATAAATCCTATTTAAAACCATTGGTTTAAGATATATATCCTCGTTAAAACCATTGGTTTAAGATATAAATCCTAATTAAAATCACTGGTTTAAGACATAAATCCTGTTGAAAACCACTGGTTTAAGATATAAATCCTAATTAAAATCATTGGTTTAGGATATAAATCCTAGTTAAACCATTGGCTTGAGATATAAATCCTAGTTAAAACCACTGGTTTAAGATACAAATCCTAGTTAAAACCATTGTTTAAAGATATAAATCCTAGTTAAAACCACTGGATTAAGATATAAATCCTGGTTAAAACCACTGGTTTAAGATATAAATCCTAGTTAAAACCACTGGTTTAAGATAAAAATCCTAGTTAAAACCATTGGTATAAGATATAAATCCTAGTTAAAACCACTGGTTTAAGATATAAATCCTAGTTAAAACCATTGGTATAAGATATAAATCCTAGTTAAAACCATTGGTTTAAGATATAAATCCTAGTTAAAACCACTGGTTTAAGATATATATCCTAGTTAAAACCACAGGTTTAAGATATAAATCCTAGTTAAAACCATTGGTATAAGATATAAATCCTAGTTAGAACCACTGGTTTAAAATATAAATCATAGTTAAAACCATTGGTATAAGATATAAATCCTAGTTAAAACCATTGGTTTAAGATATAAATCCCAGTTAAAACCACTGGTTTAAGGTATACTGTAAATCCTGGTTAAAACCACTGGTTTAAGATATAAATCCTAGTTAAAACCACTGGTTCAAGATATAAATCCTAGCTAAAACCATTGGTTTCATATAAAGAATTCTGAAGCTTTCACCGTGGCCGCAGACTTCCAGCACCGGGGGAACAGGATTCCGCCAAAATTCGACCTTTTGGTGATGTATGCAAAACGCGACATATTGTCAATCTGGGGACATTGTGTGCATTTCCTGAGCAGTTTCTACTTTCCTCTGGTTTTCCATTGCCCCCTCCCTCTCCCCTCCCCCACTACTTCTTCCTATTTCTCCCTCATCTTCTTATCTTATTCTTCTTTGTTTTTTTTTAAATTCCTCCTCTTATTCCTCATCTTTTTTTCTTCATTTCCGTCACTTCCTCTTTCTTTATTCTTTCTCATTTCATTTTTCCTCATTTTTTTCTCCGCCCAACACAACTCCTTCCTGTCTCTCCCTCATCTTCTCATCTCATTCTTCCTCATCTTTTTTCATTCCTCCACTTCCTCGTTCTTTACTCTTCTCATTTCATTTTTCTCCTCCCCTTCCTGTTTCTCCATCATCTTACTCTTCCTCATCTTTTTTTTATTCCTCCTCTTCCTCGTTCTTTATTCTCTCTCATTTCCTTATTCCTCATCTTTCTACCTCTCCCTCCCCAGCCACTTCTTTATGTTTCTCCCTCATCTTCTCATCTTATTCTTCCTCATTTTTTTTATTC
>JANJGK010000024.1:32692415-32699915 GCA_039081455.1 Macrobrachium rosenbergii | reverse complement strand
TATATATATATATATATATATACATACAGTACATATATGTATATATATACAGTATAAATATATATATATATATATATATATATATATATATATATATATATATATATAATGTCCTCTTTATAATGTTTAAGAATGTACGTGGAAATTGTGTAAATAGGTAAGGGACCAGAGTTGGAAGGGGTTGATGGCGAATTAAACCTGAGAAGAAACAAGTAAAGAATGCGCTGAAGTTTCTTCGGAGCAATCGAGTTTTCTGTATAGCCGCTACAGCATATAATCAGAGCCACCGAAAACAGATCTACCTTTCGGTGGTCTGAGTATAATGCTGTAGGAGCCATGGCCCATGAAACTTTAACCACGGCCACGTGGTGGCCTGTCCTATATCGTTGCCAGACGCACGATTAGGGCTAATTTTAACCTGAAATAAAATGAAAACTACTGAGGCTAGAGGGCTGCAATTTGGTATGTTTGATGATTGAAGGGTGGATGATCAACATACCAATTTGCAGCCCTCTAGCCTCAGTAGTTTTTAAGATCTGAGGGCGGACGGAAAATGTGCGGACGGACAGACAAAGAAGCCACAGTATTTTTCTCTTACAGAAACTTAAAAACCAGCTTAAAGTAGATAGATTGATAGATAGATGTATAGATAGACAGATAGAGAGATAAAATACCCAAAATAAATCTTTATCTGATTAGAGTAAACTGCATCTCGACAAAACTCATTGTATCGCATGGTTACGAGATTAGGAGATTCCACGCTTGAAAGGTAACAGTAATCTCACGAGTTTTGCACATTCGCAAGTTCAAAAATGACATTAATCCTATTCGGTTTGAACACACACACACACACACACACATATATATGTGTATATATATATATATATATATATATATATATATATATATATATATATATATGTGTGTGTGTGTGTGTGTGTGTGTATGCATATATAGTATATATATATATATAAATATATATTTGGAATGCTTTTATTGCATTACTTCATTTACTTTAAGATATTTTGTAAATAACGAAGATATATATTTGGGTTCATCTTATTCAACGCAAAGCAGATTCATCTTAAATATCTTTTATTCCTTCGTTGCTTTTGCTCGTTTATTATTTTCCCTTTCTTCTTCTCCTGTTTTATTTTTTTAATCGGCTTCATCTTCCTACGTTGAATTTGTAATCTTTCCCGTCCAGCATTGGCCCTCTATACCTCTCTATCTATCAATTTATCTATTTATCTATCTACCTATCTCTATATACTCTTAGTAGGCTTTTTCTCTCCACGTATAATTCGCCATCATTCACTTGCACCCTGGTCCTCAGTCTATCTATATATATCTATCTATCAAACTATCTATCTATCTCTATCTATCTATCTATTCATCTATCAAACTATCTATCTATCTATCTATCAATCTACCTATCTAACTATCTGTCTATTTATCTCTCACTCTATCTATCTTTCCATCTTTCTCTCTCTCTATCTATCAATCAATCAATCAATCTATCTATCTATCTATCTATCTCTCAATCTATCTATCTTTCCATCTCTCTCTCTCTCTCTCTCTCTCTCTCTCTCTCTCTCCAGCTTCGCACCAAGAGGAGAAGCTCCCTTTGGAGTCATATCGCACTGCTAAAGGCTGAGTTCACTTCTGGCCCCAGAAACCTAATTACCTCCGAATGCTTAGCTATTTGGTCCAATCCAGAGACTCCGGAGATACTATGAAGGGTCTTGGATGTACAGTATGTATGTATGTACAGTGTATGTATATATGTGTATATATGTATGTATGTAAATGTATGTATATTATATATATATATGTATGTATAACTGAATCACGAAAATGAATATATATATATATACACAGTATATAATGGCAATGGGTTGATTTATATATATACTGTATTATGTGTATATATGTATATATGCACATATATGTTATTTATATTATATATATATATATATATATATGTGTCTATCTGTTTCCTTTTCCAAAATACACCTAATTTCAATTGATCTATTTGTTTGCCTCTCTCTCTCTCTCTCTCTCTCTCTCTCTCTCTCTCTCTCTCTCTCTCTCTCTCTCTCTCTCTCTCTCATTACTCCAATAAAGTGATCGACGGTTTATTGTGGTGAAATATTCAGCTATAGCCTTGAAAATAAATACAACAATATTCTAATTACTATTACGAATCCACTTTCTTTTATTCGTATCATTTCTTCACAATCTGTCTGTTTTCTTTTATGTCTTCTAATTATTATGAATCTACCTTTTTTTTATTCGCGTGCCTTTATTCCCATTGTGTGTTTTCTTTCATGTTTTTTTTGTTTGATCATCATGAATCTACTTTCTTTTATCCTAATGCCTTTATTCCCAATCTGTGTACTTTTTTTTTTTTACAGTTTTCTGCCATGAGAAATATTCACTCAGATTCTCAAGAACTGCTGAACAGAGTTTTAAACCCTACTTCTTCTTCTTCTTCTTCTTCTTCTTCTTCTTCTTCTTCTTCTTCTTCTCTTCCCATTGCGTCTTCTTTACCTTGAATTTATCGTGAATGCTGCTGTTCCGTAATTGGACGCTTCATTTCAAAAGGAGAGACTTTAATATGAATCTCTCGCATCGGTAAGCACACGAGGATCTTGGAGACGCGCGTACCATCTGCTCATGGGAGAACTGAACATATAATTTTCTTCGCTAATTAGAGGCGAGTTTCAGAAAACTCTGGTATACAGAAGTTTTTCGGGGGAAATAAGAAAAGGGAATAAAAGGAAGTTTCAGTCGAACTATCTTTAAGAGTAATTAAAAAAGTAATACACTATTCTTTTGGTAAAATGTATTCAGTATACCTTGCACTCATTAAATTTTTACTCATTTCAATTTAATATGATACGTCAAGTTTCTAGGAAAAATGAGCGCAGAAATAAACGTAGCTTTTAGTCGAACTATCCTTAAGAGTAATTAGAAAAAGAAATGCAATGTTCTTTTGGTAAAATTTATTCATAATACCTTATACACATTAAGCTTTTTGTTTATTTCAATTTAATGTAGTCCGTCCAATATTTCGTCACTTTTACCACACGTCTAAAGGCTCAGGAAGACTTATATTTGCAGTTAAAACTAATAAATTACGGCGATTGGAAACATGAACCAATAGGGAAGTATTTATAAGCCTGATTAACCGGGTAGACTGGTAGGCGGTAGACCAGGAGTGATCTATAGGCCTAGCAAATCACGTTCGTACGAGATGATTGCATCTTATACTTTTTTAGGTAGGCGATGGGGTCACTATACTCCTGTCTGTCTGTCCGTCTGTCTGTGTATATACAGCATACATACATACATACATACATACATACATACACACACATACAGTATATATATATATATATATATATATATATATATATATATATATATATATATATATACACACATGTATGCACATACATATACAGTATATACACACATATGTGTTTATATATTTATAAATATATGTGTATGTTATATCTATCTATCTATCTATCCATATATATATATACTGTGTATATATATATATATAAATAATATATATATATATGTATATATATATAGTATATATATATATACATATATATATATATATATATATATATATATATATATATATATATATATATATATATACATATACACAGAGTATATATATATTTGCGCGAATGTATGTATATGCAAGCCAATTCGGTCCACTAAAAAATATATTGACAGTCAAAGTCAAAAAACAAACACTGGAAATTTAATTGGCATATTACATTTCACCGAAAATGAACTGGTAATTCATTTGAGCCTCAAAAAAAAAAAGGAACGAAAAAATAACAAAAAATGCTTCTTTTATGTTGAGAGATAACGAGGCACAATATACATTCTTTTGATATCCGTCAAAAATAGATAGAGAATAATAAACACATCATAATTAACCCGGTAACTGACATCATGGCTGACGATAAAATGAAACATTTTTCTGAATAAAGTTTGTTTTTTTTTCCAGTTACAAAAAATGACGCAACTGCAATTTAGACGTGAATTTACGAACGTAAACAATGCCGCGTTAAAAAAAAAAAAAACCGTTCTTGCGAATGAAATTTCTATGGAAAGGCAGCTATATTTTTCATTTTTCATTTTTTTTTTGTTCGGTGAAATGTAAAAACGGTATTGTCACAATTTAGCAGAGCGGGATGATAGCAATTATTGTTATTATTCAGACGATGAACCCTATTCATATGGAACAAGCCTACCACAGGGTCATAGGCTTGAAATTATTATTATTAATATTATTATATTATTATTATTATTATTATTCAGAAGACGAACCTTATTCATATGGAACAAGCCCACCACAGGAGTCATTGGCTTGAAATTATTATTATTATTATTATTATTATTATTATTATTATTATTATTATTATTATTCAGACGATGAACCCTACTCATATGGAGCAAGCCTACCACAGGGTCACAGACTTGAAATCATTATTATTATTATTATTATTATTATTATTATTATTATTATTATTATTATTATTATTATTCAGAAGATGAATCTTATTCATATGGAGCAAGCCCACCACAGGGGCCATTGGCTTGAAATTATTATTATTATTATTATTATTATTATTATTATTATTATTATTATTCAATAGATGAACCCTATTCATATGGAACAAGCCTACCACAGGGTCACTGGTTTGAAATCATTATTAATATTATTATTATTATTATTATTATTATTATTATTATTATTATTATTATCAAATAGATGAACCTTATCCATATATATGGAACAAGCTACCGCAGGGGCCATTGGCTTGAAATTATTATTATAATTATTATTATTATTATTATTATTATTATTATTATTATTATTATTATTATTATTATTATTATTATTCAGACGATGAACCCTATTCATACGGAGCAAGCCTACACAGGGTCATACTCTTGAAGTTATTATTATTATTATTATTATTATTATTATTATTATTATTACTCAGAAGATGAACCCTATCCATATGGAACAAGCCCACTATAGGGACCACTGACTTAAAACCCAAGCTTCCAAAGAATATGGAGGTGTTCATTAGAAAGAAGTAAGAGGAGGTAAAGGGAAATACAGAAAGAAGATATCGCTTTTTAAAAGAGGAAAAATAAATTAACAAATCAATAAAAAAGCCAAACTTTAGTTTAAATTGTTGTTCTCAAGTACATTTTTGTAGTTATGAGATGAGCTCCCAATTAAACCTCTAATAAATAACATTTCCTTCAGTGTATCTCAAAACCTACTAATTCAACTCTATAATATAATAATAATAATAATAATAATAATAATAATAATAATAATAATAATAATAATAATAATATATAATAATAATAATATCATATCTTCACTACGAAAAGAAGGGAACACGGAGGAAGTAAGGAAAGACATGATCTCATTTCGAACTAATACCTTCGTTAGTTGTCCTGCCTCTACCTGGAATAGGCCTCATAACGAGCGAAGCTGAGGAATTTCCGTTCTTCTTACGTGTTCCCTCCTCATTTTAAGGATTTACAATCTCTTTTCTTCTTAGAATGAAAATCTCTCTGGGCAAACAGAAACAAAGATGGTGGCAGGAAATATTCATAACAAAAACTCTCTCTCTGTCTCTCTCTCTCTCTTTCTACGATAATTAACACTACATAATTCAATTATCCCTCCTTCTATTAGATGCAAATTGCCTATACTTCAAAGGTATAATTACAAATTATACCCTCACGCCAACAGTCAGGAAGAGAAACTGCCACAAGCCAAATCTTAATTAAATATAATTAATATCTGTGTTTTTCTAAGGATAGCCCAGGGGAACAATCTCTTATTAATTCCGTAACATAAACCGCTGATGAGTGGCGTAACATCATCGTAGTCTACTCGAATACGATAATGTACAACAGGAGGAAAGGCCACTTGACGAAACTATAAAAAATGCGATGAAGTTTCTTCAGCGCAACCGAGCTTTCTGTACAGCGTATAATCAAGGCCATCGAAAACAGATCTCTCTTACGGTGGTCTCGGTATAATGCTATGTGAGCCGCGACCCATGTATCTATGAACACGGCCCGGTGGTGGCCTGTCCTATATCGTTGCCAGATGCACGATTATGGCTAACTTTAACCTTAATAAGATAAAAACTATTGAGGCTGGAGAGCTGCAATTTGGTATGTTTGATGATTGGAGGGTGGATGATCAACATGCCAATTTGCAGCCCTCTAGCCTCAGTAGTTCTTATGATCTGAGGGCGGATAGGAAAAGTGCGGACGGACAGACAAAGCCGGGCACAATTGTTTTCTTTTACAGAAAACTTAAATGGAAAGCAATGACTGTTTTGACGAAGCTTTTGTTTCATGAATGATATGGAATAGAAAAGAGTATACAAATTAGGCCCAAGGCCAAGCGCTGGGACCTATGATGATGAGGTCATTCAGTGCTAAAAGGAAAACTTGAGAGTAAAAAAGGTTACAAAGGTGTAACAGGAGGAAAAAAATAAAAAAAACCTCGAAGTTGCACTAAGAAACAACCGTTAGAAGAAGGTTGAGGAAAGTAAGATGGAAGAAAGAATATGAACGGAGCTACAGTAATAGGAATGAAAGGGGTTGCAGCTAAGGATCCGAAGGGATGCTGCAAAGAACCTCAAGCGATGCCTACAGTGCACCGCGCCTGAGGTGCACTCACGGCACTAAACCGCCCCCCCCCCACCTTACTTTAACCTTAATAAGATAAAAACTACTGAGGCTAGAGGGCTGAAATTTGGTATGTTTGATGAATGGAGGGTGGATGATCAACATACCAATTTGCAGCCCTCTAGCCTCAGTAGTTTTTAAGATAGATCTGAGGGCGGACAGAAAAAGAGCGGACGGACGGACAGACAAATAGCCATCTCAACAGTTTTCTTTTCCAGAAAATTAAAAATGGAAAGCAGTGACTGTTTTGACGAGGTTTTTGTTGTCGTGAATGAAATTTGAAAAGCCTCTCTCGGAGGATTGTAATTTGAAGCAGCTATGTACCTTTACTTAGATCATACACATATACAATATGTGCGTATGTATGCATATTATATATATGTTTACAGATGTGATTACATATATGCAAATTTATATATATATATATAATATATATATATATATATATATATATATATATATAATAATATATATATATATATATATATATATATATATATATATATATTTCCTATGTGAGACTTCTTTTAAACTTATTTATCTATTTATCTCTTTAATTTCCTATTTAATTCTATTACGGCGTCAATAACCTAGATGTTGTAACGCCAGCTTTAATAGCCACAAATCAATCAATCGACTAAATATATGAGGAGGAACTTTTTCGTTTTATTTTTTACTTATTTTTTTCTGCATAAAAAGCTGAAATGTATCTTTTCAAATTCATCCTTATTTATA
>JANJGK010000024.1:32677415-32687415 GCA_039081455.1 Macrobrachium rosenbergii | reverse complement strand
ATTAAGGATATTAATCAATTTCTTGCTCTTACATACTTATAATAATAGTCTTCAATGATTAATTATTTTCAATTATGAGAGAGCGGAACGAAAATTTCATTACAGGAAGTAAGTAAAAAATGCGCCGACGTTCCTTCGGCGCAATCAAGTTTTCTGTGCAGCCACTACAGCGTATAATGGAGGCCACCGAAAATAGATCTATCTTTCGGTGGTCTTGGTAATGCTGTATGAGCCGCGGCCCATTAAAATTTAACCAGTGCCCGGTGGTGGCCTATTCTATATCATTGCCAGAAGCATGATAATGGCTAACTTCAACCTTAAATAAAATAAAAACTACTGAGTCTAGAGGGCTGCAATTTGGTATGTTTGATGATTGGAGGGTGGATGATCAACATACCAATTTGCAGCCCTCTAGCCTCAGTAGGTTTAAAGATCTGAGGGCGGACAGAAAAAGTGCGGACAGGAAAAAGTGCGGACAGAAAATATGTGGACAGAAAAAAAGTGCGGACAGAAAATGTGTGGACAGAAAAAAGTGCGGACAGAATAAAGTACGGATAGAAAAAGTGCGGAAAGAATAAAGTGCGGACGGACAGACAAGGCCGGCACAATAGTTTTCTTTTACAGAAAACTAAAAGCATCTGAATATCCATCGGGAAACCTTGTACTAACTGGTGTGCTCCAGAATATTGGATCCAGAATGTAATAAACATTTTCTTTCTTTTAGAAACCCTTCCACTTCTGCGGCAGGAACCTTAATGAACTGATAGATAATTGAGAAAAGTACGGTTCTTCAATATAGGTTATTACATCATAACAGTCGTGGCTCCCAGACCTGTCATTCAAAAAGGCCTTTTTTTTTAACTGATGATATCAGCTCTTAGTTGACTGAATAAACTTCAGGCTATTTCTTTGAATGCTCTCTCTAAATCGTGGTATTGAAATAAGTAGACACTGGTCTACTTACATTTATATATATATATATATATATATATATATATATATATATATATATATATATATATATATACAGTATATACACATATATTTATTTATATATAAATATATATATACAGTATACATATACATATATACATATGCACATGATATTCACATAGGACCGCACAGCAGAAGCACCATACGAAAACATCGGCACACCGGAAACAAAATTACGCAAAACACATGCAAATCACAAACAAGGCTTCCCTTGCTTCGCATCAAAGAAACCCGCCATTGAAAGGTGTCGGTAATTTGAAAGGGGCAGACAGAAGAAGTTCGGACAGCCATGTTATTAGACCCAGACACACGGAGGGGAAAGAAAATGAAGAAAATTTGTCTGAAAACAAAATGACAGAGACATGAACCTGACGTAATTTAATTTTCTTCACGTCCGTCGGATGTTTACTAATTTTTTTCATTAATTGTAATTTCTATTATGTATTATATACGTCATGGTTTCTCTGGCGTTGCACGAGGAGAAATGCGGCCTTGATTAAAAATTGTGAAATATGAAGGGAAATGTTAAGAAAGCTCTTGATTTTTAGAATAGAGAAAGTTCATGCCTTTAAAAGTACTTGCATAAAATTCGTAAGATAATACATGAGAAGTATATATAAAGAAATGGGTGTCAAGAATATATATATACACACATTATATGTATATATATATATATATATATATATATATATATATATAAATATATAAATATATAAATATATATATATATATATATACATATATATATACATACAGTATGTATATATATACACACATATATATATATGTGTGTGTGTGTGTGCGTGTGTGTATGTGCGGCTTCCGTAACAGCATGCCAACTCACTGAGCAAGTCTCACAAAACCAATGTTTTCGTTTTTATTTCCAGAAAGGACTGTAAATATTTGTACGGTACAATTTTCACGAGAAACATTCCGCGTGTTATTGCAGCAGAATATATTCCGCAAATTTCCGTTGTTGGTATTTCACAGCATTTCATTGATTTCTCCTTTTTTATTCCTTCCTTCCTTTCTTCTTTCCTCTTTCCTTTCTCTCTTTCTTTCTTTCTTCCTTTTTTTTTAACGGCAGACCATTAATCTTGTCATCAATCATCGCTTCCGCTTCAATCCTACGTCAAGCCTGCCTGTCGGGTGATAAAACGTGTATCGGTTTTTTTTTTCGATGGAACTTTTTCTTTTCCTGTCATCTTTCCTACCGTCTCTCTCTCTCTCTCTCTCTCTCTCTCTCTCTCTCTCTCTCTCTCTCTCTCTCTCTCTCTCTCACACAAACTAACAAATCGCCAACAATCAGTTACTTTAAAGCGAAAAAGTTAAAATGTGGTAACAGAATCGAGAAGCAGACTGAAAATGCGCCATCGATCTTGTATATTTTGAGTCTGTTGGATGTGATGTATAAATTATTTCCTTTTTCTGTTTGCTGCTTCTGTTAATAAAGGTTGCAATATGATCTACAGGACTTGCACGCAAATAATACACAGTGCATTCGATGCTGAAACCGATATATATATATATATATATATATATATATATATATATATATATATATATATATACATACACACACACACACACACACACACATATATATATAATATATATATATATATATATATATATATTTATATTATTCATACAATTTAGGGCGAAGGCCAAGCGATGGCACCTATGGTGAGGTCACTCAGCGCCGAAAAGAAAATTGAGAGCAAGAGGTTTGTAAGCGTAACAGGCGCAAAACCTCGCAGTTGCACTATGAAACAATTGCTAGTAAAGGGTTAAAGAAAGTAAGATGGAAGAGAAAATATGAATGGAGGTACAGTAAAAGGAATGAAAGGGGATATATATAATGGTCACACCTGTGTCTACAGTTTCATTCGGCGGTTATCTAAAGTTTCTACAAAGACCAATAGATAATTTCTGTAGATACCCGAAGTACGTTATGTACTCTCGCAAGTTTGTGTTCATCGCTAAATATATATAAAAAAATATAAGTAAAATATTAAAATACAAGTTGAACTGTATTATGGCAGTAATACATTGCATCTTCGCTTGAACGTCTGAAGTTCCAATTTCACGACATCCTCAGGAAGGCTGTTCCACAGTCCAAAGGTGTCAGGGATACAGGACCTCCGGAACTATATTCCAAATTCCTCCTGAATTTGAAATATTAAACTCAACTCAAAAGTGAAAGATATAACATAAACAAGTAAATAATGCGCCGAAGTTTCTTCGGCGCAATCGAGTTTTCTGTACAGTGTATAATCACGGTCAACTCAAATAGATCTATCTTTCGGTGGTCTCGGTATAATGCTGTATGAGCCGCGGAACATGAAACTTTAACCACGGGCCACGTGGTGGCCTATCTTATACCGTTGCCAGACGCACGATCATGGCTAACTTTAGCCTTAAATAAAATAAAAACTACTGAGGCTAGAGGGCTGCAATCTGGTATGTTTGATGATTGGAGGGTGGTTGATCAACATACCAATTTGCAGCCCTCTAGCCTCGGTAGTTTTTTAAGCTCTGCGGGCGGACTGAAAAAGTGCGGACAGAATAAAGTGCGGACAGAAAAAAGTGCGGACAGAATAAAGTGCGGACGGACAGACAAAGCTGACACCATAGTTTTTCTTTTACGGAAAACTAAAAATTAACCACCGTTTACCCGGAAGGAAAAATGTCTGCAAAATGCAAATAAAATTTCATTCAAATCCGTAACTTTTCAATCTGGTATCAAAAACAAATCGTTTATTGTCCGTATGATGAATATAAATATGAATATAAATAAGGATATTGCTTTTTTCCACTCGCAGAGCGTAAGTGGCCCCCACTTTTTTTTTTTTTTTTTTTTGTTATAACAAACATTTGCCTGTGTTTTTTGCCATGAAAAAAATTTTACATTTGCTTTCCAAATGAGCTAAAGGTCCTGTTTGTTCTTCTCTCTTCGCAATTTCCAAGTTGTAAAATTGGTGGAATGTAAATTTGTAGGTTGTGATTAAAATGAATAAACTGGAAGATATGAATGTTGCATTATCTAGTCGTTTGGTATAGTGGTTAGCGTCGTGGCATGCCACTCAGATGTCGCAGGTTCGCGTCTCACCCAAGGCGATGAAAAATCACTGGCTCTGTGATCAGTTACTGTTGCAGTGTGGGGTCTGCGGTGGGAGGTTGAAACCAACATTCTTTGGAAGCTTGAATTTCAAGTCAATGGCCCCTTTAGTGTGTTTGTTCCATGTGAATAAGTTTCACATCGAATCTCAGCCTGGCATCAGAATATCTTCATTTCTCTCTTAATTTGGAGTGAGGCTTAGTAGTAACAAGCGTTTCTGAAATGTGAAGATTTAGAGCAGTTAAGGTAGCACTATGGTTATTAAAAATGACGTCACTGTTGATCTGCATACTACTGGTCAAAGTGTTATTAGTATTTAGCAGGCAGGTAACACACACACAAAAAAAATTAACGATTAAATGACAATAATAATAAATTTTGTGAAGTTGACATGGCATTGTGGTTTTTAAACATAACATAAGTTTAATCTTCATGCTATTGGTCAAGGTATTATTTAATAAATAAGAATAACCACAAATTTAGTAGTACATCAACATTCCAGCGTAGAAAAACTGAACCAAATGAGTAAGTACAAAAAAAAAAAAAAAGACGGCATTATGGTTTATAAATATGGCAGTTAATATTCGTGCTACTGGTCATGGTATTATAACAGTTTAGTAAGCATGTAACACCAATAACTTGTCGTAAACGCCACTAACCACAAATTCTATAGTGTACCAACATTCCAGCGTAGAAAAACTGAACCAAATGAGTAAGCACAAATAAAAAAAAAGAAGCTTCACTCTTGACCCTTTTCCCCAAGAGTGAAAGGATGAGTGCTTGTTCGAGATAAACAAGAAGCCAATCGACTAATGGACGCTGAAGCCATTCCTTCCGCTCATCGAGAGAAGTGTATTGAGTTCACAGAGAAAATTTACTTCTTAGTTGTCTGGATCGTTGGAAAATTGCTAATATGTTTTTTTTTTTTTATTGTTCTTATGAGTTGTTTTTTATTTTTTTTTTTTTTTTGTGGTCTCTTTCGATGTTTACGTAAGGAAAAAGTATACGATAATTTTTTTTTCGGGCTTTTAAATTAGTTAAAATTAACACGAAAGCGCTTCATGTATTTTTCCGGTGGCCTCAGTGGAATGAGTGTATGTGTGTGTGTATGTATATATATATATATATATATATATATATATATATATATATATATATATAATATATATATATATATAGATTATATATATATAATACATATTATGTGTGTGTGTGTATTTTATATATATATACATGAATATACTATATATATATATATATATATATATATATATATATATATATATATATATATATATATATATATATATATATATATATTATATATATATATATATATATATATATATATATATATATATATATATAGAGAGAGAGAGAGAGAGAGAGAGAGAGAGAGAGAGAGAGAGAGAGAGAGAGAGAGAGAGAGAGACATATATATACACACACACATACATACATATATATATATATACATACATACATACCGTATATAAACATACATATACATAAACTACGTTTCCTTCCATTCGAACACGACCCATCCCTTTCCCCTCAATGTTTACGTGACGAGAAGACGAGAGAGCACGCGGGCACACACACACACACACACAACAGGCGCACATCATTACGATGCAGATTCCCAGGGCACGATTCTCGAGAACAAACGTGCAAATGCCAAGACACACTCCAGTTGGCATTCAGGGCTGAAAAGGGTGGTGGCGGAAAATTGAGCTTCTGTGGATTTTTTCCTTCGCTGCGTAAAAAAAAAAACAAAATAAAAAATAAAAAGAATAAATAAACAGAAAAAAGGAAGGCTACGATCCATGTAGATCTTGGCATACAGATGGCCTGAAAATACCTCCTTTGCTGTTTTGCTGGTGTTACTCAAGAAGGGAAGGGAAGGGAAGGGAAGGGGGGAGGGGGAGGGGGTGGGGGGGAGGAAAGAGTTTGGGGTGGGTGTGGGAGGGGAGAGGGAGAAATGGGACAGGAGCAATAGAAACGGTTTTCGTCATAACAGAACTTTTGACTCTTTCTCTTAACATTATTACTAAAATTTTTATCATTTTCAAAATTATTAGTATTAAAATTATATCGCTCTTGTTACGATAATTTCGTATTCCATGAAAATATGTCCTTTTTTATTACAATTCAACTATAACACGCTTTTGACTCTACATTGAAACCAAGTACCTTTTTGACTCTATTCCAAATTCCCTGAGAGAATTTAGAAATTCCTACATTTTTTCCCTTCCCCCTAATCCAGACACCTGCGTAATATAATTCTGCTCAGAAAAACGACATAAATTCCCTTCAATTCCTTTCCTCAAGGGAGCCATTTTTTTCCCTTTTGTCGTACCGGAAATCGTCATTAGTTCAGAGTGGTCAAATGTATCCCCGCCCCTCCCCAACTGTCCTTCTGCCAGCATCCCACCCCTACCCACCAATGGTCTACCTCCTTATATCTCAGACCCTCTGGATATTTCTGGCTTTCGTTCTAATATAAGGGGTTCCTTATAGCTCTCCTATAAGGAGTCTAATATATCATGTCTTTTATATAATTCATTGTTGGTTAAGAATGATAATGATAACATTGCTCAAGTTCGTCGAGGTTTTTTCGCTATAAAGTGTATCAGACTGAGTGAGGTTTTCGGCTAGAAAGTGTCTCAGACTGTGCGAGTTTTTTGGGCTGGAAAGAGTAACAGACTAACCCAGTTTCTTGGTGGAAAGTGTATCAGACTGGGCGACTTTTCGGCTAGAAAGTGTATCAGACTGACCCAGTTTTCTGGCTGGAAAGTGTATTGGACTGAACGAGTTTTTTTTTGGGGGGGGGGGGCTAGAAAGTGTGTCAGACTGAGCGGCTTTTTTGACTGGAAAGTTTATCAGACTGAGCAAACTTTTTGGAAAGTGTATCAGACTGAGCAAGATTTCTTGGCTATTAAAATGTCAGACTGAGCGAGTTTTTGGCTGGAAAGTGTATCAGACTGACCCAGTTTTTTGGCTGGAAAGCGTTTCAGACTGAGCGACTTCTCGGCCAGAAAGCGTGTCAGACTGAGCGAGTTGTTTGCTTGTCAAGTGTGTCAGACTAAGGGCATTTTTCTTTAGAAAGAACATCAATTTGAATAAGTTTTCGAAAAAAAAAAATGTTGATTTTTCGCCTGTGAAAACTTTCGTTCAAGAAACTTATTCATCCTAAATTATTTTTGTGACCCGGAATCATCATCACCATAATCATCATCATCACACTCGAGACCCTGAAGTGGAAAAAAAAAACCAACAATAACAACCCCAAAATCATAAAAAGAAAGACTGTTTCTTCTTACTGACCTTAAAGGCCACTGTGGGCAAGTAATCGAAGGATTTTATCATTTGGTGAAACTAATTCACGTGACCCAAGAGACACAGATCTCCTCACTCGCTGGCTGCTTCATTTCCCGTGGGATTATGTTTTCAGTGTTTTTTTTTTGTCTCTTATGAGCCGCAAAGTAACGTATATTTGCTTATTTCCATCTTTATTATTTTTTTTTATCCTGCTATCCATGTGCTTCGTTAATTCATACTTTTGTTACTCTCTAATTAATCGTATTTCCAGATACAGAATACATTCTGTTGTAACTGTACATCTATTTATATTAATTATATCTATTTAATTTATTTATATTATATTATTTATATTATTTACATTAATTAACTGAAATTATGCTCTTTCCTCTATCCTCATCTTTTTGTAAATAACATTCCGATGCAAAGCTCGCCAAATTGCAAATGAAAAAAAAAGAAACAATCTAATTTCACAGAGTGATCGCTTACCAAACCCAATTTTCTCAGAATGATTTTTAGCCTTCCTCTTAAAACTGTTGGGGCAGGAATAATGAGACGAGGGAGAAAACAGTGCCCTGAATATTGCAAAGAGATTTGTGGAAACCAAATAAATACGTAGAGAACTGGAGATAGGTCCCGCTATCGTTGACTTACGAGCGAACGAACGCACGGCAATTTTCAACCCGCGGAAATAATTTCGCAGTTTTGGGTAACTGGAATACAAAAATACAAAATTCAGGGCCAAGCGCTGGGGCCTATGATGAGGTCATTCAACGCCAAAGGGAAACTGAGATTAAAAAGGTTTTAAAAGTGTAACGAGAGGAAGAAAATGCAGTTGGACTCTGAAACAACTGTTAGGTGAGGGTTGAGGAAAGTAAATGGAAGGAGGAGAATATGAGCAGAGGCACAGTAAAAGGAATAGAAGGGGTTGCAGCTAGGGGCCCTTAGGAAGGGGACGCTGTAAAAACCCTTAAGTAATGCCTACAGTGCACCGCGTGAGGTGCACTGACGGCACTAACCCCCTACAGCTTCCGGAGTTTTACTATTTACTGATTTTTAAAATGACTGATTTTCTCTTTGTTTTTTTTTTTATTGCAGAAACTTATTTTAATTTTTTATAAATTTTACAGTTATTTGTTGTTTCTAGGTCACACTGAAAATTATTTTAATGTTAAAGGATGATGTTTTTGCTGACATTAATGCTTTATATCGTACTTGATTCAGGATAACACAAAAAAATCGTTCCAATAATATTTCTAACAAGAGGAATTTACTCCACGGGAAAATAAACCATTTGGCATCTTTTCCAACAAAACTAATTTATCTAAGTGCCAAATAAACCAGTTGGTGTCTTTTCCATTAAACACAAACCAATTTATCTAAGTGCTTACATTATATCATTTTACATTTCCATTAAGACCAACCTAGCGAACCAGCTCGACAACAATCGAGAGCAGGCAATATTTAGGATTAATTCCAAGCCAGCATTTTGCCTCCCTCCGATATATATTTTTCAAGTTATGTTATTGAATAAACTGCGAGGTAAATCTGTTTATGGGTTTAAACATTTTCTCTCTTTCGGGATCAGCGACTTCTGCCCTTCATTAAGCGTTATCAATTATAATAATTGGAGTGGAATTTCAGCCGGGCTTATTTCGTTCCCGATCGTAAATATGTTCGGATAGCCCCATTAAAATGAAGTGTTATCGCTTTTGCGCTGTTCATTTGGAGACGTGAGGAACGCGGCCGGTTGGGGACAATAATTGCGCAGCTGATAAGTTTGTTTGTACTTGAAGCTTACTGAATTGAATTGAATTGAATATAGAATTTAGGCCAAAGGCCAAACATTGGGACCTATGAGGTCATTCAGCGCCGGAGCAGAAACTGACAGTAAAAAGGTTTGAAAGGTGTAACGGGAGGAAAACCTCGCAGTTGCACTATGAATCAATTGTTAGGAGAGGGTGGAAAGTCAGAAGGAAGAGAGAAAGAACGGAGGTACAGTAAAAGGAGCGAGAGGGGTTGCAGCTAGGGGCCGAAGGGGACGCTGCAGAGAACCCTAAGTAATGCCTCCTACAGTGTACCGCATGAATGCACTGACGGCACTAACCCCCCATACAGGGTTGAAGCTTACCAAAATGGGAAACAGAAATTAAGAGCTGGAAATTTTTTGTTTTTGTTTTTATTTCCTTCATCGGCCATCTACCGAGAATTACAAGAAGTTAACGAATCAGGTACATGTTAGTCAGGTTTTATAATATAGCAGGCGTGTTGTTTACAATGGAGAACCTTAACAGAATTGCTCCGTTAAATGTTTGCTCACCCTCATGTCATCCACGGTCTCCTTGTGACCCACTTTTTTTACCCGTTATTTATTCTACGCCACCCATAACTACTTGACACAAACAAGGGCTTCTGATCATTCATAAACAAAGACAAGGGCTTCTGACCAATCATAAACAAAAATGAGGTCACTTTTTAAGCATAACAAGATACCCTTCAACGTTGTAACATTCTATTCGAAGAGTCAAAAATTCTCACGCTGTAGTTTGTGGAAAAAAAGATATG
>JANJGK010000024.1:32666272-32677315 GCA_039081455.1 Macrobrachium rosenbergii | reverse complement strand
TTTTGCAGCAATAAAATGCTGCTTTCGCCAGCGCCGGGCGGAGCTTATTCAGTGTCACGTTTCCGTGAGCGAAAGAAATAACGCATTTGACGTGTTCTCTGTCTGTAATTTTATTTTCTGTTTCACGGGGCGCGAATGGAATTATTTCTCACAGCTGTTGAGTCCAATTCACATGTATTTGGCACAAAAACCACTGCGGTTTTTGGTTTTACGTTTTGCTCAGGATTTTCCATCAAAGGATGAGCTGACGAGATAAGATGAATGAAAGACTTTGATTTAGGTGAATCGAGACGGACATAAAACCCCTGTTAGGCTGAAATTCATAACTGAATGGTTCTTTTAGGGGAGAAGTGTTCTGTACCGGCAAAATATTAATGAGGAACTAGTCTAAAAGATAATTAACTTGGATCCCAAGCTATCGTAGAATAGAACGTCCGCATGTGAGAAAAGTAAGAGAGAGAGAGAGAGAGAGAGAGAGAGAGAGAGAGAGAGAGAGAGAGAGAGAGAGAGAGAGAGAGAGAGAGAGAGAGAGAGAGAGAAGATGGATTGAAATATACAATGTTTGCATTCGAAAAACCTCAGTGAGTTACAAGTTGATAGAGGAAAAATAGTTATGGAACTTTACTTACTCCTACTTTTAGCCCTGAATGTGAATAATAGTTAATTATCTGCTATCTATGCATAAATAAAGCGAACTGAAGGACCCTTGAAGTCAGCGCACTGAGAACACCACTATCTGAGAGGGTTGTAGCGTGGGAGCTTGCATGAAAAGTTACTTAAAAAGAACGTATCATTTTCTGAATGATATACACTAAATGTGTACCTCTTCAACATCAATATGACTCAATGCCAGCGGCACAAATCCATCCTCGTAGGTCTTTTTTTGTGTGTCATCTCAAGCAAGTGGATTTTTGGATTTTGAATATTCCTTGCAAATGTCCTCTCTTGGAGGAGAGACGTCCTTCTTTTGTTTTCCTCACTTATCCTTCTCAGCCGTTGTGTGTCTTTCTCTGTGCTTGCTGCATTTCTGGGTATTCGTAGTCCATGGAAGTTTGGGAAATTTGTGAACAAGTGTATGAAATGTTCGTCTACAAGTATTTTTGAACCTTGTTAAAATTTCCGGAAATTTCAGAACTGATTCGATCAGGTGGCTGGTAGTAAGAGCTACGCGTTCATCAAGTTTTACGTGTAATCATTTGGACTTCCTTTGTAATTATAAAAAACAAAAACATATTATTCGAATTTTTAAAATTTAAATCTCAATTTAAACAGAAAACGATCGACGGCTCCAGGAAACATGTATTTTATTTACTAACTCATTCGCATGGCCATTTCATGAACGCTTCACAGCGCGCGATTTCACTCGGCTCTCTAAAATGACACCTCACCTTTGCAATAACAGCAGCGCACCGAGTCATTTCGAATAACATATGGAACTCACCGAGCGTTTTAACGAGTTTATCAGGATTTACAAAGGCAATTCCTTCGCGTTAAAACGACAATGACAACGTGTTTGTCGCGGAATAGCTGACGAATTGCATCCAATCAAAACTAAGAATAGTCGAATGTTAGGTCGTAGTTGAAAAAAAGAGGCGAGATTAGAAGTAAAAGAAATTCATTACCTTTGCTGAAAAAGACCCAAAAACGATAATTAACGAAATTACAGCGAATGTTATTCATTACCTCAGTGCCCGGACGTCGTCCCGGCTGCAAGTTAACGGTAATTGCAGCTAAACGCAAAGTAATTGAATGTGTTGTAATTGTTGGAAAAACAAAACGTAATTCGGTGAATTAGTTTTGACAATGTTCCGCGGCATTTCTCTTTGTTCCGCGGAATAATTCCAAGTTCATTTCATATGCATGAAGCTATCTATCTGTCTGTCTATCTACCTACCTATCTGTCTATCTATCTCGAGTATGCATGTATGCATAAATGTATACATATGTTTATTCAGCCAACGGTGGTCTTTTCACGACTTTTTTTTAGGGGAATATTGCCAAATGCATTCATGTATGGAGACAAAAAGAATGAGGGAATATATGCATATATATATATATACAAGCCTATAAAATTTCCCATTTAGTGTATATATATATATATATATATATATATATATATATATATATATATATATATATATATATATATATATATATATATATATATATATATATATATATATATATATATATATACTCTTTGTATAGATACCCTTGTAACATATCATCTGCCCGTATTTTACCAGTGAATAGGAGCACAGAAGGAAGTTCTCGAAATATATGGCTGCAACATTCAAATAGTTTTATGGGCCTTTTTATCATATTATACTGTTGTATTACAGTAAAAGACATTCACACACACATATTATATATGTGTACATGCATATGTGTATATATATGTATATATAAGTTATACAATCATGTATATATGGTTGTATTACTTCATTACTTCTGTCTACATATAGGAATGCTTTTGGGAGTATTTCGTCAATGAATTCATTAAAAGGTAACAGTTGCCTGAATAAATATTTCTTCCTGCAATGATTAACAGCTCTCCTAGGGCTGGCCCGAAGGATTAGACTCACTTTACTTGGCTAAAAACCAATTGGTTACCTGGCAATGGGACCTATAGCTTATTGCGGAATCCGAACCACATTATACCGAGAAATGAATTTCTATCACCAGAAATAAATTCCTCTAATTCTTCACTGGCCGGCCGGAGACTCGAACTCGGGCCTAGCAGAGTGCTAGCCGACAACTCTACCGACTAGTCCAACGCGGAACTCTGCAGTTATATAAAGATATATTTATGGACACAGTCGGAAGAACGCATATTCGACCATATCTACTGCCAAGGAACAGGAGTCCGAGGTAGTGCAAAGGTTACTTCGACTGACTATAAAAAAAAAATGAGAAAACATCCTGGGAGCAATGCTTCCAATTTACTGATACATTGGTATTCGGTAACTGCTGCTGAAGGTTAGCATTTATTTGGGGCTAGTAGAGAGAGAGAGAGAGAGAGAGAGAGAGAGAGAGAGAGAGAGAGAGAGAGAGAGAGAGAGAGGAAGGGACGGATGCCAGTTAAAAAAGGTCAAGTAACAAGGAAGACATTTCTGGCTGATGACAGAAAAATTATGGCGAAATAACTTTCAAGATTTATATCAGAAGCGTTTTATTTCTCCACTTAACAAAACTATACGGAGTGTAAGAGAGCAACCGGTTTGAAAGAAATCTCCAAAAACAGCGGCCATGTCTTTCACTCCTTTTTTCGAGCCTCGTCTCTCGTCTGAAATCACTCCATGATTCACGTTTTCGCGAAATGCCAGTGGGCGCCGCAAGATGCGAGGACAGCAATATTTTCATGGCGACCATCTCTTGTTGACATGGGGCACTGAGACATGTCTTCCCCTCGTTTATTGCTTGGTCTGAAGGTTCATTTTTTTCCTCTGGGCTTTTAAAAACTTTTGAAAGCTTTTTTTCTCGTTCCTCTTGAAGCTAAAGTATAGTTATAAAAATAATTTTCCTCACTGGGTCTTCATACTTTATGGGACGTGGAATTAGGAGAAAGTTTTCTGTTTTAGTGGAAGACAAGTAACTTTTTAAGGCATAAATATTTAAGATTAACAAACTTAAATTCTAAGGAATTATCCGGGAAATAATTCTATCAGGTGATATAAATACCAGCCACATAACAGCTGTAAACGTTTCTATTGCGGACGTTTACATCCGCAGAAATAAGCAGATGCTTGTGCGTTCGTACGCGTTCGTATGAGGAAAAGAACGAAATTCATCATACTCCATTTTCCACAATCACCTCCTTGGACCATATTTTCATTTTATCTCCTTTTTCACTTCCTCTTTTTCACTCTTTTTTTACCTCGAGTTCCAAAAACCTACATATACCTTTCCTTCAGTCCATATCTTGTCCTTTCTGCCCCATAAACGTTTTGTATCCTTTCCTTTTTATCTTCGTGGCCACTTCTCCTAACTCTCTCCCTCTCTCTCTCTCTCTCTCTCTCTCTCTCTCTCTCTCTCTCTCTCTCTCTCTCTCTCTGTCGCACGCTCGCACAGGGACTTCATTTTTCTCTCATGACACCGTCTTGCCTTAGAATTTTGCTTCCTTTGTATTTTTACTTGCATACCCTCCTCCTCCTCCTCCTCCTCCTCCTCCTCCTACCTCCTCCTCCTCCTCCTCCTCCTCCTCCTCAAACCTCCTCCTTCTCCTCCTCCTCCTCCTTTCTTGCTTTCTCTGCGAGAAAATATGCAGGTCCTTCCTGCGTTTGAAGAACTCTTCCACTTTGAATCGACAGGGAAAGCTAGTCCCCACAGTAGCAAAATAGTCGTCACTTGAGTGATTTCTTTTCTTTGTTTTAGCGATTTCATCTTGTTTTAAATTCTGGAAATAGAACTCATTTTAATTTCCATTATATAAGTAAAACTTGTCTGTGCTTTCACAGCGCAGGTAGTCCTCTACATAAGAACCAGTTGTGTTTCGAGAGCCGGTTTGTAAGTTGAACAAAGTTTGCCTAAGCATCCGGCATTGTAGTCAGCCTACAGCATCTAGCACCATCTGGTAGTGTAGCTTAGCTTTCTGTTAAGACAATTTGATCTTTATACAGAAAGTTGATAATAATCTGTACTCTTTCCTTGAAAAAGTGGCGACGAAATACATGAAATAAAATTCATATACTGCATCCCTTATATCACGTGGACATAGAAGTTTGTATCTTTGAAAGTTCTAAGTTGAAAGTTTGTATAGAGAGGAATACCTGTAGTGGGAAGTTCTTGAGGCTCATTTGTAGTCCAACAAAGTACTTCTGTATCCTGTCCAGTTTCTTATTTTGTCGGATTTGTGAAATGTTAGGCAAACAAATATTGAGAAATGTATTTTTCCTTAGAACTGTATCACATACCTAGAATTTTATCGTTCGGCGAAGGGACCAAAAAAGCTTATGTAGAGGATCCATGAAGTTTAAAAATAATAGAATAATAGCATCTGTTATTATCATTTTCGTATGTGAATCAAAGTGTGGTGTCTGTAAACACTGATATTTAAATAAAAGGAAAATATCAGAGGAAATTTCAGTAATCACGAAGAGATTTCGAATTAACAAGCAACCAACGGGAAAATCATACGAGTTCTTCGTCTACTAATGTCACCCACTTTTTGAAATGGAGGCATGGAAAGGTGTGGGCTTTGTCACTGGGGAGGCAAGTACGTGTCTCCTTGTGCTGGAATTAAGTGGGACCATCGGTTGGGGTCATGGGAACTGGTCTGGAAAGAGAGGACGGATTCCAGGAGCAGTGGAGCTATTGAAAAGTAAAGCCTACTTATTGGTTTCATCGGGAAGGAACTGGAAGAGCAATTTGAAATGGTCAGCAGGGACCGGCACTGATTGCCATTTAGGGAAGTTTGTGTGTCCCGGTTTCGTTGCTTTTTGGAAGACTTGTAATTTGAGAGAGGTGACGCCAGCGAGGTGGAGCTGGGAACAGAGGTTAGCGAAGCAAATGACTGTTATTACCGTCCCCTAACATTCTTTCTCTTTTCCTTACTGTTCCTTTAGAGACTGCTTCACTCTAAAACGACGTTGACGAATGCGTTACCTTCCTAAAGGTAATTCTAGAGGAGGCTGAGATTGATTTAGTTTCCCCTGCTACTTTTCCCTATTACAAAACTCTTTCACCTAACCCCTACCCCTACCCCTCACCCACCCACTCACTGCTTCACTCCAACAGCACCCTGCGTACCATAAATATCTTGGCTCCTCCCCCATTCTCTGGACGTCTTAGTTTAACTGTTTTTCTTTAACAGGAAATTGGGAAAAAATGTCTGAGGTTCTGTGAATTTATGATTCGTGTACTTTTTTTTTGTGGGCACGCACTCACTCACACATACACAAACACATCTACACTCACACACGCATACATACATAGACTGTATATTTACATAACTAAATATATGAATATAAATTTTTTTCGTTACTTGAAAATGCCTGGGAATTTTTTTAACATTCACAAATTTCAAGCTGCAAATACCGTTTAATATCCAGTTCGTTATACCTTGGGAATAACTTACATCCAAGTAGAATTATAACTGATAAGTTTAATTCCCCTCTTGTGTAATGTATTCCCATGGTATAGTGAATTCGACATTAAACAGTATTTTTGGCTTACACACACATACACACACACACACACACACACACACACACACACACACACACATATATATATATATATATATATA
Organism: Macrobrachium rosenbergii; assembly: GCA_039081455.1. Lineage (NCBI taxonomy): Eukaryota > Metazoa > Arthropoda > Malacostraca > Decapoda > Palaemonidae > Macrobrachium > Macrobrachium rosenbergii. The sequence goes on along the minus strand of JANJGK010000024.1, from coordinate 32,671,068 downwards.
TATATATATATATATATATATATATATATATAACTGTATATTAAGGAAAAATGAAATGACATACATAGATTCACAAAAACAGGCGTGGCAGCCTCATCACAAAAGTCTTACAAATAACACAACCTGCAAAGCTCTGTTGCCTTCTATATTCCCTCCACCGCGCGAACGGATCCCTTATACCAATATCTATTAATATAAGGCATAAATAAAAGCTTGCGCAGAGGGTACTCCTTCCTACGATCGCTTTTCCTTTTTAGTAGAGAGGGGGGGAGTTTATTTCTCCCGTGGATGCGTCCCCAGAATCGAATTTAGGACATACATTTATTTCACAGACAGCTCCGATATATTTGATTTCTCTTCGAGGGAAAATTCCAGTGACACGAACTTATTACATCCGTGTCTTTCTCCGATGACCTATTTTTCTCCATAACAATGAACCTGGATGGGTCTGTCACAATTCCAATGGAATTTTTTCGTTTATTGAATTCAGTCTCCTGACGCTAGGTAGCCACGCAACTTGTTGCCTTTTCGCTTGAAAGCATTGGGAAGAAGAGACCAGATATGAATGAAAGGAGTCTCAAAATTTGATATTAAATATTTTAAATATGACAGCAGAACATTAACAGGACTGCTGGTTCTGGTATCGATAAAGCTAGGAAACTCTGGGTTTAGGAAATACTTGGTTGGATGACTTCCAATAAATGTCAGGCAATAACAGTACCATTCTTTAGATCGCCTGTCCCACTGGTCTTTGAAAAAACTTGTTCAGTTACCCGGTTCCCTCTCTCTAATCTCTGTCTACAGATGTACATGTAGAAAACAGAGATTTTCTCAGCAATTTCTCCATAGTTCATGACATACTTTAAAGATGTATGTAAGAGGATACGTCTTAAGTGATTTTCTTATCATACTAAAATTGAATTTGTTAGACGGAAGATTGATTAATGAAAACTAACACATCACACGAGTAGTAAAACTTCAAAACTATTTTTTGAAAGATCACTAGCTTCAATTACAATTCCCCTTTCGTAATCTACTACTACTACTACTACTATTACTACTATTATTATTATTATTTAGAAGATGAGCCCTATTCATATGGAACAAGCCCACAGGGACCACCGACTTGAAATCCAAGCTTCCACAGATTATGGTAATGATTTGCAAGAAGCAGCAGAAGGTATTAGGAAATACGGAAATTAGAGATCAGTTATTGGAATAAAAATAATAAATTAATAAATTAATAAATAAATAGATAAAAATATAAGTAATTATTAAAATACAAGGAGATTGCTTTATGGTAGCAATGCATTGCATCCAAGTGATATGTGACCATGTCATACCTAGGCTATTAGTTCCTCTTCCTATGGAGTTTAACTGGGAAGCTTCTACCAAATCAAACAGCAATAAGTATAGTATTTGCTCCAAACACCGAGTTTCGAAGACCTTCATCTCGAATGCGGTAATCAACCCATTTTGATCGACATGTAAACGGAAGCTTTGGACTATAAAGCAATCAAGGCACCATTTCATTCTCTACAAAAGGGGTTTAATTACGGCCTGACCTTTTGATCCTCTCCATCAAAAAAGGTTATTGAGGATTCAGGTATACTGATTCATCAATGGTTAGTCTATTGTTCTTGGCGCTATCAACTGAATGGATGTTTAACGTATCGCTTTATTCACAGGAAGCGAGTTGTGCATTGACTTATCTCCTTCCTTTACCTTTAACCCATTAATTAAGCATCCATGATGTGTGGGGATTCATTGAATGCCCTTTTTTTATATCGTTTTATTTGTCTTTGTCTATTTTTTTTGTTATCTGGAAACGTTAGGGAAACATCAAGGCGACGGTATGTATGTTATGAAATAGGGCATATACGCAGTAAACTCTATCTCACGTAAAGTATAATTTCAGTGAGAAGGAGAGTTTGAAAATTAATGTTTCTTGTTTAATGTGGAGCAGTATCTCTCTCTCTCTCTCTCTCTCTCTCTCTCTCTCTCTCTCTCTCTCTCTCAATACACACACCACATATACATATACATACATACATATATAAATATACATATATATATACATGTATACATATATATACATATACATATATATACATACATATATATGTATATGTATTTGTGTGTGCATGTATACACAGAGAGAGAGAGAGAGAGAGAGAGAGAGAGAGAGAGAGAGAGAGAGAGAGAGAGAGAGAGAGAGAGAGAGAGAGAATTATAATATTTTCAGAAATCACATTAGTTAATGTTTCGTGTCTGATTTATCGCACGAAACACCACATCCCATTTCGCCTTTTGATGATGAAAAACTGCTTCATTTCTCATCTCTTCTCTTCTTTTTACTTGCTGTAATCTACTCGTCTATCTTTCACGCCATATTAGATCATACGGACGATCATCAATATAAATATCGCCTCTCCATCAATGACAACGATTTTGTATAGGATCCATTTGCCTTGTGACTCATAAGAGGTTCCTCATCATACATGATTCCCATCCGGCTGTTTTTAGATCTTGTGATACATGTTGATACTTTTTTTATTTAATGCTGTCTTCAGAGGGAATACTAAGGCTTGAGAAATCACAGGCATTTATGCGACCTTACAATGCTAAATGAGAAGAGAGAGGATTTTTATTTAATATTGTCTTTAGAGGGAATACTAAGGCTTGAGAAATCACAGGCATTTATGCGACCTTACAATGCTAAAGGCGTAGGAAGAGAATTTTCATTTAATACTGTCTTCAGAGGGAATACTAAGACATGAGAAACCACAGGCATTTTTGTGGCCTTACAATGCTAAAGGAGAAGAGAGAGGATTTTTATTTAATATTGTCTTCAGAGAGAATACTAAGGCTTGAGAAATCACAGGTATTTATGTGACCTTACAATGCTAAAGGAGAAGAGAGAGGATTTTTATTTAATGCTGTCTTCAGAGGGAATACTAAGGGTTGAGAAATCACAGGCATTTATGTGACCTTACAATTCGAAAGGCGTAGAGAGAGAATTTTTATTTAATACTGTCTTCAGAGGGAATATTAAGGCTTGAGAAATCACAGGCATTTATGTGACCTTAAAATTCGAAAGGCGTAGAGAGAGAATTTTTATTTAATGCTGTCTTCAGAGGGAATGCTAAGGCTTGGGAAATCACAGGCATTTATGTGACCTTACAATTCGAAAGGCGTAGAGAGAGAATTTTTATTTAATACTGTCTTCAGAGGGAATACTAAGGCTTGGGAAATCACAGGCATTTATGTGACCTTACAATGCTATAGGAGAAGAGAGAGGATTTTTATTTAATACTGTCTTCAGAGGGAATGCTAAGGCTTGGGAAATCACAGGCATTTATGTGACCTTACAATGCTAAAGGAGAAGAGAGAGGATTTTTATTTAATACTGTCTTCAGAGGGAATGCTAAGGCTTGGGAAATCACAGGCATTTATGTGACCTTACAATGCTATAGGAGAAGAGAGAGAATTTTTATTTAATACTGTCTTCAGAGGGAATGCTAAGGCTTGGGAAATCACAGGCATTTATGTGACCTTACAATGCTATAGGAGAAGAGAGAGGATTTTTATTTAATACTGTCTTCAGAGGGAATGCTAAGGCTTGGGAAATCACAGGCATTTATGTGACCTTACAATGCTATAGGAGAAGAGAGAGGATTTTTATTTAATACTGTCTTCAGAACGAATGCTAAGGCTTGGGAAATCACAGGCATTTATGTGACCTTACAATGCTATAGGAGAAGAGAGAGGATTTTTATTTAATACTGTCTTCAGAGGGAATATTAAGGCTTGAGAAATCACAGGCATTTATGTGGCCTTACAATGCTAAAGGAGAAGAGAGAGGATTTTTATTCAATACTGTCTTCAGAGGGAATGCTAAGGCTTGGGAAATCACAGGCATTTATGTGACCTTACAATGCTATAGGAGAAGAGAGAGGATTTTTATTTAATATTGTCTTCAGAGGGAATATTAAGGCTTGAGAAATCACAGGCATTTATGTGGCCTTACAATGCTAAAGGAGAAGAGAGAGGATTTTTATTTAATATTGTCTTCAGAGGGAATGCTAAGGCTTGGGAAATCACAGGCATTTATGTGACCTTACAATGCTATAGGAGAAGAGAGAGGATTTTTATTTAATATTGTCTTCAGAGGGAATATTAAGGCTTGAGAAATCACAGGCATTTATGTGGCCTTACAATGCTAAAGGAGAAGAGAGAGGATTTTTATTCAATACTGTCTTCAGAGGGAATGCTAAGGCTTGGGAAATCACAGGCATTTATGTGACCTTACAATGCTATAGGAGAAGAGAGAGGATTTTTATTTAATACTGTCTTCAGAGGGAATATTAAGGCTTGAGAAATCACAGGCATTTATGTGGCCTTACAATGCTAAAGGAGAAGAGAGAGGATTTTTATTCAATACTGTCTTCAGAGGGAATGCTAAGGCTTGGGAAATCACAGGCATTTATGTGACCTTACAATGCTATAGGAGAAGAGAGAGGATTTTTATTTAATACTGTCTTCAGAGGGAATGCTAAGGCTTGGGAAATCACAGGCATTTATGTGACCTTACAATGCTATAGGAGAAGAGAGAGAATTTTTATTTAATACTGTCTTCAGAGGGAATGCTAAGGCTTGGGAAATCACAGGCATTTATGTGACCTTACAATGCTATAGGAGAAGAGAGAGGATTTTTATTTAATACTGTCTTCAGAGGGAATGCTAAGGCTTGAGAAATCACGGGCATTTATGTGACCTTACAATGCTAAAGGAGA
>JANJGK010000024.1:32656272-32663772 GCA_039081455.1 Macrobrachium rosenbergii | reverse complement strand
ATTCTTGATAGAAAAACCTTGACAGATAAAAGTAAATTATTTACGACTTATGACGCATTAGAAGTAAACAGCAATATTCGCTGAACATTTGAAACATAATGTCAGTTCTAGTGTGATATGCAGATCCATAAAAATTTGCAGTATTGTTGGTAGTTTAATTATGACGCGGGAGATTATACGAATAATACTATGTTAATCACTGAGAGATATTAACATAATATTAACTCTTTTTGCGTAAAGGTTAAAATGTTTACGTGAGAGCTTGCATAGGTGACATTTTCAAAGCAGGCATGCACTGGAAAAACCTGTAATGATTTATAAACTAATTACGTAATGCTAATCCTAGAGCATTCATAACATTTTGAATTACGGTTCCATATTTGCCTTTTAACAAAAATTTGAATAATTCGTCATTTGCAACTTAATATTTTAACGGCACTGATGTTCAGCTAAAGTAAACGTATTGCTTATTTTATGAGTTACTGCAAAGCTCCTCGGAAAAGATATTAATAAGGTTTGAAAGTCTTCCATCTATCTAATCTTCTTAAAGGGAATATTTTTTGCGATGTATATCGAACATAAAGTTATATTGGAAATGGATGCAAAACCAATTTGAAAATAGTTATAAAACTAAACATAGATTTTTTTCACTTGGTTTCACTGATTCCTGCAGGAAGCAGAGACAAATTTGTATTAAAAAAATAAAATCTATATTAAAAAAATAAAATGACAAGTAAAATAAACGAGAATATGTAATGCATGTTGAACATTATGGTAGAGAAAGAATGTTCTGACTGTTGCAAATGGATGACATATTTGTAAATGCATAGTTATATCGTCTCTTTCACTGCAGGAACCATAGACAAATTTATATAAAGGAATTAAAAAATTCGACTAAGTTTCTTCGGCGCAATCGAGTTTTCTGTACAGCCGCTACAGCGCATAATCAAGGTCATCGAAAATACATCTATCTTTCGGCGGCCCATGAAATTTTAACCACGAGCCGGTGGTGGCCTATTCTATATCGTTGCTAGAAGCACGATTATGGCTAACTTTAACCTTAAATAAATTAAAAAATACTGAGGCTAGAGGGATGCAATTTGGTATGGTTGATGATTGGAGGGTGGGTGATCAACATACCAATTTGCAGCCTTCTAGCCTCAGTAGTGTTTAAGATATGAGGTTAGATAGAAAAATTGCGGACAGAAAAAAGTGTGAACAGAATAAAATGCGGACGGACAGACAAAGCCGGCACAATAGTTTTCTTTTACGGAGAACTGAAAATATCATAAAGCACAGGTGAAAATAAACCAGAACACTTAATAAATAATAATATGAAACAGCAAACCACAGAGGCGTAAATAGATCCTATAAAATGACGGACAAATCCCTATCTCCCTGGAATTACGAACCCAGAAAGAGGTCGTCCACGAACCTCGAGTGTAGAGAATGGAAGCAACAATTCATGCAAAGTGGATCTAAGATTAGATTTTTTTTTCTTCTTCAGTGTCACCAGACTCGCATCTTTTATGCTGCCGCAGATGGAGGCTAATGGAAAGGCTCTGGGAAGCTTAGTAGGTGTGCGCTGAAGTCCGCGAGATAAGACTCCGTGTAGATATTGGCAACATCTACACTTCGAAAAGACTATTATTATCAGACCTTGTTATTTTTCGCGGAAAATGTTAGTCTTGTTCTTCACCTACTATTCAACTTTTTTAATGGAAAATGATAAAAGGAATCGAAAAAGAACCTTCCCACTTAATCTATGGTTTAGCCTTTTACTTTAACTTACAGTTTAATTAGTCGACGCCTCCGTAAACCACTCTAGCTACAGGAAAATTCGCGTGATTTTACTAAATTCACTTATTTCAGTACATTATAATAACAATCAGTATCGAATTATAAAATCTAAACCACTTTAGCCATAGGAAAACGCGTGATTTTTTAGTCATTCATTTCAGCATATTATGAAAACAAATCAGAATCGAGCTTTGAAACCTGAAAAAACTACATATTAGAGAACATATATATTTAAAAAACACAGTTTCGGAGCGTCATGCTCCCTCTTCAATTTTGAACATGATGCTCAGAAACTGTTTGTGCTTTTGAATTTATCTGGTCTTCATTTTGCAAGTTTTTACAATTCCAGTATATTCATACGTCTAAGTATATTAAAGGAATTATCTGCAAATGTTAGTAAGAATTAAAGGACGTATATGCTTGATCTTTTGCAGGTTTCGTAAGCTGCAGAATCTACGAGATTTTTTTTCTAGGTTCGGTTAGAGGTAGATTACGCAAGTTTTTTTTGACAGCCAATGAAGTAATCGACGAGGTTACCGGTATTTCTCATTGTGTGGAATACAGATACTTTGAATTGGAAAACAATTTGATTAAGAAAAATAAAACCAAACCATTTGGTGAGCAAAAAACAAAAGAAAATGCAAAAACAAAGCTAACTTTCCTTGCTTTCTCTCTGCTTACACATTTATGAATAGGAGAATATTAAACGAAACTAATTACCTTGCAAATTAAGGTAGAGGCCAAGCCATAGCCTAATGCACAAAGGTTCCATTTTCGATAACATATATCATTTCCCATAAAAAAAAAGAATATTTAGAGAAGAAAAAGAACAACATCAAAAAAACATACAACAATACTCTAACACCATGCAAGTCAACCCACTCAAGGCCCATAAAAAATAAGAATAAAAAATAAAACCTCTTTTTTACTTTTTTGAAACCACGCACCATTTTTCCTCTCCCACGAGGCTTCCCCGTCGATACATCAACCTGACGTACTTGAATTTCCCAAACGTCATTATGGAGTGATACGGAACAGATCCTTAAAAAGATCCATTATTGATACGCAACCGATAGGACTCTCTGGGGAAGCCATATCAAGTTCAACTGGAACGCTAATTGCTTCGTTAACTGGAATTATTAAAATTCCCTCTCTCTCTCTATCTCCGAGAGAGAGAGAGAGAGAGAGAGAGAGAGAGAGAGAGAGAGAGAGAGAGAGAGAGAGAGAGAGAGAGAGAGATTATAAATTATCCTTACTCTACTGAAGCTGAAAGCTCCATATTTATTTGCATTTTGATCTGTTCATTAATTTGTTCAGTTTATGTTTTTTTTAATCTAATAATTACTTCTTCTTTCTGTGTTTACAAAATAGTGATTATTTTCCCTTGCTCTAATAAAGCTGACTGCTCCACATTTATTTACATTTTCATCTATTTATTATTTTTTTATTTATGTTTTTTCTAATAATGATCTCTTCTTTTTGTATTTTCCATTAACTTTTGTAATTTCTTCTAAATGAACACCATATAGATATGTATGTATGTATGTATGTATGTATGTATGTGTGTGTGTGTGTGTATATATATATATATATATATATATATATATATATATATATATATATATATATATATATACATATACATACATACATATATATATATATATATATATATATATATATATATATATATATATATAAAGACAAAATCCACGAAGGAAAGAGAGACACTGGAATACTGCGAGGCCTTTCGACTGTCGTCCTTTAGTTAGCAAGTAAAGTACGACAGTAGAAAGGCCTCGCAGCACTCCAGTGTTTCTCTTTCCTCCGTGGATTTTGTCTTTATTTATATATTCATCCCGTTCCATATTTTCGTGATTCAATTATACATACATACATACATACATATATATATACACACATCATATATATATATATATATATATATATATATATATATATATATATATATATATATATATATATATATATATATATATATATATATATATATATATATATATATATATATATATATATATATATATATATATATATATATATATATATATATATATATATATATATATATATATATAACTTCCACTGTATTTGTAAACAAGCACAATTTGAACCTCATCCAATTTATCACTTTTGTCTAAATTCCGTTCAAATTGGTTTTGTTTTCGGGCTTGTAAATCACGAGACTGCGTCCGAAACCTCCCATAACCAATAAACTCTCGCGGCGTCCGAAGCCTCCCAATGCCAATAAATTCTGCGGCCACAACTGCCCGATCTTTATATTCCCCGCAGGCAGATACACATGACCCTATATTATTGGAACGCCATAAACTGTCCGATATGGTCAATTGAAACTGTTTGCCAGAAATTATAGGAGTAAAATGAAACCTTCTGAAAATAGTCGAGGGTTTCCATACGTCGAATGCTGTTGCTGTTTACTCGATTCTTTTATCGGTTATTTTCCTTTTTACTTATTTTTTCCCTCCGTTTCCGGTTTTTTCTTTCCATTTCCTCCTTACTCCTCTTCCAAAAATGTGTCTGTGTTTGAGAATGGGTTGGCCTAATTTTTCATTTTTCTGTGAATAAATCGAAAGAATGCTTTGCATGCATAAAATATCTTAGAAAATAAATTATGATAAATCTAATACCTTAAAGGACACGGAAGATGGTTGCACATTTTCAATAAGCAAGCAAATAGGCGCTGTGTTTAAAAACGTTTGTTACAGTACAGCCAACTCATAATTTTCGTTTGCATACTTTTGAGAAGGATTACAACGAATGTCAAAGGACAATTTAGATATAATGTTCTGAAAATATATACAATCGTTCTTTGAATGATTGTTGAAGTTTATGCTTGTATTTTCCTAAATGACAAGTATTGTCGGTCTGTTAGTCCTGGTTAACCCAACCCTATGTAGAGTGGTAAAAGAAGATGAATTTTAAACTGAAGAATGAAAAGTTTACAAATTCAGGGAAAATGGAAGCAGGAAGAGAATCCGAAAGTGGGTTGTGAAATGATTTGATTTAGTCTGCAAGTTGAGTTAGAGGATAATCATCTACTTTAGCACAATGTCGTAATCTATAATATTAAATCCGAGTGCATCTTTCTTGTTTGTCCGCCCCGGGTGGGGGCGGGGAAGGTAGGCGATCGGGATGGTAGGGGAGAAATGACACATTCACCCTCCTCCTGAAAACCCGTTTGTCCGCCCCAGTGGGGGAGGGTAGGTAGGGGATCGGGATGGTAAGGGAGGCATGACACATCCACCCTCCTCCTGCAAGCCTGTTTGTCCACCCTGGGTGGGGCGCGTAGGTGGGGGTTCGGGAGGGTAGGGGAGACATGACGGGCAGCGCCGGGTTCTAGCGCAGCATAGCGCGCGCCATCAAGCTCGTTATGAATATTCAGTTAGATTTCCAGCTTATTCCAGTATGCAGTTCAAGCAATGTGCTAAACTGTTTATTTCTCGATCCGTGAAATTCAGCGATATCAGGCAAGTTCAGTGCTTGTACAAGTGAGCATCTGTGAAGACCTAACGACCTTTACCACAAAACCCTAATGAAAATATTTGGGGAGAAGCTTATCGTACGCCAAATTCATCCCAAATTCCTTATACGCCTGCAGAACACCTTGGGAGTCTCTTGTGATGACAGTCGATCATAATGACAGGAAGCACAACAAAATGAGTAAGGCAATGAATGAGAGAGTGAATTTAATATTGGCCTCTAAGTTCTGTATTCTCTAAGTTCTGTATTCCTTCAAACAGATTAAATGGTGACATAATTTTCTAGAATTTTCTGGTTCATGCTAAAGCTATCATTAACCTACAAAGTTTCAATTATCACAACGAAGTAATTTATAGCTTGGCTGTAACAAAATATGCTGATACACTCATTAGACCTACAACGTTTAAAATATCACGTTAAAATAATTTCCAACTTGGCTATATAATATTAATTCTATATACTTCAACGGACACGGGAAGAAAATCCCAAAGTTGTTTTACGAAATTTTGTGATTCAGTCTGCAAGTAGAATTAGACGATAATCCTCTACTTTATCACGATTTAATGATGATGAAGTTGCTTTTGGTTTTCCAGATTATTAGTTCTTGCATCGATCGCCATCGGTCCTTGAGTTCTCCATTCTTTCCGAAAGTAACTTCTAACGGCTTGATTGGTTACATACATTCTAGAATTTACCGGTTTATGCTTATAGACTCATCATACCTACTACGTTTATACGGTCGTACTAAAATCATTTCTAACTTGGTTGTAATATATCAATTCTATACTTCAACATAAGCGTCATTGCAAAGCCGATCTCACGCTACACCATGACCCCAGGTGCACATGTGAGACGCGAGAATCGATTCCTAGTTTATACTTAGTAGATGAATATTCAGATATGTAAATAAACAATTCCCCACCACGTCAGAGAGGGGAAGAAGATTCATATCTTGAGGAAGCATCCTCCGAAGGATGCCAGAACGACAAAGAGGAACTACAAGGCCTGAAGGAGAGCCGTACGAAAGACAAGGAGCAAGATGGCTGCCGATGACAAAGGTTTTGAGTCTGCGGAGAGGACGCGAGAGTTATCGGTCGAGAGTTCACATCAAGTCCTTCGTATTTCCTGTGTGACTTAGGATATATGAGGACGATGGGTGTGAAGATGGTACGCCATCTTTCTAAATGATCATAGCGTTTAACTCTCCCGCAGTTTACGGGCTGACAGATCAGATAATCGAATGGTGGACTGAGAAAAAGGAGTGACGCAGCGTGCCTGATAAAAGCCATTTGTCCTTCAAGCAGTGGTCTGGACTTTAGCTAAAGTAATGCTTACGACGTCACAAGTTCCTCAAAGAAGCATTTGCTTTCATGCAGAGGCTTCAGACCAACTCATATTGGTTCCACAATGGCTTCACATACTATAATATGAAAAAAAATCAAGTGTGTGATAATTAGTAAGAATAACAGATATCTTAAAGACAACAAGAGCAGTAGCAATAAGAATGGTAATTAGAAAATCATAAATAAATATAGTTTTAAAGAGAACAACAAAGCTTAACTGATTATCAGTATCATGGTTAACAAGAACAAGAGCAGCAACAACACCCAAAATAATAATAATAATAATAATAATAATAATAATAATAATAATAATAATAATAATAATAATAATAATAATAATAATAATAAACAGGTAGAAGATGAGCCTAAGTTTCTTCGGCGCAATCGAGTTTTCTGTACAGCCGCTACAGTGCATAATGAAGGCCATCGAAAATGGATCTATCTTTAGGTGGTCTCGGTATAATGCTGTATGACCCTCGAACCATGAAACTTTAACCATGGACCGGTGGTGGCCTATCCTATACCATTGCCAGAAGCACGATTATGGCTAACTTTAACCTTAAATATAATAAAAAACTACTGAGGCTAGAGGGCTGCAATTTGGTATATTTGGTGATTGGAGGGTGGATGATCAACATATCAAGTTGCAGCCCTCTAACCTCAGTAGTTTTTAAGATCTGAGGACTGACAGAGAAAGTGCGGCTAGAATAAAGTGCGGACGGACAGACGAAGCCGGCACTATAGTTTTCTTTTACAGAAAACTAAAACTGCACCTGATTATGCGACAACCAACTCACCCAAATTCAAAACGAACCTGAATAACACGCTCCGAATT
>JANJGK010000024.1:32637132-32656172 GCA_039081455.1 Macrobrachium rosenbergii | reverse complement strand
ATCTCTTTATAATTTGTTAATTTATGATTTTTTCTAATAGTGATCCCCTCTTTCTGTATTTTCCATTAACTTTTGTAATTTCTTCTAAATGAACACCATATAGATATGTATGTATGTATGTATGTATGTATGTATGTATGTATGTATGTATGTATGTATGTATGTATGTATGTATGTATGTATATATATATATGTATATATATATATATATATATATATATATATATATATATATATATATATATATATATATATATATATATATATATATAAAGACAAAATCCACGAAGGAAAGAGAAACACTGGAATACTGCGAGGCCTTTCGACTGTCGTCCTTTAGTTAGCAAGTAAAGTACGACAGTAGAAAGGCCTCGCAGCACTCCAGTGTTTCTCTTTCCTCCGTGGGTTTTGTCTTTATTTATATATTCATCCCGTTCCATATTTTCGTGATTCAATTATACATACATACATACATATATATATACACACATTATATATATATATATATATATATATATATATATATATATATATATATATATATATATATATATATATCATATATATATATATATATATATATATAACTTCCACTGTATTTGTAAACAAGCACAATTTGAACCTCATCCAATTTATCACTTTTGTCTAAATTCCGTTCAAATTGGTTTTGTTTTCGGGCTTGTAAATCACGAGACTGCGTCCGAAACCTCCCATAACCAATAAACTCTCGCGGCGTCCGAAGCCTCCCAATGCCAATAAATTCTGCGGCCACAACTGCCCGATCTTTATATTCCCCGCAGGCAGATACACATGACCCTATATTATTGGAACGCCATAAACTGTCCGATATGGTCAATTGAAACTGTTTGCCAGAAATTATAGGAGTAAAATGAAACCTTCTGAAAATAGTCGAGGGTTTCCATACGTCGAATGCTGTTGCTGTTTACTCGATTCTTTTATCGGTTATTTTCCTTTTTATTTATTTTTTCCCTCCGTTTCCGGTTTTTTCTTTCCATTTCCTCCTTACTCCTCTTCCAAAAATGTGTCTGTGTTTGAGAATGGGTTGGCCTAATTTTTCATTTTTCTGGGAATAAATCGAAAGAATGCTTTGCATGCATAAAATATCTTAGAAAATAAATTATGATAAATCTAATACCTTAAAGGACACGGAAGATGGTTGCACATTTTCAATAAGCAAGCAAATAGGCGCTGTGTTTAAAAACGTTTGTTACAGTAAAGCCAACTCAAGTTTTTCGTTTGCATACTTTTGAGAAGGATTACAACGAATGTCAAGGGGCAATTTAGATATAATGTTCTGAAATATATACAATCGTTCTTTGAATGATTGTTGAAGTTTATGCTTGTATTTTCCTAAATGACAAGTATTGTCGGTCTGTTAGTCCTGGTTAACCCAACCCTATGTAGAGTGGTAAAAGAAGATGAATTTTAAACTGAAGAATGAAAAGTTTACAAATTCAGGGAAAATGGAAGCAGGAAGAGAATCCGAAAGTGGGTTGTGAAATTATTTGATTTAGTCTGCAAGCTGAGTTAGAGGATAATCATCTACTTTAGCACAATGTCGTAATTTATAATATTAAATCCGGTGCATCTTTCTTGTTTGTCCGCCCCGGGTGGGGGCGGGGTAGGTAGGCGATCGGGATGGTAAGGGAGACATGACACATCCACCCTCCTCCTGCAAGCCTGTTTGTCCGCCCTGGGTGGGGCGCGTAGGTGGGGGTTCGAGAGGGTAGGGGCGACATGACGGGCAGCGCCGGGTTCTAGCGCAGCATAGCGCGCGCCATCAAGCTCGTTATGAATATTCAGTTAGATTTCCAGCTTATTCCAGTATGCAGTTCAAGCAATGTGCTAAACTGTTTATTTCTCGATCCGTGAAATTCAGCGATATCAGGCAAGTTCAGTGCTTGTACAAGTGAGCATCTGTGAAGACCTAATGACCTTTACCACAAAACCCTAATGAAAATATTTGGGGAGAAGCTTATCGTACGCCAAATTCATCCCAAATTCCTTATACGCCTGCAGAACACCTTGGGAGTCTCTTGTGATGACAGTCGATCATAATGAAAGGAAGCACAACAAAATGAGTAAGGCAATGAATGAGAGATTGAATTTAATATTGGCCTCTAAGTTCTGTATTCTCTAAGTTCTGTATTCCTTCAAACAGATTAAATGGTGACATAATTTTCTAGAATTTTCTGGTTTATGCTAAAGCCATCATTAACCTACAAAGTTTCAATTATCACAACGAAGTAATTTATAGCTTGGCTGTAACAAAATATGCTGATACACTCATTAGACCTACAACGTTTAAATATCACGTTAAAATAATTTCCAACTTGGCTATATAATATTAATTCTATATACTTCAACGGACACGGGAAGAAAATACCAAAGTTGTTTTACGAAATTTTGTGATTCAGTCTGCAAGTAGAATTAGACGATAATCCTCTACTTTATCACGATTTAATGATGAAGAAGTTGCTTTTGGTTTTCCAGATTATTAGTTCTTGCATCGATCCCCATCGGTCCTTGAGTTCTGCATTCTTTCCTAAAGTAACTTCTAACGGCTTGAGTGGTTACATACATTCTAGAATTTACCGGTTTATGCTTATAGACTCATCATACCTACTACGTTTATACGATCGTACTATAAAATCATTTCTAACTTGGTTGTAATATATCAGTTCTATAATTCAACATAAGCGTCATTGCAAAGCAGATCTCACGCTACACCATGACCCCAGGTGCACATGTGAGAGGCGAGAATCGATTTCTGGTGCATACTTAGTAGATGAATATTCAGATATGTAAATAAACAATTCTCCAACACCTCAAAGTGAGGAAGAAGATTCATATCTTGAGGAAGCATCCTCCGAAGGATGCCAGAACGACAAAGAGGAACTACAAGGCCTGAAGGAGAGCCGTACGAAAGACAAGGAGCAAGATGGCTGCCGATGACAAAGGTTTTGAGTCTGCGGAGAGGACGCGAGAGTTATCGGTCGAGAGTTCACATCAAGTCCTTCGTATTTCCTGTGTGACTTAGGATATATGAGGACGATGGGTGTGAAGATGGTACGCCATCTTTCTAAATGATCATAGCGTTTAACTCTCCCGCAGTTTACGGGCTGACAGATCAGATAATCGAATGGTGGACTGAGAAAAAGGAGTGACGCAGCGTGCCTGATAAAAGCCATTTGTCCTTCAAGCAGTGGTCTGGACTTTAGCTAAAGTAATGCTTACGACGTCACAAGTTCCTCAAAGAAGCATTTGCTTTCATGCAGAGGCTTCAGACCAACTCATATTGGTTCCACAATGGCTTCACATACTATAATATGAAAAAAATCAAGTGTGTGATAATTAGTAAGAATAACAGATATCTTAAAGACAACAAGAGCAGTAGCAATAAGAATGGTAATTAGAAAATCATAAATAAATATAGTTTTAAAGAGAACAACAAAGCTTAACTGATTATCAGTATCATGGTCAACAAGAACAAAAGCAGCAACAACACCCAAAATAATAACAATAATAATAATAATAATAATAATAATAATAATAATAATAATAATAATAATAATAATAATAATAACAATAATAATAATAATAATAATATTAATAATAATAATAATAGTAATAAACAGGTAAAAGATGAGCCTAAGTTTCTTCGGCGCAATCGAGTTTTCTGTACAGCCGCTACAGTGCATAATCAAGGCCATCGAAAATGGATCTATCTTTAGGTGGTCTTGGTATAATGCTGTATGACCCGCGAACCATGAAACTTTAACCATGGACCGGTGGTGGCCTATCCTATACCATTGCCAGAAGCACGATTATGGCTAACTTTAACCTTAAATATAATAAAAAAACTACTGAGGCTAGAG
This sequence comes from Macrobrachium rosenbergii, assembly GCA_039081455.1. NCBI lineage: Eukaryota > Metazoa > Arthropoda > Malacostraca > Decapoda > Palaemonidae > Macrobrachium > Macrobrachium rosenbergii. The sequence goes on along the minus strand of JANJGK010000024.1, from coordinate 32,652,273 downwards.
GGCTGCAATTTGGTATATTTGGTGATTGGAGAGTGGATGATCAACATATCAAGTTGCAGCCCTCTAACCTCAGTAGTTTTTAAGATCTGAGGGCTGACAGAGAAAGTGCGGCTAGAATAAAGTGCGGACGGACAGACGAAGCCGGCACTATAGTTTTCTTTTACAGAAAACTAAAACTGCACCTGATTATGCGACAACCAACTCACCCAAATTCAAAACGAACCTGAATAACACGCTCCGAATTACAAAAAAAAAAAAAGAAATCCCATTCAAGGCAAATCCCGCCTAACGAACTCATAAGAGAAAGCTACAAAGTAAGAGAAAAGAGAGAGAGAGAGAGAGAAAAAAAAAAACAATATTTGTAAAATGTTTCTTCCGCCAATCAAGCGTAATTAAAGCGGACTTTTTTCCCCGGTTCCTAATGAACGTCAAAATGAATGCCACTTGATGACGATTTCGCAAGGAGTAGTACGTCAGTTTCACCCTTTCCTATTCCCGTGCCATGCTTTTTTTTTTTTTTTTAAATGTTAAAAGCTTTTTTGCTTGTCTTTTTTTTGGGGGGGTGGGGGCGGCGGTTCCCAAAAACATCTTTAGTCTCCCGGACTTGGGTGCATTTGGAAGTAGGTCGAACAGTGGCTGTGTTTTATTCGCCGCTGTGAAAATATGCAAGCGTCGCCCAAGAAGAAGCTTTTGGAATTAGTTTGGCATTTTCGACTGAGTGATTAAAATTCCGGTGAAGTGATTGGGGGTTTAGGAGAGAGAGAGAGAGAGAGAGAGAGAGAGAGAGAGAGAGAGAGAGAGAGAGAGAGAGAGAGAGAGAGAGAGAAACTCATCAAAATGAGTGACAAACCAACGACTGACAAAAAATGAAGATGAAATTAAGACGTAGGCATTGGGAGACTCCAGATATTTAGAGAGAGAGAGAGAGAGAGAGAGAGAGAGAGAGAGAGAGAGAGAGAGAGAGAGAGAGAGAGAGGGAAACTCATCAAAATGAGTGACAAGCCAGCGACTGTAGAAATAAAGATGAAATGACGAAACAAGCATTGAGAGACTCCCGATATTTAGAGAGAGAGAGAGAGAGAGAGAGAGAGAGAGAGAGAGAGAGAGAGAGAGAGAGAGAGAGAGAGAGAGAGAGAGAAACTAATCAAATTGAGTGACAGACCAGCGACTGAAAAAATAGAGTTGAAATTACGAAATAAGCATTGAGACTCCAAATATTTAGAGAGAGAGAGAGAGAGAGAGAGAGAGAGAGAGAGAGAGAGAGAGAGAGAGAGAGAGAGAGAGAGAGAGAGAGAGAAACTCATCAATATGACTGACAAAACCAGCGACTGACAAAAATGAAGATGGAATTTCGAAATAAGCGTTGAGAGACTCCCGATATTTACAGAGAGAGAGAGAGAGAGAGAGAGAGAGAGAGAGAGAGAGAGGAGAGAGAGAGAGAGAAATTCATCAAAATGTTGGACAAGCCAACGTTTGAATAAAATGAAGAATAAATTACGAAATAAGAATTGAGAGACTCCCGATATTTAGAGAGAGAGAGATGAGAGAGAGAGAGAGAGAGAGAGAGAGAGAGAGAGAGAGAGAGAGAGATTCATCAAAATTAGTGACAAACCAGCGATTTAAAAAATAAAGATGAAATTGCGAAATGAGCACTGAGGGGCTTCCGATATTTAGGGAGAGAGAGAGAGAGAGAGAGAGAGAGAGAGAGAGAGAGAGAGAGAGAGAGAGAGAGAGAGAGAGAGAAACTCATCAAAATGAGTACAAACCAGCGACTGAAAAAATAAAGTTGAAATTGCGTAAGCAGCATTGAGATACTTCAGATATTTATAGAGAGAGAGAGAGAGAGAGAGAGAGAGAGAGAGAGAGAGAGAGAGAGAGAGAGAGAGAGAGAGTCATCAAAATGAGTGACAAACCAGCGACTGTAAAAATAAAGATGAAATGACGAAATAAGCATTGAGAGACTCCGGATGTTGAGAGAGAGAGAGAGAGAGAGAGAGAGAGAGAGAGAGAGAGAGAGAGAGAGAGAGAGAGAGAGAGAGAGAGAGAGAGAAACTCATCAATATGAGTGACAAAACCAGCGACTGAACAAAAAAAAAAAAAAAGATGAAATTGCACAACAAGCATTGAGAAACTCCTGACATTTCTGAGCAGAAATCCTTCAAGAAACGAGAATATGAGGGGTAAAAGCAAAAAGGAAATTACAACTGTGCATATCTTAACAGAACACACACAAAGCAGAAAGAGATATCACAGAAAGAGAAATCACGGACGAGATAAATTCAATCACGTGATTGCAGGAAAGGAAAAGAAATGTCATATTTCTGAAGTAGATAATGTCATAACACTGAGATGTAAAATAATGAGATGAACAGCATGAATAGCATTGCTCATTATAAATGTGGGGGACTCGGTCCATTCTCTTCTTGTAATCGGGAAGGACTCGCCTAAATGGATTACTCCCACATATTAGTTTTCTGTAAAAGAAAACTATTGAGCTGGGTATTTGTCCGTCCGTCCGCACTTTTTCTGTCCACCCCAAAGATCTTAAAAACTACTGAGGCTAGAGGGCTGCAAATTGGTACGTTGATCATCCACCCTCCAATCGTTAAACATACCAAATTGCAGCCCTCTAGCCTCGGTAGTTTTGATTTTTTTTTGGGATGTTGCAGAAGTCAACGGCACAGCCATCCTCATATCCTCATGTAGCCCAGGCCAGAAGACGAGTATAATAAAGGGGAAACTAGCAAGACAGGTTAATGAAGGGTTAAAATAACTTGCGGAATAAATAATATGTTAATATATCGGTTTCCTGTTTACGGTAAAGGCACACGCCGGCTGCTCTCGCATGATCTGAATATATAACAAGTAAAACATGCGCCGAAGTTTCTTCGGCGCAATCGAGTTTTCTGTACAGCCGCTACAGCATACAATCAAATCCACCGAAAATAGATCTATCTTTTGGTGGTCTCGGTATAATGCTGTATGAGCCACGGCCCATGAAACTTTAACCACGGCCCGGTGGTGGCATATCCTATATCGTTGCCAGAAGCACGATTATGGCTAACTTAACATTAAATATAATAAAAACTACTGAGGCTAGAGGGCTGCAATTTGGTATGTTTGATGATTGAAGGGTGGATGATCAACATAACAATTTGCAGCCCTCTAGCCTCAGTAGTTTTTAAGATCTGAGGGCGGACAGAAAGAATGCGGACAGAATAAAGTGCGGACGGGCAGACAAAACCGGCACAATAGTTTTCTTTTACAGAAAACTAATACTGAGGATATTCTCTGCGTTTGTAAACCAATATTTCTGTTTCTGAAAAGGGTGCCGTGAATAAGTGGTAGAACACTACGCTCGCGTTTGTTAGGTCCGTGGCACGATCTTGGCCTACCGCCCAAAAGTCCGTTTCAAGCAAAGGGTTATAGGGCTATCAACCTCATCCTTAGAGACTTCCTGCGGACCGGAAGTGTCTGTCTTTTGAAGCCATCCCTTATAAAAGGGGAATGGTCAAAATAACACGCATTTTAAACTTAAAAAGGCGTATAAAAGATTGCAATTTCTCGGGGCACAAAAATAGTAATTATATCTTCATCTTGATTCATCAATTTGATTTGATTTTATTTTTATGCTTTTACCTCAGCTCCTTTTGCTAAGTTTTACAATATCCCACATCTTTATTACAGTCCGATTAATATTTCATTTTTCGTTAATGAAACATTTTAATGATTTTTTAGCGTCTGGAGATATCGTAATAAAATCCCTCACTAATAGGTATCATAGATTTACTTGATCACTATTTTATGGCTTTCTCGAACGGGACATTTGCCCACCACAATGTCTGTCACTTTTATGTTACTTATTATTGGATTTTGATTTGTATTGCAACGAGATTAAAGAGGAAACTGAATAGGTTTTGCAAAGGGACAGATTAAGATAACGAGATTAAAGAGGAAACTGATTATTTTTGCAAAGGGGAAGATTGAAATAGATTTTTCCTAGTAGTTAATACTGTTACGTTCATTTCTAAGGGCTATTGTAGAACGGAAGTCAGATGCATTTAGTAAGATACGTATGCTCTTGCAAATAAATTTTCCGTTACTTTTATTTTTCAATTATAAGTTTCTCTTTAGGGGAGAGTAGGATAGAAGTGATGTATATATATACTATATATATATATATATATATATATATATATATATATATATATATATATGTATTTATATATTTATGTAATTATTCATTAATTGATCTTGTTTTCTTTTCTAACAACTGGTCTCTTCCTTCTGTATTTCCTGTTATCTTTTGTCCCTTATTTGAAATGAACACCAAATTCTTTGGAAGCTTGAATTTCGAGTCAATGGCCCTGTAGGCTTGTTGCATATGAACAGGCGTTTATCTTCTGAATAATAATAATAATAATAACAACAACAACAACAACAACACCAACAGCAACAACAGCAACAACAACAACAACAACAACAACAACAACAATAATAATAATAATAATAATAATAATAATAATAATAATAATAATAATAATAATAATAATAATAATAATTAAAAGATTCTCATAGTAGCATGAGTCTTGAAATGGAGAAACAAATCCACAGTTTTAAATATATGTACCCATACATAACTGTGGAATTGTTTCTTTAATACTAATAATAATAATAATAATAATAATAATAATAATAATAATAATAATAATAATAATAATAATAATAATAATAATAATAATACAGGCTTTTTTTAAACAAAATGGCAGTTTCAACAGCATTTATTTTATATAGTAAACGCTCAATTCGTCTTATTAATTGTTCTTCTTGCGCTGGAATGGTTGCAAGCAATTGACCAATATTCATTTCCGGTGGTTTAGTGATGTGTAGGAGGTAGTTCTCGAGGAGGGCGAAACTAGTCGACATTCAACGAGAACTACCTCCTACACATCACTAAACCACAGGATATGAATATTGGTCAATTGCTTGCAACCATCCCAGCGCAAGAAAAACAATTTAATAAGACGAATTGAGTGTTTACTATATAAAATAAATGCTGTTGAAACTGACAATTGGTTTAACAAAACCTGTATTAAAGAAGGTCTTTTTCCTAATTTTACAAATAATAATAATAATAATAATAATAATAATAATAATAATAATAATAATAATAATAATAATAATAATAATAATAATACTGCAACCTTATGCCTTGTATTGTTTATCAGATGCAATAACAATTTTACACTGGACAGAAGTAACAGAAATCCGTCTTTCTTTTTCCACAGATGCTCACGGCTGCTGTGCAAATGGAGGACCTGAATGACAACTTACTTTGACAAGGAGATGTTTCTCTTATCCTACTCCTCACCAGCGCCACTCGAGAAGAACCACCCAATGACGGCCATATTGAAAAGAGGCCGAGAACCTTATAAGAAAGTCGCGAACTCTTGAGAATATATCAAGCAATATGCAGTCTTGATAGAGAGTTGATCTATTGCAAGGGAAGACTTGTAATGCTTAAGTAATATTAACAATAGTCTGTCATATTTACGATGTTGAAGTTGCATGTTAATTCTATCGTATAGTTTTTAGCGTCTTAGTCGCCGAGTGCTATGTCTGAACTTCCCTTATAATAGAAGGAACATTTTTGGAAATCTTTAAAAACTGGAAAACGTCAAAATTTTGAAAGTTACTCTTGGGAAACGAACTGATGTGTACGATGTCTGGAAAGGGGCAAAGGAAAAAATAAGCAAAGAGATAGGGAAAAGAAGGAGAAGGAAAATGGAGATGATGAGTGGGGGTAGTGGTGGGGGAAGGGGAGGAGGGCGAGGAGTAGGAGGAGGGGGAGGAGGGGGTGAAGGAAGTTCGAGAGGTGGGAGAGGAGGAGGAGGAGGAGGAGGGGGAGGAGGAATAAGGAGCGGGAGGGCTGTAGTCGGCCTAGACGTCATCAGCCACACGCTCCCTCGGAGTTACCGCACCCCGACCTCGTCGTCATCCTCTCATCCTCTTTGCTGTCAGCCTCCCTCTCACCCATCACACCTCACAACCATCCCACAGATGGCGGATGACATCTGCAGCGAGCCCGGATGCGCCGGGTGTCAGCCGGACTTGTGCCCGGGGGAGGCCGGGATGCCCTGCTCGTCCATGGCGGCCTATTCCACTCACCTGTACAGAAGTCGGGACGTCAGGGGGGGAACGACTTACCTGAGCAGGGAGAAGAGCGACTGGTACGAGAGCGACGGCGAGGATTTGGCAGCCTCCGAGGACGAGCTGGTCAGAAGCGACGATAGAAGGGGGATGTCGGGTGGCAGAGGAGGAGGAGGAGAAGAAGTAGAACCACTTCGAGGAGGAGGAGGAAGCGGAGGAGGAAGCGGACAAGGCGATTGCGTCACCTGCAACATTTACCTTCCGCCTCAGCCGGCCGCCGCCTCCTGCTCCTGCCCTGACCCCAGCTGTCAGGGCAACCGGAGCGCTTCGTCGCCTCCCGCGAGGCTCTGGGAGTACCAACCGGAACCGCCGCAAACATCTCTCAGTCATCATCATCATCACCACCATCAACACCAAGACCATCACCATCATCATCAGCAGCAGCCACAGCATCATCACCCTGACCCGTACATGCAGATTCGAGAGCATCCTGTTCCGCATTCTCAGCCAGATCACGATGACCTCTCCTATCCTCACCCGCTGGACATCCACACTCAACAACAAGTGCCTAGGGCGTCGTCAGATTGTACAGTAAGTTGCTACTGTTGCTGGTTCTTGCAACTTCTAAAAATGTGGTTTTGATTTCAAGTGTTTTTGATTCATTTAATTCAGAATTAAAGTCACACTGTAGGGTCTTGGACCTTTCAGACGAACGGTTTTGATTATTTATTTAGTTCAGAATTAAATTAACAATTTGTTCTGAATATTTTTCTAATTTAGAATTGAATTCAACCTTGGTTCTGATTATTTGTCTAATTTAGAATTGAATTCACACTAGTTTTTTTTTTAACTTTCAAACAAGTAGTTTTAATTCCAATTTTTTTTACTATTTATTTAATTCAGAATTAAAGCCACACTGTAGGTTCTTGAAACTTCCAGATAAGTGGTTTTGATTATTCATATAATTCAAAATTAAATTCACATTTGATTCTGATTATTCATCTAGTTCAGAATTAGATTCATACTGTAGGTTTTGTAACTTCCAACCAAGTGGTTCTGATTGCAAGTGGTTTTGATTATTTAGGTAGATTCACCCTGTAGGTTTTTGGAAATTCCAGATAAGTGATTCTAATTACTCAATAACTTATTTAATTCAGAATTAAGTTCACACTACAGGCTCCTGGAACTTCCAGATATATGGTTTTAATTATTTATTCAATTCATGATCAGTTCAGGCTGTGGATTTTGGAACTTCCAGACAACTAGTTTTAATTATTTAATTTCCATCTAATTCAGTGTTAGAAATTTTAATAGTAGTGGTGTTAATTAATTATCTATTTAATTTAGAATTAAATTTACACTTTATGTTTTTGGATCTTCCAGGCGACTGGTTTTAATTATCTTATTATTTATTCAGTTCAGAATTAAATTCACACTGCTGGTTCTTGGAAATCTTGGACAACTGGTTTCGATTATTTAATTATTACAGTTCAAAATTAAATTCATATTGTAAACTGATGGAATTTCCAGATATCTAGTTTTAATTACTTCACTGATTATTGAATTCAAAGTGATTTTATTTGAATTCACTCTGAACGTTTTTTGGAATTTCAAGGCAACTGGTTTTCATGATAAAAATCTTTGTGTGATTCAGAATTCAACCACTGGGAATTTTTTCCACTATAGGTTCTGTAACGCCATAGAAATGGATGCTTCATGTTTCCGCATAATATGGTTTTGAAATGTGATATAAATAGAAATAATGATTGTTTATGTGTTTTTTTTTGTTTGTCGTAGTTCTAAATAAGGTCTTTTTAAATAACATAGCATTTTAAAAATGTTCATAATTTTTTCTTACGGTTTTAACACTACGCCGAATCTCATGAACAGCTGAGCTTCATTTTAATACTATGACTTACGTGCTAGGTTAACTGTGAGGAAATAAAGTATTCAGAATTAATAATAATAATAATAATAATAATAATAATAATAATAATAATAATAATAATAATAATAATAATGTGTAATAAAAATCCGCAATTATATAGTAAACTATATTACTATAAAAAAAGTCTTTGCTTGTTAATTTTACATGATAATATAATTTACTATATCATTGTGGATTTTTATTACACATTGTTTTTCGCGAGATTTTAAATTTCTTAGCAATAATAATAATAATAATAATAATAATAATAATAATAATAATAATAATAATAATAATAATAATAATAATAATAATAATAATAATAATAACTAACTTCTACAAAATAATAAAATCCTTGCGCTTAATACGAAGGATTTAATAAAGTGATATACGCATGCACAGCTTGTTTGCACGCACGAATAAGTGTCATATAAATTTCACCCTCATGCAGCGGAAACATTATTCGTGTTGTCCGTCATTTTAGAACGCGTTCATAATCCAGTTACACTTTGTTTACAATGGTCAGCTTACTCAACTGCACTTTCCCAACTATGTCTCCCAATCTCACATTTGTTTCCTCTTCCATCTGAGGGTGGAGCCGTCAGTGCACCTTATGCGGTGCACTGTGGGCACTATTAAAGGTTTTTTTTTAGTATCCCTTCAGCCTCTGGCTTTTCACTATACTCCTTTCTTCAGTCTTGCTGTCCAACCACTACAACTCCTTATTTTCACTGTCTGGAGCACTGAATGGCTGACAGTGACCCAGTTTGGCTTTGTGCCAAATTTCCATAGAATGATCAGTGATCATCTATCCCTTCCTAAATCTTCACTTCTCTGATCATTCCCCAGTTATTCAGTAAGTCCTTTCGCGCTTGGATTATTCGGGTCTCCCTCTTCTTTACGCTCCACATTAAAGTCTTGATAAATCACTCACGCCATAAAACAAAGAATCTATTCTCCCCAGAGAGCGTCTCTCCTTTTCAAGGTTTAATGCTCTGATTCATTTGCTCCTAATCCTTGCTATTTTCATTAACCTATAAAGAGTAATTAATTTTTCTCGTAAGGTACTTTCTCAGATTCACCCCCGAATTATACTTTCTCAGATTCACCTCTGAATTGTACTTTCCTATATTCACTCCCGATTGTACCTTCTCAGATTCACCTCTACATTGTACTTTCCTATATTCACTCCTGAATTGTACGTTCTCAGATCCACCACTGAATTGTACTTTCTCAGATTCACCGCTGAATGGTACTTTCTCATATTCACCTCTGAATTGTACTTTCCTATATTCACTCCTGAATTGTACCTTCTCAGATTCACATCTGCATTGTACTTTCTTATATTCACCCCCGGATTCTCCTTTTTGAGATTCATCCATGAATTGAACTTTCTCAGATTCACTTCTGAATTGTACTTTCTTATATTCACCCCTGAATCGTACTTTCTCAGATTCATCTCTGAATTGTACTTTCTCAGATTCACCCCTGAATTGTACTTTCTCAAATTCATCCCTGAATTGTACTTTCTCAGAATCATCTCTGAAATGTACTTTCTCAGATTCATCTCTGAATTGTACTTTCTCAGATTCATCTCTGAATTGTACTTTCTCAGGTCCATCTCTGAATTGTACTTTCTCAGATTCATCCCTGAACTGTACTTTCTCAGATTCATACCTGAATTGTACTTTCTCAGATTCACTTCTGAATTGTACTTTCTCAGATTCACCTCTGAATTGTACTTTCTCAGAATCATCCCTGAATTGTACTTTCTCAGATTCATCTCTGAATTGTACTTTCTCAGATTCATCCCTGAAATGTACTTTCTCAGATTCATCCCTGAATTGTACTTTCTCAGATTCATCCCTGAATCGTACTTTTTTAGATTCACCCCTGAATCGTACTTTCTCAGAATCATCCCTGAATTGTACTTTCTCAGATTCATCCCTGAATTGCACTTTCTCAGATTCATCCCTGAATTGTATTTTCTCAGGTTCATCCCTGAATTGTACTTTCTCAGATTCATCCCTGAATTATACTTTCTAAGATTCATCCCTGAATTGTACTTTCTCAGATTCATCCCTGAATTGTACTGTCTCAGATTCATCCCTGAATTGCACTTTCTCAGATTCATCCCTGAATTGTACTTTCTCAGATTCATTCCTGAATTGTACTTTTTCAGATTCATCCCTGAATTGTACTTTCTCAGATTCATCCCTGAATTGTACTTTCTCAGATTCACCCCTGAATTGTACTTTCTCAGATTCATCCCTGAATTGTACTTTCTCATATTCACCCCTGAATTGTACTTTCTCAGATTCACCCCTGAATTGTACTTTCTCAAATTCATCCCTGAATTGTACTTTCTTATATTCACCCCTGAATTGCACTTTCTCAGATTCACCCCTGAATTGTACTTTCTCAGATTCATCCCTGAATTGTACTTTCTCAGATTCACCTATGAATTGTTATTGTACCCAAATAATTTCCACTAGCACTATTTTCTCACTCAGTCTAAAGGTAAATGATCCAATTTTTTTTCTCGTACAACTAGGCTCCAAACAATTTCCTTTAGTCTTTCACTAAGATTTTGTCTCTCACAAAACTTCTAATTTCACCATTAGCTGCTCTTATTTGCATTCCTTAATCCCCATTTATCTTCACAATCTCCCTCATATTCTATGACCCTATCTTTGAAATCCGCTATCTCATATACTCCCTTCATTTCGATTTATTAACCATACCTGTTTTTTTCTTTATCTACTTAAATGCATCTGTCACCTCCTTATTATACTTGCTTGCTTGATGACATTTATAACCAAATGTTCAATTTCTCCGCTCCAAAATAACTTTTCTATCTCCATTTCCGTTTTAACCAGATAAAAATCAGAAATAAATCCAGCCACACTTCTTGCTCTTACAGCAATTAACTTCTCCTTCTGTTTACATTTCTGCTTACAAATTATGCAAACAACCTCATTAAATTCTCTGTTTATGAAGTATACTTAATGGCATTCTTCTAGGGAAAAAATATACTTCTTTTCCGAACACAAATCCGCAAGACTCAATTTTCATTCGATCTAGAGACTCCATACCTACCACCTATACCATATCTTTCCCTGTCACGAACATTTGCATTTAAATCACCGAGGACGATTACTCTTTCTCGTTTCCAAACCCAGCCAGGCCAAGATTCATACTCAGAAAACCTTTTCACTTCCATATTTTTTTTCCATTCATGGACCATAATTCACTTGCCAGAATGACTTTGTACTCTTTCACCTCTCCCCAGAATCCTGCTGACACCACGAACGCTACGTAATTATCTTTCCTCTGTCTTCAGTTGTCAAGAGATATTCTTTCCTGTACCTGTCTTGCTGTCGACGTCCGGGTTTAATTAATTATTCCAAAAAATATTCGGAGAACACGCACACACACACACACACACAAAATGAATCTCAGCATGACAGCCTGTTGGAAAAGAGGAAGATAAATATGTCGGCTGAAAAGATCGAAGATAAATGTAGTATTCGTTTCCAGCAACCCCCCCCCCCCAACAACCTTATCCCTTCAGCCACACCACAACCACCCACCACCACTCCCCGCCCGAGGCTTAACAGCGGTGGGAGAAGGACTGCATAAAAGCAGCCCAGGACCGCCGATCCACCCACAGAGGTCTTTGTCCCCGTGAATAGTGTCTGGAACAATGAGATTGTCATCCCGAGCAGAAAGGGAGAATCGTTTTTATTGGGAGGAAAAAGAGAGAGAGAGAGAGAGAGAGAGAGAGACAGTGATTGAGAGGTATATTATTGAGGAGGAGAGGAAGAGAGAGTGAGACTGACAATGGGAGAAAGTGGTGAGTGTGAAGGAGAGAGGAAAAACAAAAGGAATTTTCTTTTTTTTTCCTAGTAGGCAGAAAGCTTTATTATAGCGGAGGTAAAGACGAGAGAGGTGGAGTGTCAGTAAAAGTAAAGGATGGGAAGGAAGGAGGAGAAAAAGGAAAGTCTGGTACGCTAATTAAAAAAGAAGAAGTGTCACGATATGAATGAGCTGTGTAGAGGGGGTGGGGGTTAAGGGTAGGCGGCGAAAAGTGATTGACAGCTGAATGGGATAAAAAATCATGCAAATGGGAGAAAGGAAAAAGGACTTAAAAAAATGCTGTCTAAAAATAAAATACCTTTAGAAAGGAAGAGAGAGATACGAATGACATCAGACAAAGATGGCAGGAATGAATGGACAGTAAAACACTACAAGAACAACATGTTGGCAAATGGTATAAAAGGCGCTGAGATCTGGTAGAAAATGAAAGATAATGAAGAAAATAATGAACGGATGTCGCAAAAAATTATTTGTAATGAAATGGGCATATTGACTAGAGTGATATAGAGCAACATGCATTTAAGAACACACACACTCACACACATATATATATATATATATATATATATATATATATATATATATATATATATATATATATATATATATATATATATTATTTGGCAAGAACTTTTCTTGACCATAAATGACATGAGCACCAATTTTTAGCGAGGTCGACTTTTGCCTTGCAGACCTGGATTGCACCACGGTTATTGCAAATGAAAACCCGGTGCTCTATCAATGCGGTGCAGTAACTAATGTATATATATATATATATATATATATATATATATATATATATATATATATATATATATATATATATATATATATATATATATATATATATATATTTTGTATGTGTCTGTGTTTGTGTATGTGTGTAGGATGTATGCGTTTGTATGTATGCATGTATGTGTATAAGACACTCTACATGCTTCAATCGACACTTTGCACAATTCAGATACCCTCATATTCATCTACTGTGCCACATCTAAAAATCTGCTCATATATAACATGTCTCCAGTGTAAGCTGTCAAACTCTAACCCATTGATAACACTCGTATACAACAAGAACACTGATAAATCAGTTTTTCTGAATAATCTAATCATGCATGATCTTTTCCATTCATCTAATCTCAATTAGTAAAGCGCCAACAATCCATAAGTTTTAATTTGAAGCGATTATGTTTTGTGCTCATGTTTTAATTTACTTACTCAATACTTTTCTTTATTTCGCAGACTTTTTATTTTAAAGATGCTAGTTATCAAAAGAGATTATATAATTAAAAAAAAAGTCAGGGAAATTGTAACTTTCAAGAGCAATTAACAATTAAAGAAATAAATTAAGAGGGAATCATCTGAAAACTTTTTTTTCTTGTAGTTTCCTTTGAATACCAGTTGCCACGTCCACGCAGCCTAACAATAAAAGAACAACGTGCATAAATAACGCTAAAATAACGGCGAGCAGGCCTATTACCGTTGTCTTCTCTCTCTCCCCGCCAACTGGACCTGCAGTTGCCAAAACTCCTGAGTGTGGAGGAACGCCTCATCAACGCCTTCGGTCGCCAGCCGAACTCCGGGCGCTCCGGCCACCAGCCCCAGAACAACCACGGCCACAACCATGGGCACACGCATGCGCACGTCCACGCCCATGACATGCCTCCTGCGGGCAACCGCCTCAGCAGGAGCCTCGAAGATCTTCCGAAGGATATCAAGGAGCATATCCTGAAATGTCAATGTTCCTGTGATCACATGGGCTATGGGAACTTCTCGGTGAGTGCTGTTTTGCTTCGTCAAGTTGTTGTTGTTGTTCTCGTCAGTAGCCCTTTGTTGTTTATCTCGTAAGTGTCTCTTTGTTTTTTATATCGTCAGTGATCGTTGTTGTTTTTGGAGTCTAAGTAACGCATATATCTGAATTGTAATATGTTTCACTTGTGTCTGGACCATTTTATTCATATGTTATTCATTTTACTGGTAAAATACTCATGCAATGCCTTCGTTATTCATTTAAGCATTACCAATTCATTTTCCTCCTTTAACCAGGCAATAACGCCTTTCCTTCCTGGTTACCCATTTAATTCCAAACTTATTTATAACTTGAAATTTTTACTCATGATTCCCTCATTTTATTTCCCGATTCTTCATACCTTTATTAACTCAGTGCATTACCCTGGTGTCTTATTTCTCTGCTTACTAACTCACTGTGTTCAGTAGTCACTAATTTCATTAATTAAAATTTTAATTACTTTCCATGGTTACCCATGTCACTAATTACTAACGAGTTTATTTCCCTGGTTAATAATTCATGCTTCGAAATATCTAATTCATTTATATTCCCTTGCGTTAATTTCAACAAACTAAGGCGTCTCTCTCATTCATTAAAATTTATTTCATTTATTTTCCCTCTGTTTGTTATCACATATTCATTTAATTCCCTCCGGTTCTTCCTTTCAGTCAGCTCTAAGTCACTTCAACCATTCGTATCTTAATTCTCCTCATCATTTAAAGTCATCCAACTAATTTATTCTTTATTCCAATCTTCCAGGATTCATCCCACTCACTGTTAAATTAATAACAATCTAATTTGATGATTTATACATCTTATTAGCAATATCTCACTTGTCATTCTATTGTTACTTTTCGTAAGTTTTCTTATTTTCCTCCTGTTTATGAATGTTCAATTCTGAATTCCACTGAATATCTTCAATCTCCATTCCGAATACCGTCTTCATCATCATCTCCAGTCAGCGTATTGTACACTTGGAGAATTCTTTTCGTTCTTTACTTCTTCTTATGTTCATTATTCATTTTTTTTCTCTCCAGTGTTCGCAGCGAAAAATCTCTGCAATCTCATCCTTTGGGTTTTTCATTTTTATCTCTGAGCGCCAACATTCGTGTTTGTAAAGGCCTCTCTCGCATGTATGTGTCTGAGACTCTCTCTCTCTCTCTCTCTCTCTCTCTCTCTCTCTCTCTCTCTCCTCTCTCTCTCTCTCTCTCTCTCTCTCTCTCTCTCTTTCCTTTATTCAGTTAGGGTATGCATTTCCTTTCATTTTCATTTTTAATTTTGCGTGTTTTTCTCTCTCTCTCTCTCTCTCTCTCTCTCCTTTATTCAGTTAGGGTATGCATTTCCTTTCATTTTAGTTTTTAATTTTACGTGGTTCTCTCTCTCTCTCTCTCTCTCT
>JANJGK010000024.1:32627132-32634632 GCA_039081455.1 Macrobrachium rosenbergii | reverse complement strand
TCAGGTTTCTGTTTTATATATATTTTTTTATCTGCTTTGTTGGACGCTCCGGTCTCGTCTCAGAGCGACTCTTTTTGCCGCTGTTGTGGCCTTCTTAGACACGTACGTCAATATAGCTGTATCAAAAAATAGTTTTGACGTCCGGGATGTTGTTGGGTCTGCCGTCCTACTTCGGAGTTTGGAAAGGAAAACGTGAGATGGGCAAAAATAAGACACAGGAATATCTACGGGCAAAATAACAAGCCTGCCGTATATAGAATCTGTGCAGGAATAGGACTGGGAAAATGGAGACTGAATAATACCGAAATAATAAGTGTGCCCTAAATATGACAACATGCCCCACAGAAAACAAGTGAAATTATCACGAATAAACAGGAACAGGCAATTCTATGACGGTTAGGCATAGAAAAAATTATTGTTAATAGCATCTTCCAATAGAAGCAGCTACTGCCACGCCAGCAAGGAAGCTAAATGAAGCAGAACGCTCGTCCTAAGAAGCTTCTGGCTACCTGGGGGCACTTCGTCTCATTAACAGTCAGTCGACGTAGCTCACATCTATTCGACTGGTCATTTGCAGCTCTCGACGTAGCTCACTTCTTTTCAGATAGCATCTGTGTCGTCCTTTTGGTTGTTAGTTATTAGCCTTTCAGCTTTTTACAAATCTTATATGAAATTACTTTCTATACATAAAAAATATTCAGAGAGAGAAATGAATTTTAAAGAAATTCAGGGAATGTCTGGAATGTTCTGTATGCATTATGTGGAACAGAAGATGAGAGAAATCATGCAGGTAGCAGAAGAAGAAGAAGAAGAAGAAGAAGAAGAAGAAGAAGAAGAAGAAGAAGAAGAAGAGAGAGAGAGAGAGAGAGAGAGAGAGAGAGAGAGATTCATATAAATTGATAGGGAGAGCATCACTACTGTAAGTTTTTATATGAAAAAATGTAAATTTCACCAACAAAAATAACTCGCACTTCATATGCTTGATCTTACGTCAGTGGAAAACACTACCCGAAATTTATTAGGAAGTAAAATACCACTACGAAATTTAATTAACGAACTACAAAAAAGTGTTAATTACCCTCGTAGCCTGCTTATAAATGTCATCTTCTTTCAACGAGAGTTATTGATTTTCAAAGTATGAATAGGTACTTTTGTATATTTTTTTGACTAGAGCAAAAAAAAAAAAAAAAAAGGAAGATTCTTGTTTTCAAGGGAAGAAACGCTTTGCAATTCATAATAATTATATCGTATGTTTATCAACACTAGAAGAATAAAAAATAGTTAAAGATAAATAAATAGTTAAATAAATAGACAGATATACAGATATACAGACAGGTAGATAGATAGATAGATAGATAGACAGATAGATAGATAGATAGATAGATAGATAGATAGAAAGATAAACATTGAGAGAGAGAGAGAGAGAGAGAGAGAGAGAGAGAGAGAGAGAGAGAGAGAGGAACCAGTTTCTCGTAGACATAAAATACTTACTGTACTTAAAATAGAAGAAAGCGCGCATAGCATCCCTATTCTCTTTCCCCACACAAGCGTCTGAGCGTAAACCACTAACGATAACACCTGCAAACAAATAAATACAATAAATAAATAAATGAATAAATAAGTAAATAAACAAGTGATTATAACCAAAATTCGTTCACTGGAAAAAAAAAACCTCCCCAAGGAAATTGTCACACAAAGAGGGGACTGACCATTTTGCCCAACGTAACAATTTCCAATAAAGTAATTATCAGGTGGCTCTTCTGTGGGTATTCCTCCGTGGGCTTCTGCGTACGAGGGGAAGCTAAATTACCTTCCAAGACTTTCTTCCCTCAAGAGGTCTTTTCCCCTCGGAGATTTTCCCCTCTTTTTTTGCATAATTCCACGAGATGAAAGGGACAGAATCTTTTTTTGCAAAACCTTCCCTGCGACAAAAATGCCCGGATGCACAATTTCTCATTTTCACAGAAGGACCATCAGATTATTAGTATCGAGATGTTGAGAGCGATCGCTTGGAACTTCTACGGGGATTGATATTTTGGAATATTAGAGCCGTTTTTTTATTAGCTGGGCTCCTTTACGTTATTAATCTTCTTTTGAAGTGTTTCCTAATGAAAAACAAGGAGAGAGAGAGAGAGAGAGAGAGAGAGAGAGAGAGAGAGAGAGAGAGAGAGAGAGAGAGAGAGAGAGGAGTGTGTTTCTACAAGGGAACTTTATGAGGACAGGATTTTACGGGAGATTTTCAGGGAGTCTTGTTTGAAAGCAGACAGGATTAATTTCATTACGAAATATTTTGTGACGTAAAATAAATTACGGTCAGCCATTTTCAGTTAATTAATGTACAAAGTATTTTCGCCTCATTCCAGAGTCAAAGGAACTAATTATACAACATGATATCTCATTTTTTTTCAGCGCGTGGGATTTTTAGATATACCATTATGCTATTTGCATATAATTCTGGAGTAAAAACTTTAGAACAAGGAACAAAAATAATTGGTGTAAGCTTCGTACATAGCAAATGAAGTATCTTACATTTAAAAAGATATCATGAACGTTCATACATATGTGTGTGTGTACACACGCACAAACGCATCCAGTCAATGCCTTAAGAGACTGTCCCTGCGATATTTTTTTAGTATAACCTCAGCTATATTCAGTCAGCTGGGTCCAACGATGTTCAGTCATTGTTGTTCCGTGTCTGAAGACGGTTACACTCCCCATCCCCAAATAGTTCTCTATAGTATGAATGACTTTATAAGTGCTTTCAAAATGGTAACCACGCAGCTGGATTTGAATTAAGGAAACAGCTATAACAGACAACTCAGAATCAGAGCTATAAGTCAGACAACCCAGAGTCAGAATGTCACAGTAAATATCTTTGAACACTGCCACTTGCTCTGTGTAGACAGAGCCATTGTCTTAGAGTAACAACACACCTGCTTGCAGTCTCCTTTGAACAATTCACACAGGATGTTGTGCAACTTGAACCTCAAAAAATCAAATGAAGATGCAATGCATTACTACCCTAAAGCAAATCTCCTGGTATTTTATAATTTACTTATTTTATCTATTTATCTGTTAATTTGTTAATTTATTTGCTCTTTTCTATTAACTGATCTCTTCTTTCCGTATTTCCTATTACCCTCTGTTACTTATTTCAAATGACCACCATATTCTTTGGAAGCTTGAATGTCAGGTCAATGGCCCCTGTGGACTCGTTCCATAAGAATAGGGTTCACCTTCTGAATAATAATAATAATAATAATAATAATAATAATAATAATAATAATAATAATAATAATAATAATAATAATAATAATAATAATAATAATAATATGCAGTACTCTTCGTTTACGGTTCTACATTTTTCCCAATAGTCTGTCACAGTAGACACAAAGTATTTTACCTTTTCCGAAAAAAATGGAAAACAAAGCGTTCCTGTATCTTATTTCGAATCTTTGATTTAGGTTCCAAGGATCAGAGCCATTTCTCATCACGGGTTAGTAATCTCATACAAATGATCTAGATCAGCCCTGGAAACCAGTCAGAGGTACCTGGGAAATCTCAGTACCCATCTTACAGAGGTAACTTGCTCATCACGACCTCTGTTAAAACTGTTCCCAGCTATTTCGTGGTCAGTTGATTGTCTGTCATCCAAAATCAAGGCGTGAACAGCATCCGCTTTTGTTGATGTGTGATTAGCCATCTTACAGGGAACTTGCTCAATGATCTCTGTCAAAACAATGCCTAGCTATTTATTAGATAGTCGATCATCTGTCATCCAAAATCATGCAATAAATGACATCCATTTTCGTCGATGAATAATGTTTTTGAACGTCCGAACCTTATTCTGCGCAGGTACTGACTGCCTCCGCTTGTAGTAAGTACCCCATTCTTTAATGATGGAAGAAGAAGGGGATTCATTTCCAGGTGTGCTCATCATGACTTCGTGGATTCCTCTCTGGGGGAGTCCACCATCTTTCACAGATGGCTCAGGTTTCTTTCCTACCCATCTGAAGATTTTACTCGCAACCAGGAACTTTCAAAATGACTTATGGAGTTCACCATCTTTTACAGATGGCTCAGATTTCTTCCCTACCCATCTGAAGATTTTACTCGCAACCAGGAACTTTCAAAATGACTTATGGAGTTCACCATCTTTTACAGATGGCTCAGGTTTCTTCCCTACCCATCTGAAGATTTTACTCGCAACCAGGAACTTTCAAAATGATTTATGGAGTTCACCATCTATTACAGATGGCTCAGGTTTCTTTCTACCCATCTGAAGATTTTACTCGTAACCAGGAGCTTTCAAAATGACTTATGGAGTCCACCATCTTTTACAGATGGCTCAGGTTTCTTTCCTACCCATCTGAAGATTTTACTCGTAACCAGGAACTTTCAAAATGACTTATGTGGATCTTGATAAGGGCAAGGATCCAAGTTCAGGGTACAATGGCATTCAGTATGCAGTGGCTATAGCAAGGAAACAGCATAACACCTTTAGGTACTTGTTTTTCTTCCTAAGTATGGCTGAAAGTGTTTCCGAGTGACCAGTAAACACCACTTCACACGCACACACACACACACACGCTAACACACATACATGTGTATGTGTATATGTATATGTATATATAAGAGTATATATACTGTATATGTCTATATATACATACATACATACATACATACATACATACATACATACATACATACATACATACAATATATACATATATATATATACTGTATATATGTATATATATATATATATATATATATATATATATATATATATGTATATATATATATATATATATATATATATATATATATATATATATATATATATATATATATATATAAGTACACACATACACTTACAAACACTCACACACACACACACACACACGCTCGCACACACACACATATATATGTATATATATATACATATGTATATGTACTTGTGTGCTTCAAATCTCTCGTTCTACAAAGGATGTTGGTTAGCTTTAGGGCTATAAATAACTGCATGGGGTGGGGGAAGAGACAGTTTACACGGTAGATATGAAGAACGAGAAAAGGAAAGAAAATAAGAAATACGATACGAGGGAGATAAAAAGAGATAAAGGCACGTGTTATGCTAACTAAAAGAAGTAAAAGAAATAGAAAGTAGATAGATGCATACATTATGAAAATTTTGAAAGGGAAGAGAAAGAGATATGGATAACGTACGGTACTGATAGATCCGCAAGAGCAAATTAAGATGGAAAAAGAGAAGAGAATGAGAGATAAAGAAGAACTTAAGAAATAAAAGGAACAGCGTGAGAAACCACTACAGAGACGTAAGATTTCTGACATTCAGATCAACATTATTGATTGGACTGAATATAGAATTTAGGACAAAGGCCAAGCGCTGGGACATATGAGGTCATTCAGCGCTGAAAAGGAAATTGACAGTAAAAGGTTTGAAAGGTGTAACAGGAAGGAAACCTCGCAGTTGCACTATGCATCAATTGTCAGGAGTGGAGAGGGTGGGAAGTCAGATGGAAGAAAGAGAATATGAAAGGGGCTACAGAAAAAGGAACGAAAGGGGTTGCAGCTAGGGGCCGAAGGGACTCCGCAAAGAGCCTAAGTAATGCCTACAGCGCACCGCATGAGGTGCACTGACGGTACTACCCCGCTACACGGGGGATCAACATTATTAGATAACAGTCATCAAATAATTCAAATATTCACCTTCGTGGGTAAACAGTAAGTAAATGGAATTATGATATTTCTCGCCGGAAAGAAACGTTGAGTCTTTGATCTTCCGAATTGATATAACACGCTTATATACACTTTTCAGTGAATAAATGATCCCTTGTCGTATATTCAACATAAGCCGCAGGGCGGAACAAAGCGAACTAAATATTATTGCTTCGTTTGAGGATGATGAAGATTATAAGCACTGCGTGTTTCCGCTGTATTTATTTCATCTCTACTGAAATTAATTTGATTACTGAATGGAATAACTGTACTCGTGGTAATCAGGATGTTAATTCGTATGTAATTGTTTCCATATATATATATATATATATATATATATATATATATATATATATATATATATATATATATATATATATATATATATATATACATATGCATATATATATATATATATATATATATATATATATATATACAGTACATATACATTTATATGTATATACATGCATATATAGTATATGTATGTATATATATATATATATATATATATATATATATATGTATGTATATATATATATATATTATATATATATATATATATATATATATATATATATATATATATATATATATATATATATATATATATATATATATATATACCTAATTATCCCCTCTTTCTATTCCAGTCGACCTCTCTTCATCATCTTCCTGGCCTGAGCAACGGGTGCTCGTCAATTAGCACAAAGAACAGCAGCAGGGAGGATCTGTCTCAAGACCTTTCCGAACTGACGAAAAAAACTAGAGGTAAGAAATACTTGCTGCTACTACTACTACTGCTACTACTGCTACTACTACTATTGTTGTTGCCTTTGTTATTGTTGCTTTTGTTACCAAAACTATTAACAAGATAGTCTTAGTTATTGATTTGTTCAACTTATTGGTGTAATCGTCGTTGGATTGAATTGGAATATAGAATTTAGGCCAAAGACCAAGCGCTTGGACCTGTGAGGTCATTCGATGCTGAAAAGGAAATTAACAGTAAGAGGGTTTGAAAGGTGTAACGGGAGGAAAACCTCGCAGTCGCACTGTGAAGCAATTGTTACGGAGGGTGGAAAGTCAAATGGAAGAAAGACAATATAAACGGAGGTACAGTAAAAGGAATGAAAGAGGTTGGAGCTAGGGGACGTAAGGGACGCTGCAAAGAACCTTAAGCAATGCCTACAGTGTTCAGACGGCATTGCCCCCCCTAAGGGGGTAATTATTTTTGAAGAATTTTGAATGCTTTCCCTCATTTGTTTTTCTTTTTTTCACTTTAATACGCAACATTCTTTTCGAAAGCTGTCACATAATTTCAAGAGAATTCTTACGCATATTCCTTCTGATTTACTTTCATTCTTTTCTTTTTCCTCGAGTTGTGTGAACGTTTTAACCAATTTCTTTTGCTTATTTGACTTGCGAAGAACCTGCGGGGGAGATGCTAAGTTTTAACAGCAGTTCTTGATACTTCTAGCGTCGCAAAGAGAGAGCGACTGATTATTTGTTATTTGCTTGACATACAAACTCGCGCAAACACGCGAATGCCAAGCAAATAAAGAGTTACAAATGTTTGCTTGCAGATGATATGAACTGACCTCATTTCTCTTACTTTGTTACACATGGGTATAGCATTGTTGTATTTACTTTCGTTTTGCTTGGTGGGAAGATGTTCCAGAGATAGACAGAGGAACTCTCCATTGTATGTTTGATGGAGCGCGCATGCGTACATGTGTTCACACTTGTATGCTTGCGACATCT
>JANJGK010000024.1:32615256-32622756 GCA_039081455.1 Macrobrachium rosenbergii | reverse complement strand
TTTTCTTCATGTAGTGTTGCACGAGAGTCTCTCTGTACGTTTAAAGAGAAGGGTCGGCCTGGTTACATAAGTTATTCTTCTCTTTCTGTATCTTTTCGTGAATGTTTTTGATTTTCGAGAATAAAAAATAGAACTGAACACCAGTCTTCTTTCTGTCATTCCAGCTATCTGTTTATCTATCTGTTATCTCTCAGGACATTGTGAGTTTTGTTGCCACTGACAATTTTCCTGGGCTTCTTTAATTGATGTAACTATTTTTAGCATGCAACAAGGCTCTTGTGAGGGAAGGGAATTTTCCTTTTTTATCAATACTCGTTTTTATCAGCATACTTGTATAGATATAAAAACTTTTTTTTTTTGTGCAAGTCAAAATTTTATTGCAAAATTACTTCAGAAAACACATAAACGAAAACAGAGAGAGAGAGAGAGAGAGAGAGAGAGAGAGAGAGAGAGAGAGAGAGAGAGAGAGAGAGAGAGAGAGAGAGAGAGGAAATTGTCAACAAAAAGTTGAGCAGAAAACAATAAAAAGGAACAAAGGAGTACCAATCGTAATAAAGACACAAATGAAAGCAGAGAGAGAGAGAGAGAGAGAGAGAGAGAGAGAGAGAGAGAGAGAGAGAGAGAGAGAGAGAGAGAGAATGACGAAATCGTCAACAAAAAAGTTAAGCAGAAAACAATAAAAAGGAACAAACAAGTACCACTCGTCATAAAAACACAGACGATAGGGAGAGAGAGAGAGAGAGAGAGAGAGAGAGAGAGAGAGAGAGAGAGAGAGGAGAGAGAGAGAGAGAGAGAGAGAGAGAGAGAGGGAGAGAATGACGAAATTGTCAACGAAAAAGTTAAGCAGAAAACAATAAAAAGGAACAAACAAGTACCACTCGTCATAAAAACACAGACGATAGCAGAGAAAGAGAGAGAGAGAGAGAGAGAGAGAGAGAGAGAGAGAGAGAGAGAGAGAGAGAGAGAGAGAGAGAGAGAGAGAGAGAGAGAGAGTACGACGAAATTGGCAAACAAAAGTCTAAACAGAAAACAACGAAAGGGAACAACGGAGTGCCACTTGCAGTACGTGAATGTGTCGCGAGTGAAAGGCATTTTTCCTCTTATGGAAGTGCATTGTGTAAGCAGGAGGATCCGGTGCTTTTATTGTCTATTGTTGTTGACGCAATTACAGCGTCGGCTTTTAATTTCCCTCCTTTTGATACTTGGCGTGTGTGACGCACGTTTGACATTTCCGCTGCGAGGCTATTCGAAATATGTTGTCAGAGGGAAAGGTGACGACAGTTTCGCTATTTTGATAATGCTTTTACTGTTTTGTTATGAGGGAGTTCTGACTACTGCTTTATTGAGGAATTAGTTTGAATTTTAGTCTAATATTACGGAAGTTTTACTATTTTGTAGTGAGGAAGTTCTGACTACTGCTTTATCACGGAGGTTTTACTATTTTGCTATGAGGGAGTTCTGACTACTGCTTTATCGAGGAATTAGTTTAAATTTTACTCTAATATCACAGAAGTTTTACTATTTTGTAATGGGGGAGTTCTGACTGCTGCTTTATTCAGGAATTAGTTTGAATTTTACTCTAATATCACAGAAGTTTTACTATTTTGTAATGGGGGAGTTGTGACTACTGCTTTATCGAGGAATTAGTTTAAATTTTACTCTAATATCACAGAAGTTTTACTATTTTGTAATGAGGGAGTTCTGACTACTGCTTTATCGAGGAATTAGTTTGAATTTTACTCTAATATCACAGAAGTTTTACTATTTTGTAATGGGGGAGTTCTGACTGCTGCTTTATTGAGGAATTAGTTTGAATTTTACTCTAATATCACAGAAGTTTTACTATTTTGTAATGGGGGAGTTGTGACTACTGCTTTATCGAGGAATTAGTTTGAATTTTACTCTAATATCACAGAAGTTTTACTATTTTGTAATGAGGGAGTTCTGACTACTTCTTTATCGAGGAATTAGTTTGAATTTTACTCTAATATCACAGAAGTTTTACTATTTTGTAATGAGGGAGTTCTGACTACTGCTTTATCGAGGAATTAGTTTGAATTTTACTCTAATATCACAGAAGTTTGACTATTTTGTAATGAGGGAGTTCTGACTACTGCTTTATCGAGGAATTAGTTTGAATTTTACTCTTATATCACAGAAGTTTTACTATTTTGTAATGAGGGAGTTCTGACTACTGGTTTATCGAGGAATTAGTTTGAATTTTACTCTTATATCACAGAAGTTTTACTATTTTGTAATGAGGGAGTTCTGACTACTGCTATATCGAGGAATTAGTTTGAATTTTACTCTAATATCACAGAAGTTTGACTATTTTGTAATGAGGGAGTTCTGACTACTGCTTTATCGAGGAATTAGTTTGAATTTTACTCTAATATCACAGAAGTTTGACTATTTTGTAATGAGGGAGTTCTAACCACTGCTTTATCGAGGAATTAGTTTGAACTTTATTCAAATATCAGATTAGTTTTACTATTTTGTAATGGGGGAGTTATGACTACTGCTTTATTGAGGAATTAGTTTGAATTTTACTCTAATATCACAGAAGTTTTACTATTTTGTAATGGGGGGAGTTCTGACTACTGCTTTATCGAGGAATTAGTTTGAATTTTACTCTAATATCACAGAAGTTTTACTATTTTGAAATGAGGGAGTTCTGACTACTGCTTTATCGAGGAATTAGTTTGAATTTTACTCTAATATCACAGAAGTTTTACTATTTTGTAATGAGGGAGTTCTGACTACTGCTATATCGAGGAATTAGTTTGAATTTTACTCTAATATCACAGAAGTTTTACTATTTTGTAATGAGGGAGTTCTAACCACTGCTTTATCGAGGAATTAGTTTGAATTTTATTCAAATATCAGATTAGTTTTACTATTTTGTAATGGGGGAGTTATGACTACTGCTTTATTGAGGAATTAGTTTGAATTTTACTCTAATATCACAGAAGTTTGACTATTTTGTAATGAGGGAGTTCTGACTACTGTTTTATTGAGGAATTAGTTTGAATTTTACTCTAATATCACAGAAGTTTTACTATTTTGTAATGGGGGAGTTCTGACTACTGCTTTATCGAGGAATTAGTTTGAATATTACTCTAATATCACAGAAGTTTTACTATTTTGAAATGAGGGAGTTCTGACTACTGCTTTATCGAGGAATTAGTTTGAATTTTACTCTAATATCACAGAAGTTTTACTATTTTGTAATGAGGGAGTTCTGACTACTGCTATATCGAGGAATTAGTTTGAATTTTACTCTAATATCACAGAAGTTTTACTATTTTGTAATGAGGGAGTTCTAACCACTGCTTTATCGAGGAATTAGTTTGAATTTTATTCAAATATCAGATTAGTTTTACTATTTTGTAATAAGGGAGTTATGACTACTGCTTTATTGAGGAATTAGTTTGAATTTTACTCTAATATCACGGAAGTTTTATAATTTTGTAATGAGGGAATTCTGACTACTGCTTTATCGAGGAATTAGTTTGAATTTTACTCTAACATCACAAAATTTTTACTATTTTGTAATGAGAGAGTTCTAACTATGCTTTTGTTGAAGAATCAGTTTGGATTTGACTCTAACAGCAGGAAAAACTATCTAAAGAATGCAGCTGTAAGTTTTGTGTTGTCCATAACATATGACGGATTTTATTTAAAAAAAAAATGGATGTTGTACCAGGTAGCTGAATTATTATACATCTCTTAGTTAAACTACAATCCTGTTTAAGAATAAAACTAATGAGACCTGCTTATATTAATTTTCTTTATATAATTAATCTGAAGTATAATTCCTGTGATTTAAATAAGTATAACAAATATATAGAAAACTCACTTTTGGCTACAATTTACATGCAAATTGTTATAAAACGAAACCAATCCGTACAGTAATAAATATCTTCTAACTTATTATCACTTCAGTCAAAGGGTAGTAATTCTAAGCCTCATTGTAGAAATGAATTCTACCTTTAAGGAGGATGCTTCGAAATCCTAAAATTTTGTCTCCCAGAAGAATGGAAGTTATCATGTATTTGCAAAAGAATAATCAAACCTCGTGAAGGACAAAATATCCTTTGAAATACCCTTATCAAGGACTGCAAGCCTTGTTCTTCTAAAGACAAAAATTTTCATCTAGGAAAATTGTTTGTAGACAGAAAATTATCCCTTTGAAAAACACAAGTATGTTCAGTCACTTACTCAACTTTATATCCGGAGCATTGTCTTGTGAGAGACAGAATTGTCCTTTGGGAAGATCACTTAGAAGTTCTCTCACTTACTTAACAAAATATCTAAAGCACCATTGTCTTTGCAGACGGGAAAATGTATAAAAGCCCTCTCATTTGATCAAAGATCTGAAGGCTATGTCTCTTTGTAGACAGGAAATTGTCATTTAGGGAAAACACTTAGATGTCCTCTCACTTAATCATACAAAGACCTGACTTTGTCTCTGCAGACGAGAAAATTTTCTTTTGGGGAAAGTATTTAAATCTTTTACTCAACCAAAGATCCGAAAACCACTATGTCTTTGCAGACTGGAAAATATTCTTTTGGAGAAGGCATTTAAATTTCCTTTCACTCAACCAAAGTTCTGAAAAACAATGTGTTCACAGACTGAAAAAAATATTCCTTTGGTGTAAGCACTGAAAGATACTGTTACTCAACTAAAGATCTGAAAAATATTATGTGCTTGCAGACTGAAAAAATTCCTTTTGCGAAAGCATTTAAATCTTCTTTTACTCAAACAAAGATCTGAAAACCATTATATCTTTGCAGAGGGGGAAATTTTCTTTTCAAAAAGGTATTTAACCCTCCCTGTACTCAACCAAAGATTTGAAATCCGTGTCTCTTTGCAGAAGTGGAATCGGCCTTCAGGGAAGGCAGGATCGCCAGTCTGATAGGTGTGGAGGGGGGCCACGCTATTCAGAATTCCTTAGGCGTCCTACGAGCACTCAGGGATCTGGGAGTTAGATATCTGACCCTCACTCATAAATGCAGTACACCTTGGTAAGTATTTCTGTTGTCTTTCTATGTTAGTTTTTCAGTGATTTCCTTTGCCTATTTCAAATCCTCAATTTGGGTAATAGGATGATTGAGAATTGCTTACTAGTTACATAATTTTTCTTCATTTTTAATTTATTTTTGAGTCAAGATTGAGATATGGATGAATTATAAAGTGGGCTTTGCATTTATATGACAACTTAGTTTCTTTTTTTTGGTTTGTCTAAAGTGACTTCAAAAATGACATGAAATAGATGTCAAAATACATTTTCACTGAATAACTTTTTTCTTTCTTTTCTGATATATATCATGAAATTCAGATACAGAGAAGAAGAAACTGCTTTTCCCTTAATCATTCTTATTCTTTCTCCCTTTCTACTACATTTTCTTTTGTGCATAAATTCTAAATTGCAAAATACTCAGTCAGAGAAATAACCGAAGTACTTTACGATAATTTGAGGCCCGAAAATACAAGGAAGTAATGTTATCCAAAATAAAAGTTTCTTTTTACAAATTTTAAGCAGTAACATACACCATTTAATGGAAATAACGGCCTGATTTAAAGGAAACAACTGTTAGAGAAACAGGAAGCCAAGTGTCACTGTTTCCTTCCCATTTTTTAACAGTTTTTTCTTTTCCATTTCTCTTCGATCTTCAGGGCAGAGAGCGCAAGAGCAAGGGAGACGGATCTGGAAGACCCAAACTCGCCAAGAGGTTTATCCCATTTTGGAAAGGTAAATACAACTGTCCTCTTCTCTGGTCCTAGAGAAAATATGTCCTGGTTTTATTTCGGATTCTTATTTTCTTAGTGAGGTGCCGGGATTTTTTTTTTCGGATGAATGGGTGGCCACTCGCTCGTGGGAAGGAGAGGGTTTTTAGACAGATGAATAGAGAAACAGAGAGGTAGTTCTAGACTTGGAGCCGGATGGATAAATAGTCACACGCTTAAGTAGATGAATAAAAGGTATACTGATAGGCAGATGACGCTATAAACCACGATCAATACTGGACAAAAAACTAGAGAATTAACAGACAGATATAAAAACATAAACTGAAGAGATATTCCCGCAAAAGATCGATTAAATTTTAAGTTTCCTATCCAAAGCATCGAATTCTCCCACCAGCCACTGACAAATACAAAACCGCATGAAAAGTAAGGGTAAACTGGATTTCAAGCCTCATTTTATTTCTGGAACGTTAACTTCCCCCTACACTTTCGTCTGTATGTACACCGTCCCCCTCTTTATTACTGGTGCTTTTCAAATTCGCACCTCGATCATGAAGCAAGAGCGAATGGAGACAAAACGGGATCATTCCTTTTGTCACTGAAGAATCATGGATATGGCGCTAACATGAAGTTGGGGCGTCAACACGCAGACGATATATATATCATTTACACACACATATATATATGTATATATACGTACATATGTAATATATATATATGTATATATATGTATAAATAAATATATATATATATATATATATATATATATATATATATATATATATTATATATATATATATATATATATATATATATATATATATATATATATATATATATATATATATATATATATATATATATATATATATATATATATATATATATATATATAAACATGCAGTAAAAAACAAGTGTGTGCGTGTGTGTGTGAGAGAGAGAGAGAGCGCAGATGCCTTGCTACACAGAAATCTATAGCTATCTAATCAACTTAATTCCATCAAAGGTTAAATAGTACGAACCCTTATAATAAAAAAAAGCACAGTCACCAACAAAAACAACACCTACAAAAGAAACAACAACAACAAATAACACCGAAACGTTAAACAGAATCTGGAGGAAGACTGCTCAAGAAGATATATCATCTTCGTATCTTCCTGGGAGAATATTCCGTCCGGAATTCAAGGAACACAAATCCCCAAACATTAATATATTTGAGTTTAGGAGATCCCCACGCGGCGCGGACCACAATATCCTTTATAAATACCTCCCAACAGTTTGGGCTCTGGGCCCCTCGACTTTCGCAGCACCTTGCAAATGGAAATGAGAAATTTAAGGCTGGAAGGTCTGCCGAGGAAGGTTAGTAATGATGTTAGGATTTATTGTAATGATTTTGATTGTCTTGATGCCGATATTTTTAATTTGGCATTAAGTCCCGAATGTGATTAATTACAGCTATTAATAGGCCTGAAGATACACTGTGTGTCTCTGGTATATACATCAACATGCACAAATACACACACACATATATATATGCACATTACATATGCATATATTATATATGTATATACATTTATATGCATATATATACATTATATATACATACATACACACACACACACACACACACATATATATATATATATATATATATATATATATATATATATATATATATATATATATATATATATATGTATATATATACACACACACACGCGCACACACACACACACACACACACACACACA
>JANJGK010000024.1:32602756-32612756 GCA_039081455.1 Macrobrachium rosenbergii | reverse complement strand
CTTAAAGGTAGAAAGAATTAGATATCAGTTAACACAGAAGAAGGAAAAAAATTACAAACTTACTTAGAATTAGTTATCAAAGAATTACCAAAGATTTGTCCCTTTTGGCGTCATCAAGAAGAAACTTAAAATGAGTTATATTACCCTTTCGAATGGAAAAAGAGTTTTGGAGTGAAGATGAAAATAAATGAGACTTAAACACATAACAATCACAAATATGTTTTCTTTTTTGTAATATGATGATTATTTCATTAAGTATTTCCTTGTTTCACAGTTTGTCTGGTGTGAAGTGAATATCATGATTATTTAGAAAATAATAAATCTACAGAGAAAAAGGTAGATTAGATCCGAAGCACAGTAAATGTGCCATTTAATTAAGGAAAACTGAAACACCGCGTTTAAATACTTCATTACCCGTGATGACTCTAATTACCTTTCCGAATTACTCTTTGACGTTGCATGTTTAAATGAATTTCTCCCCCCCCCCCCACAACAAAAATGTACAATGCAACGCACTAATAATTTACCGGTTAATGAGATCTTTTGAAAACCAGGTAAGCCTGAATCACACCACCCACTAAATGTGAAAATGGTGCAATTAAACATTGGGTGGAAAGCGAGCCCGCAGATGAAATGAGCCTCCGCTGCTCATTTTCTGTCCAATCAGCTTCCTAATTACCTTTAATGGAGGTGACAATCATCTTTTTCAAAAGCTGCGATCCATATTCCGCCGGTGAGATATTTCTGGCGAGTTATTTTTGCATTTCAATAGATTTAGTTTTAATTTGGTACGGTATGGATTTTTCTGTTATTTTTTTAAATTCATCCTTTCAGTTTTTTTTTTATTTTATTATATTCAAATTAGTAAGTTGTAATAATGAGGATTTTTTCAATACTACAAGTGACTTTTTTATAATCTATACATATCAATTTTCTTTTATTAATAACATGATAGCATGTACTTTTACCACAAAATTTTATATATATATATATATATATATATATATATATATATATATATATTATATACATTTCTTATACATTTTTTCGCCACTTGCAATAAATGAACAATTCGAAATTTACCCGTTTACTGCGCAAAATATATTATTGATAACACCTTTAAAAATCTGTCAGTATTGAAAAGTCTCTTCACTGGGGATTTCATACACTTTACATCATTGCAACAACAAAACTCTAGAATTTTAGTGTTTAAAGACGTGAAATCCATCTGGTTCACCTCCAAAATATCACAATAACTTTTTTATCCACTCAGGTATTTCAAACCTGAGTAGATAAAATAAAGTTATCGTGGTATTTTGAAGGTGAGCCGGATTATAAATAATAATTAATTAATGGATTTCACGTCTTGAAACGCTAAACTTTAGAGACCTGTACACGTGCAACAACAAATCCTTCTGAGTTCACTCCTGCGCGACGCAGAATCCTTTCATTTCCTCCTTTTACGAGACGGGGCCTTCCTGATTTCATCTGCGGAGGACACCGAAAGATCGGGGGTGGCCTTACGTCCAATCAGAAGATTTTATTGAGGGCATCAGAGTTCTTAAAGGCGATATGAAGCCAACCTCATGCCAAAGGGTCAAAGAGGGAGGGCGTTTTATGATTCTTGATGGTCAAAATAAAGATAAATAAATAAATGGACACTGAAAAGAAACGGTGAAGCTTGACCAGCCTTCTTGCCAGAGATATAGATAGAAGAAGTTTTATATCAAAGATGTGGATGGAAGAAGTTTTATAACCCTGTTTGGAAGAAATAAAACTGAAAAGAAAAACGTTTCAGAATTAGGAGAGACCTAATAAAAGAGAGGAATTCTCTAAATGTATAAGGAAATGGAAAGGAAATAGCTGTAGATTTCACGAATATTGCACTACATGCTGCTGTTTTTAGGTAAAAATAATAGCAGAAAGTTGTTTTGAAGTAAAAATAATAGCGAGAGGTTATTTTGAAATAAAAAAAATAACAGAAGAAAGTTATTTTGTATTAAAAATGATAGCAGAAAGTTTCTTTGAAGTCAAACTAGGCAGAAAGTCGTTTGGAAGTTGAACTAAGTAGAAAGTTGTTTTGGAGTTAACCTAAGCAGAAAGTTGTTTTAAAGTATAAATCACACCAGAAAGTTATTTTGAAATAAAACCAATAGGAGAAAGTACTTCTAAAGTAGAAATAATAGCAGAAAATTGTTTTGAAGCAATAGTAATGGCAGAAGACTGTTATGAAGTAAAATGATAACTGAAAGCTGCTTTGAAGTAAACATTATAGCAGAAAGTTGTTTTGACGTAAAAATAACAACAGAAAAGTGTTCTGAAGGAAAAGTAACAGCGGAAAGTGAGGCATCTTTCTGTAATACGCTTCGACACTTTAAATGCAAATAAAATTTCACTGCTCAGAAGTGTATAGAGAAAATACTCAGATAGAATTTCACTGCTCAGAAGTGTGTAGACAGAATACTCAGATAGAATTTCACTGCTCAGCAGTGTATAGACAGAATTCTCTAAGAATTTAAGTAATTCTAAAAGACAGAATTTCATTCCTCGGAAACGAGTAGATAAAATGCCTTGAAAATTCATGTAATTCTGAAAATAAATTTCACTGCTCAGAAGTGTATGGACAAAATATCAGAATTTCACTGCTCAGAAATGTATAGACAGAATTCTCTAAGAATTTAAGTAATTCTAAAAGACAGAATTCCATCCCTCGGAAATGGATAGATAAAATGCTTCGGAAAAATTCATGTAATTCTAAAAAATAGAATTTTATTACTCAGAAATGGATAAAATGGATACTCTTAGACTTTCAGTAATTCTAAAAAATGGATGGATAAAATTCCTCTGAAAATTCATATAATTCCTTTTTCTGGTTCGTCCTGAAAAAAAAAATGGGATAACGAAACTGATTTGATTTTCTCTTATAATGTGATGTTATTTTCGCAGGCTGAGAACGGTGGCCTTGTCATGGTCAGCTTTTACAACCACTTTCTCACGTGCAGTGAGACTGCTACGATAAAGGACGTGATAGGTAAGTTCTTTATTATCTAATATATTGATTAATTCAATATATTCTCCCTCCCTCTCTCTTTGTCTGGCTGTCTGTCTGTCTGTCTATCTATTCCTTTATTCCTTTCTCTATTTCGGGTTGACGAACTATTTGAAGAGGCGTGAAGCATCGGTCCTTTGAATTTTCCCTTGGCACTTTTATTAAAACATAATGCACTAAGAAAAATAAACGTGGAAACTAAATTCATGAAGAAAATGCTAATATAACACTCTTGAATTATTTTTCACAAAGCAAATTTAATGAAGCAATGTGATAAATCTCACGGCAACGAAATTTGCAAAACTGAATTAGCTCCGCTACCTAATTTAGGCGTAAAGCACCCGTGAAAAATATATGCGCGAGTTAATCAGAGCTCGTCAAATTTTAAGGTTACTCCCCCGGAAGATGGAACGAGCACCGAAGGGCGCCATCACCGTCTGCTCAGACATCCCGTAATCGAGAGAAGACGGAGATTTTTACCTAATTCTACCTGGGAGTTAATCAAGGCGGAGCATATGATCTCCTTCCCTAACCCCCTTGCCTCCACCCCCCCCCTCCCCAGGAACTTCACTCCCAAACCCCCACCCCCTAACTCACCCTTCCACCTTTATTATTGTGTAGGTGAGACTCGTAAACCACGAATAACCTCCCCCTACCTTCTTTCCTTACCCACCCGTACCCCATCTCACCTCCTCCAACGTCATAAACAACACCTTCTTTACCTTTTTATTTTTCCTTTTCTTCCTCCCCATCTCATTCTCCTCCTCCTCCTCCTCCTCCTCAACCAATCGCCTCCTCCTAGCCTCAACCCTCTTCCCTCGGTCCTTCCCTCCCAGTGTCTCCTCGGTTCAAGGAAACTCATCTTCCCGCGTTATTCCTGTATTGAGCGAAGTCACCGGGTCGGAAATAGACTATTTCCTTGATGTAATCAGACCTTTTCATTAGGTTCTTTAATAAATTCCTTTTTTTTCGGGGGTGGCATCTTTGTCAACAAGCATTTTCGTATCAAATACATTTTTTTATTATTGCTTTTTATGAGATGTTTTACAAGAAAAATTGTACTATCTAATTTCAGAAGTTAATTATCTACTTGTATTGTGCCCCATTGGTTTATTAAACTTAAAAAAAGAAATGATAAGAGATAATGCGGTAATATATCAACGGCACAGCATTCAAGACAGAAATGTAAATTTCTTGAGACTTATTGTGATTCAAGATTTGAATTACGTCATGAATATGCCATAATTAGTAAATGGCATCACTTTAAGTATTTTAAATATTAAATGATATGATATATATACATACATATAAAGAAATCACAAAAGTAAGCGAGTGATTTTGTTTATTAAGTGGGGCCACTGGGAAAGTTCAAAATGAAACGACAGTACTTGGCACTCTGTTGTTTCATTTTGAACTTTCCCAGTGGCTTCATCTAATATATATATACATATATATATATATATATATATATATATATATATATATATATATATATATATATATATATATGTATGTATGTATGTATGTATGTATGTATGTATGTATGTATGTATGTATGTATGTATGTATGTATGTATGTATATTCCAAGAAGAAGTTCTTTATATCAAGAAACTAGCCCATTAATGCTTATTTCTACCTTCCAGATCACATCAACCACGTCAGGGAGATAGCTGGAATCCACCACGTAGGAATAGGAGCCGATTTCGACGGTATTGATAAGTAAGTTTTCACAACAATATCACTGAGATAATGAGGGCAGTCTAACATGCTGTATGGTTGAGTACTTACTGATGATGATCACAAGCTTATTTCTTTTTTCATCTCTTTGTTGACGCATTTATCGTTGTGTCAGGAAATGCCC
This sequence comes from Macrobrachium rosenbergii, assembly GCA_039081455.1. Classification (NCBI taxonomy): domain Eukaryota; kingdom Metazoa; phylum Arthropoda; class Malacostraca; order Decapoda; family Palaemonidae; genus Macrobrachium; species Macrobrachium rosenbergii. The sequence goes on along the minus strand of JANJGK010000024.1, from coordinate 32,607,845 downwards.
TCGCATAAGTAGTTTGTATTTACAGAGAGAGAGAGAGAGAGAGAGAGAGAGAGAGAGAGAGAGAGAGAGAGAGAGAGAGAGAGAGAGAGAGAGAGAGAGGTCTTTAGTCGCTTGAGAAATAACCTTTTGATAGTATAATCATCCTTCCAGTAAGATAGAATAGTTCATAAATTGATAAAAAGTAATGATTTAAGCGTTTTGAAAATTACTTTGAAAACTTAAGCAAGCAATTAAGATAGATGAGAATTAGATAAACTATCGTAAATTCAATGCAACCAGACGCGTAAACAAACAAAGTATAATCTAAATGTTCAAAAAAAGTTTTAATAAACAGGAAAAGTGTTCAAGGCCTACATAATCCTCCCTTATAACAAACGAGATCTCATCCATCAGGCTAAAACGCATGTCACCATAAATCTCTCAGAATGTCTAACAAATTTTCCATTTTTACCCCTTTTCGATTTTATTCCCATTTTTGTCCGGGGTTAAAATGTGTGCGCAGAGCTGAATTGGGCAAGATTACAAAATGACAGGAATCAATTGATTAAGGATTTATATAAAAAAAAATCTATTACTTTTTTGTCGAACTTCTGTGGAATTGCATTCTCTTCTGGGTTTATGATTTTGTTATTTCTCATATTGTAAACCCAATTTATTTTCCATGGGGGTGACGTCAGGGCTGGTAGTACGGTAGGTACGGAATGTTTTTCCGTGGTCCGTACCTGGCTAAAATACCGTGATTTCGTATCGTACCCTCAATTATTTTTCCGTACCCGTACAGTACGATAAAAATAATGTACCATAATTTCGCACTTTTATCGTACTATAAGCAAGCTCAATCTGTATCATTAAAATTCCCTCTTTATGAAATTACCAAGGGACTTTGTATGTACATGCGTATATATTCAGTTGTCATAATAATAATAATAATAATAATAATAATAATAATAATAATAATAATAATAAGGATGATGATGATGATGATGATAGTATTAACAATAAGAGCAATGATACCAATACATATTTGGCAAATATGCATTATTAATTACATAGTGATATATCCAAACCTAAGGTACGGTGCGGAATTTTGCCTATTTTTTCCGTACCTGAATCGTACCGTACCGTACTTTGGCAAAACTATCGCACCGTAATTCCGTACCGTACATATAGACTAAATATCAACAGTACCGTACCGTACTCCGTAGCGTACCGTACCGTAATGCCAGCCTTGGGTGACAGGAGGTGAATTTTATAAATATGGGAATTATTCTATTCCCTCACAGGCTACCTGAAGGGTTGCAGGATGTCTCCAGATACCCTTACTTATTCGCAGAGTTGCTGTCAGATCCTCGATGGTCCTTGGAGGACCTCAAAAAACTGGCGGGGCAGAACTTCCTTCGCGTTATGAGGGAAGTAGAAAAGGTAAGAATAATAAAGAAACAAATGGAATGAGTAAGGAAGGGAGAGATAGAACTTCCTTCGCGTTATGAGGGAAGTAGGAAAGGTAAGAATAATAAAAAATAAATGGTATGAGTAAGGAAGGGAGAGATTGAAGTTCCTTCGCGTTATGAGGGAAGTGGAAAAGGTAAGAATAATTAAGAAACAAATGGTATGAGTAAGGAAGGGAGAGATAGAACTTCCTTCGCGTTATGAGGGAAGTGGAAAAGGTAAGAATAATAAAGAAACAAATGGTATGAGTAAGGAAAGGAGAGATAGAACTTCCTTCGCGCTATGAGGGAAGTAGGAAAGGTAAGAATAATAAAAAAATAAATGGTATGAGTAAGGAGGGAGAGATAGAAGTTCCTTCGCGTTCTGAGGGGAGTAGAAAAGGTAAAAATAATAATGAAGAAATGAAATTTCAAAAGGATGGAAGATTTAATTTGCTGGCATGTAACCTAAATTTCTGAGAGGCAAATAGTGCACAGGTTCCTTGAGAAACAAAAAGCATAATCGTGTAATCACGTGAAAGTTTATTTGAACAAAGAAAACGCCACCCAACCTCCCGCAAAATCAAAGGTAATTAAGGTAATGTTCTAAAAGTGTTTTTTTAATGTTTTTTTTTAACTGTAATCAAACTCTTTGTAATGAATAATAATAATAATAATGCTATAAAGCCTGTGTCTCTTTAAGAAAATTTAGTAGTTTAGGAATAAAAGTAAACTTAATTTCACTTTGCCTTAGTCATGAAAGCTGAATTTCTTATTGTCCGATGCATAGGAGATACTGAATTTAGCATAGGAGATACTGAATTTAGCATAGGAGATACTGAATTTAGCATAGGAGATACTGAATTTAGCATAGGAGATACTGAATTTAGCATAGGAGATACTGAATTTATCAACTTATTATCTTCCATCCGTTATTTGAAAATCTATCTTTCGGTGGTCTCGGTATAATGCTATATGAGCCACGCCCCATAAAACTTTAACCAGTGCCCGGTAGTGGCCTGGCCTATATCGTTGCCAGACGCACGATTATAGCTAACTTTAACCTTAAATAAAATAGAAACTACTGAGGCTAGAGGGCTGTAATTTGGTATTTTTGATGACTGGAGCGTGGATGGTCAACATATCAATTTGTAGCCCTCTAGCCTCAGTAGTTTTTAAGATCTAAGGGCTGACAGAAAAAGCGCGGACAGAAAAAAGTGCGGACAGACAAAGCCAACAAAATAGTTTTCTTTTCAGAAAACTAAAACGTACATCTGAAACATCAAATACTGAAAACACAATTTCAAAAGCCTAAAACTTCTAAAAAGTAACATAACACAAACCATTAAAGACCATGATTCCGGGAAAGCATTTTCACAGCTGAGAAAAGAATTACCAGCTCGTGTTGAGAAGGAAAAACAACATTAGCCAGATTAAAGCTCATGCATATTTAAATTTGGGTTCTTTTCGGGTAACACAACAGGATTTCTCTTAAGCTGAGAGTTTCGAGTTGGAGATATTTAACCATTTTAAACTGAACGCATAGAATGAATGACGTTGCTTTATTACGGTGAACTAATTCATTGTGGAATAAATTACGTGGTTTTCAAGGTGTGAAAAAGTTTTACATATATGTACTTCCTAACATATGCAAATAAGCACACGCTCACGGATACACATACATACACACGTACACACATAAACACATCTAAATATATATATATATATATATATATATATATATATATATATATATATATATATAGTATATATATATATATATATATATATATATATATATATATATATATATATATATATATATATATATATATATATATACATACCTTTCCTTATATAAAACGCCCAGTCACATTCACACTTGCCCGCCCCGAACTACAAAGCATTTCTTCTAATTACAGGTGAGAATTTCGATGAGTCAGCAGAGAGTGATTCCATACGAGGAGGAAGTGCCCCAGTCCCAGCTTGGTCACGCAGGAAACTGCACTTATAAGTTCACTAAGGCCATAGAGGATTAACCTTCCAGCCCTGCAGGTTGCAGCAGATTCAGAGACCCTCAACCAGTTTTACTACTCGTGGCGTTCGCTGTAGAAGACACTTCAAGACCAAGAGCATCTTTCGTACACAACTTCTCTATTCTCTCTTGGGTCTCTTTTACCTTAAGGTCTGGGGGAGACAGATTACATTCAGGGTAAAAAAAAAAAAAAGATAATCTCTGAGATCAGAAGAGAAGGCCTCCTATCGCCTCGTTTTGCTCTCGACGTTTTTTCGATCCGTTTCGCCTTTTTTCTTCTTCTTCTTCTTCTTCTTCTCCTCTTTTCTCTTCTCTATCCTCTCCCGCAGACCTTCGCTCCGCCTCAGATATGCGTCAGGTCTGTTGTCAATTCGCAGTTCTTGAATTATATGACAGAGTCTGCCATATATCGCTAGTTAAATGCTTTTGATTTCATGGTGAGTCCACCGTGGAAGTTTTTGGAGAAGAGGGCTCGATGGTGATTGGCCGAGACGAAACGCTGCTACAGGGGGATTGGCTGATGTGTTCCACTCCCGACCAATCATCATTCAGATTCCCGATTCAAAATGAAAGGACCATGATTCATTTCTTCGAATATTTTCAATAGCAAATAATAGGAAATAACCAAAATACCTACAACCTGCTGGGCTGAAAGGAACGTAGACAAATCATTTGAATATGTTACCAGTAATAATATTATAATACTAAAGATAAATGTATAGATAGACTATACAACATCAATTCCCTTGGGGATTCTTCATCTTACACTGCCTTAGAGAATTTTTGGTGCCAAAGAATGTATAGTAAGAGTTACCACTAATGTAAGCAGAGAGATTCCCAGGCCATGTTAATGTTTGAAATGTTTTTATCATTATGTCCTGTACAAACCTAAGCCACTTTATGTTGATTAATAGGGAACTTGTATTGTTATATATGTAACATATATTTTTGTATTATATTACCGATAATAAACCTTCTTATGATATATACATAATTTGATATCAATGAACTCTTTTGGGTTGAAATAAATTATGAAGTCTATTTGAAATTACTAGAGTAAAGAATAAATTCGTCTGATATAAAATATTGTGAATAAATGCAAGAAACCTGTGTGTGATAGGTAGGAATACAGAAATAAATTATGGAACTAATTCTGTTGTTTGGCGTTTTTCCTCTAAGAACACTGATGCGAGGAATAGGTAAGTGGTGTTAAAGAAGAGCTAGTTACGATGTTCTGTCTGTCTGTCTCTCTCTCTCTCTCTCTCTCTCTCTCTCTCTCTCTCTCTCTCTCTCTCAAATATGCTAACAATGCTTATAAATTTAAAGTATTTTTTTTTATCAATTCCACGCATACATTTTATGCATACACACACACATATATATATATATATATATATATATATATATATATATATGTATATATATGTATATATATACACACACACACACATATATATATATATATAATATATATATATATATATATAGCCTATATATATATATGTGTGTGTGTGTGTGTGTGTGTGTGTGTGTACATAGATAGATAGTAAATAGAGAGAGAGAGAGAGAGAGAGAGACAGACAGACAGACATACAGACAGACAGACAGAGAGATAAACATACGTATT
>JANJGK010000024.1:32595256-32597756 GCA_039081455.1 Macrobrachium rosenbergii | reverse complement strand
ATTATTATGATTTTCATGGAGAGAGAGAGAGAGAGAGAGAGAGAGAGAGAGAGAGAGAGAGAGAGAGAGAGAGAGAGAGAGAGAGCTTATGGGCTGCCTGAGAGCAGGATTTCGTGCTGGCATAAGACCAATGAAATCTGGACGAAGGAGAGAGAAAAGAAAAGACAGGGATAATGTTCAAGAGAATTGGGGAATTAGATCACTATGTCGAGAGACGCGGCTCAATAAGTAGAATCTAACAGATGATCAGAAGAATTACGATAAAATAATTATGGCAAAATAACTATATATATGACTACATTAAAACAAATGAAAGAGAAGCAATAATTTTTCGAAATTTACAGATGTCAATTATTTTGACTTTACAGGAGTCTCAAGGATCCTTGAATTTTTTTTTTTTTACCTTCAGAACAATATTTGACAAGAGGTGAAATCAGAAAAAGCAGGAATAATAAATAATTGCACGACTGATAAGTATAATTACATATAATGCATTAAAATTTGGTTCACGAGAACAAGTGGATACCATTATGTCTGCATGCGCTCTTAAAGACTATAAAAATTAAAGACGGATGAAGTAATATCTATACAAATTGTTGTATATATATATCAAAGATGGGTATTAAGTGACATGCTAAATAAACAAAGAAAACAAGAATTTCTAGACTTACATTTATGCTTCGAAAAATATCCATTCATGTCCCAAAGCATGGTCACCGCTCTAAACTAGTTAATAGATAAGTTTCCAAAACAGAAATATATTGAATTTTGAGTAAAATTTTTAAAAACTTTTGACATCCAATATAGCCCTCCAGCTATATTGAAATATCACCTCTATTACGATGTAAAATAATTTTATTAAAAGTGTCTTAGTGTAAGAACGTAATGATATTCTAATAATATTGATGGGTTTAAGTTCTCTCTCTCTCTCTTAGGAATCATGGCGTAACCCACTTCTGTTCACACGAGGTTAGTAATGAATATGAAAGTGTACAAGTCTGTCTATCATTCTGTATGTCTATCTGTCTCTTGAATATTTCAAGGACAATACCATTTCCCTTTGTCGAACATCCCATAAATAAACAATATACTCATAATATGGAGCGTAAAGTATGTATTAGATGATCTAAGAAAAAGCAGAAGTAACGTACAGAGAATTTCAATATGGAATCTATCAGTCTGTCCCCTGAATATTTCAAGAACAGTACCATTTCCCTTTGTCGGGATATCCATAAATAAAATAGATACGCTTAATATGGATGACAACGTAAATTTTAGATAATCAAAAGAAAAGTTAGAAATAACTTATAAGGAATTTCAATATGGAATATAGACGAAATAAAAAAAAAACGAAAATAACAAATCACAAATCCGAGCGCTGATTCGTATCCCATAGGATCTGCTACAAAAGATCCTCGGGAAATATTTCGACTTCTTCTATAATGACTAAATTTGGGTCCACGCTCGCTGACGTCATCGGAAAAGTGGATTGTTAGTCTATCGATAGTTTCCTGTTAGGGGAAAAGGACCGATTATTTTCTCTTGTGGAAGGCCAGTCTTTAAGGAGTGTATTATTTGAGGATGATGCGAATATTTTTCTTTATTTAGTTGACTACGTAAAATAAAGACTGACTCGCGCATATAAAACCCCACAAAGACATCTATATATATATATATATATATATATATATATATATATATATATATATATTATATATATATATATATATATATATATATTATATATATATATATATATATATATATAATATATATATATATATATATATATATATATATATATATATATATATATATATATATATATATATATATATATATATATATATATATATATATATATATATATATGTGTGTGTCTGTTTGTGTGTGAGCTCGCGTGTGAGTGTTTGTGTATCCCTCAGGATATTAGTGACTCAAAAGTTGCTTTATGAAACCGAAAATGCTTATATACATAAACCTGCAGGGAGTAACAACAATTAACAAGTAAAAAATGCGCCGAAGTTTCTTGGACGCAATCGAGTTTTCTGTACAGCGTATTACCAAGGCCACGGAAAATAGATCTATCTCTCGGTGGTCTCGGTGCAAAGCTGTATGAGCAGCGGCCCATGAAACTTTAATTACGGCCCGCTGGTGGCCTGTCCTATATCGTTGCCAGAAGCACCATTATGGCTAACTTTAACCTTAAATAAAATAAAAACTACTGAGGCTAGAGGGCTGAAATTTAGTATGTTTGATGGTTGTATGGTGGATGACTAACACACCAATTTGCAGCCCTCTAGCCTAAGTAGTTTTTAAGATTTGAGGGCGGACAGAAAAAGTGCGGACGGACAAACAAAGCCGTCACAATAGTTTTCTTTTGCAGAAAACTAAAACTTGACGTATTAGATAATTATCATTGATCTTTTTTTTAAAGAACTGAAAGTGAGAATTTTTGTTGACTTAAAAAAAAATAAGCTATACTAACTACTTAACGCAT
>JANJGK010000024.1:32584295-32590156 GCA_039081455.1 Macrobrachium rosenbergii | reverse complement strand
GGGGGGGGGGAGCGGGATGATCGATCCATGGATCGAGCAGAGTCTTCGAACACTAAGGTAATGCTTAGTCGCTTTTATCTTTACATTCAGGAAGAGATTAATTCTATATGCACCGCTAGGGTAGGGAGGCTAGCAATCTCACCAGAAGAGACTTGCGTAAACCGGAGAGTTAGTACTTTCACAAGAAATTTGAAAAGGAAGTTTATATACACATAAATATATACATATATATATGTATATAATATTATATATATATATATAATATATATATATACTATATATATATATATATATATGTGTGTGTGTGTGTGTGTGTCTGTGTGTGTGTGTGTGTATCTCTCTCTCTCTCTCTCTCTCTCTCTCTCTCTCTCTCTCTCTCTCTCTCTCTCTCTATATATATATATATATATACAATATACTATATACTATATATATTACAGTATATATGTAAGCAGTACACATATCACGTATTCATATTCTCATGTATCTCCTTCCTGCACACACATATACACGCACACACACGCACACGCACACACGACGTACGTTGCAAGCACACACATAAAAGAAACACATCTGCAAATATTCCGAAACAACGCCAAAAGAATTAAAAACAGTGAATTTTTCGGTGTTTTAAAGAGAGCTCTCCCATGTCCCACCAGGAACTCTTTCAACAACCAACTGTCGATTGATATTCGAGCGAGCGAGTCTCGCTTCATCGAGTCATTTCATTTGAAAGTGTCATATACCGTTGGGAATTTTACAGCATTTTACAGCATTTTTCTCTGCAGCAGCACTTTCTATTTTTTGCAGCAGGAAGGGCACTTTCTACTTTTTTTGGCAGCTTTAATGGGCAGATTTAGCAGTCGGCTTCATTTCTTTCTACCTCTGTGATTTTTTGTTTTTGTTTTTTTTTTTGTTTTTGGTTTTCTATTTTCGAAAAGGAGTGATCGCTGTGCAGGTTCGTCGAATTTATTTGCCACTGATTTACGTTTCTTGGAATCTGTGTTTCGAGAATGAAATAAAAATAACGGGAAGAAAGTCAGTCTTAGAATGTTTACAGAATAGGTTACCTGAAAGAGATGTTAATGAAATGCTTTTGTATAGATATTATATGTATTATATATAGTATGTATATACTAGATATATATATATAGATATATATATATATATAGTATATAGTGTATATATCTATATATATATATATATATATATATATATATATATATATTCTATATATATATTATATACATAAACGTTACAGTAACAGCTCTTTCAGGTAACCTACTTTGCGAATATTCTAGACCTGACTGTATTCAAGTAATTTCATTTTATCCAAGATATGTATATATATAGTACAGTATATATATATATATATATATATATATATATATATATATATATATACATATACACACACACACATATATATATATATATATATATATATATATTATGTGTGTGTGTTTGTATATATGTAAACACATACACACAAATATATATATGGGCTCAAATAATGCAAGTGATTTTAGCACAGGTGGACGCCACAAGTTTATAACTGGCAGAAGCTCAGCACCTTGTTCTGTTTCTTCATTCGTGCATTGTGGTGGCATAAATGAGGCGCACTTGAGAAAGTTTGGGCAAAAAAGTAAACAAATAGACAGATCAAGTGGGCATTATCCTTATAGAGATACGTTTAGGCGGAAAGATGATACATAAATTATTACAGCCACATTTCACAAAAACTTCACGTGTGATTATAAAAAAAAAATTAAAAGTAAAACTCGAGTTTTCTGTACAGCGTATAATCAAGGCCACCGAAAATAGATCTACCTTTCGGTGGTCTCGGTATAATGCTGTATAAGCCGCAACCCATGAAACTTTAACCACGGCCCGGTGGTGGTCTGTCCTGTATCGGTGCCAGAGGCAGGGATTATGGTAAACTTTAATCTTAAATTAAATAAAAACTACTGAGGCTAGAAGGCTGCAATTTGGTATGTTTGATGATTGGAGGGTGGATGATCAAACATACCAATTTACAGCCCTCTAGCTTCAGCAGTTTCTAAGATCTGAGGGGGGACAGAAAAAAGTGCGGAAAGAAAAAAAGTGTTAACAGAACAAAGTGCAGACGGACAGACAAAGCGATCTCAATAGTTTTCTTTTACAGAAAACTAATGAAAAAACCAATGATGTTTCTGTAACACCTACCGTGACAGATTAATACTTAGTATCTCTGAAAAGCGATAGTAAAAAGACAAAAAGCAATCCATTTGCAAAGTTCTGTGCCTGTGCCTAGATAACCGAGCGATTAATGACCCCGGAAGGTAATAGTCTATTTACGGTCCCAGCACTTTGAAGTAAACAACGCTCTGTAATTGGCATAATGCGTCTGTGACTGAACTGATATTGCAAGAGACTACAATAAAATTCTAAGTTACATATCGTACTTTATCATTCCATGATTAGGGTCGATTTTGTGATTCGATTTGGGAAGTGTCGATGCCTTGTTACCGATTTCTATCGGTTTTGGTGAGCTGATAAGGGAATTAAAGTTATTTTAATCGGGGTCATCATATTATTATGTCAGTTCTTCCCATAGCTTAAAGTTACAATGAGAAAATTAAGTAGATTCAAAAATTAATTATTTTTTATTCTTGGATGAAAGTATGTAACTATTAGCATCTGAAAAACATTTTTCTTTCCTTGAGAATTATTTCTCAGATGAACAAAGAGGAGAAAAAAATTTAGATTAAAAATAAAACACATTTGACACAGAATATATATATATACACACCACACACACACACACACACATATATATATATATATATATATATATATATATATATTATATATATAATATATATAATATATACATACATAAGTGACACGACGCGGATGAAATATACAGGAAATCAAAACGAATATTGTTTGCTGATAAAAGTCTTTGAACACATTGTACAGGGAAAATCATCCAATTGATAGACCAAAGCGTTTCACATTTGTCAGTGATTTAGGTTTCAGATTGTTTTAGTGAAGCGCGACAAAGCTGGTGATTTTTTATGACTTCAAACGACAAAACGTGGAGGAGAGAGAGAGAGAGAGACGAGAGAGACGAGAGAGAGAGTGAGACGAGAGAGAGAGAGAGACGAGCGAGGAGGAGAGACGGAGAGATGCGTAGCCATATATTGCTTTCCCAGGTCACAGCAAGGGTAAAGGGTTGAATGAACAATAAAGTTTTCTAAGAAATTATTTAAAATGAATCTATCCATAATAAAAAAAAGGGCAAGAGAGAGTGAGAGAGAGAGAGAGAGAGAGAGAGAGAGAGCGAGACGAGAGAGCAGAGAAGACGAGAGAGAGAGAGAGAGGAGAGAGAGAGAGAGAGAGAGAGAGATGCCGTAGCCATACTATTGCTTTCCCAGGTCACAGCAACGGTAAAGGGCTGAATGAACAATAAAGTTTCCTAAGAAATGATTTAAAATGAATCTATCCATATAAAAGAAAAGGGCAAGAGAGAGAGAGAGAGAGAGAGAGAGACAGAAGAGACGAGACGAGAGAGAGAGAGAGATGCTGTAGCCATACAATTGCTTTCCCAGGTCACAGCAACGGTAAAGGGCTGAATGAACAATAAAGTTTTCTAAGAAATGATTTAAAATGAATCTATCCATATAAAAAAAAGGACAAGAAAATTATTTGAAAGGCATTTGGACATTACCAACTTAAAGAGTAACTAACACTTTAAAAAAATATGAAAACAACTTAAAACCTCCGAAGACCTATCTTATAAATGTTTCCTCACATTCGTTGCCGACTAAAATAGGGAGGGAAAAATTTTGATTCTTCAAGTCACTTCCTTCAACCTATTTTTCCTATTCCTTAGGCTACTCCCTTTAACCTATTTTCTTCCTGTCCCTTCGATGGAATGCAGTTATATTCACCGTTACACTGAAGACCTAAAACCTTTCTCATCCATCTGACAGAGTCCATGACTTTCGTTTGATTTAAAACCTAGAGTTCCTTATTTCATCCCTCGTGATTTGTAGCCGTGGAAGACTTCCAAACTTGAAAACTGAATCAACTCCAGATTAGGACATCACTGGTAATAGCTAATAATGTGAAGCAGGAATAGTTGGGTAAATATACTGTCTGCAAATGGTATACTAGTTGGGGGTTCAATGAACAAGCTAAAAAAAAAAAAAACACAAGAGTTATGGAAGTTCTATCCGTAATAGGTAATCAGTACCAACTAAAAACTACATAACATCTGGATTGATCTCATCGTTATAATTGTGATTACAAAAGTTGTTCTTTGAAGTTTTTCAGAATATGATGTTAATTACTCTCGCCCGCTGTTAATTTCCCTAGCTCCCGAATTGCCAATTAAAGAAAGAATCTAGTAGCGAGGAGAATCCCCAAATATAATGGCTGATTTCCAAAGTACAGTTTTCTTCGAAATAGTTGAGCATTATATTTTTTCCCTCATAACAAATGTGTACCAAAATGATAAGGAATGGCAGTAAATATACCTAACTGGAAAAATCCCTCAAAATGTTGTAATAGATGTGTCCTACGATTAGCATATCCTCAAAGGTCCCTGGATAGACGGTCACCATAATGCCTGGTGGGAGAGTAAGGGTAAATCATAATGATGAATGAAATTATGCAAATGACTCTCCAAAGAGGAATCATCGTCCTACCTGGCTTTACTCATTTCTCTGTAGGAACTCCCATTAAAATATGACTCATTTTACTCATTGCAGGTAATTATAAAAAAAAATAGGTTTTAAACAAATGATGTGAGAAACATACTTGTGATTATTCTAAAAACTACGCTAGAGTGTTGAGAATTATGAAGGATACTACATCAGGATATGAAGTAATTACAGAAAGATTCTTCGTGTTTGTTGAAGTTAAAGGAATATTAACAGGTAGTTATTTGATAAACATTAAGGCTTTGAACAAATACAGTGAGAAACGTGTCCCTGGTCATTCTTAAAATTACGTTGTATCAGGTATGAAGGAAACTACTTCAGGAAATTAGGTGATTGTACGAAGATTCTGCGTAAATGTGTGTTGAAGTTAAAGGAATATTCGTGCAAGTTATTCGTGTTAACGGACTTAGTAATTTCTGAATTTCATGATTTTGAATGTATCTAGCGATGATAATGATAATATTGATCATGATGATGATAATGATGAAAATAGCAACATTATCAACAAGACAAAGTGGAAGAGTAATCACAGCATGCTGAAGGAAAAAAAAATTGTATTATCTCTTCCGTCTCTTTCCCTCCCTCCCCCCCCCTCACATGAAGTGGGGAGGCGGCTCTTTGAGATATTTCCTGAAGAGACTCTGGAGGCTTCAAGGCTCTCTGTGAATGGCAAAAGTAGCGAGAAACCATTCTGGGCACATCATTAAAACATAGTGTAATTCCAAAGTCGACCTTTGAAGAAGAAGAAGAAGAAGAAGAAGAAGGAGAAGAAGAAGAAGAAGAAGAAGAAGAAGAAGAAGAAGAAGAAGAAGAAGAAGAAGAAGAAGGGAACAATCTCTGGTGGAGAACATTCTTTCAAATTCCGTTTCGTCATTATCATTATTATTATTCATAAGATGAAACCTATTCGTATGGAACAAACCCATTGAGGCCATTGACTTTAAATTCAAGCTTCAAAAGAATACGGTGTTCATTAGGAAGAAGGAAGAGGAGGTAAAGGGAAATACATAAAGAAGAGATCCCACTTATAAAAAAAGAAATAATCAGCACTGCCTTAGAAAAACAGGAAAGGCTTTTAACAAATAAACTGGTGGAAACTAATGGATAACATGTTCTAAGCAGCAGCTTCTATGACAAGAAGACTATTAATAA
>JANJGK010000024.1:32569295-32581795 GCA_039081455.1 Macrobrachium rosenbergii | reverse complement strand
TGCATTGCATTACAACCCTAAAACAATTCTCATTGTAACTGAATCATTTACTTAAATTTTTACGTATTTATTTGTCACTTTGTAAATATTTTTGCTTTCTAATAGCTGATCTCTTCCTTCTGTATTTCTTATAACCTTCTGTTACTTTTTTCAAATGAACATCATATTCTTTAGAAGCTTGATTTTCAAGTCGATGGCCCCTGTGGGCTTGTTCCATATGGATAGGGTTCTTTTTCTTCTTCTGAATAATAATAATAATAATAATAATAATAATAATAATAATAATAATAATAATAATAATAATAATAATAATAATAATAATAATAATAATAATAATAATGGAGAAGAAAATCCACAGATATGTATATGTTCATATATTTAAAGATAAATCAATACAGATAGCTTTCGGGTTTTGAAAAGGGGAACCGAACAAGTTCCCGAAAGTTATGTCTATTGATTTATCTTTAAATATACGTACATATACATAACCGTGGATTTGTTCTCCATTTTAAGACTCATGCTACTATGAGTATTTTTTAATAATAATAATAATAATAATAATACTAATAATATCAGGTCCTACATTCAGACATAATAACGAGCTATAAAGGAGTACTGTCATACATGATTTGACTGTGCAGAACTTGCATCTTTTCGAAAGGTTTAGGCCTAATTCAGAAATAGGCCTAAGGAGTTTGAACTCAAAAACAAAAAAACGAATTCTTCTCTCGACCTGAAAAGAACGATAATAGTTTTTTATGAGAAGTTTAATTTCAAATCTACATTTTTATTTTTCGAAAATGGAGTATATGAGGCGGTAAGCCAAGACTAAAGGCCTCCATTTTGAAGAAATAAAGAACACTTAAAAACAAGTAAAAAATGAGCCGAAGTTTCTTCGGCGCAATAGGGATTTCTGGCCAGCCGCTACAGTGTATAATCAAGGACACCGAAAATAGATCTATCTTTCGGTGGTCTCGGTATAATGGCGTATGAGCCGTGGCCCATGAAACTTTAACCATGACCTGGTGGTGGCCTATCCTATATAGTTGCCAGAAGCACGATTATGGCTAACTTTAACCTTGAATAAAATAAAAAACTACTGAGGGTGCAGGGCTGCAATTTGGTATGTTTGATGACTGGAGGGTGAATGATCAACATACCATTTTGCAGCCCTCTAGCCTCAGTAGTTTTTAAGATCTGAGGGCGGATAGAAAAAGTGCGGACAGAATGCGGACGGACGGACAAAGCCGGCACAAAAGTTTTCTTCTACAGAAAACTAAAACTAAAAGAAGCAACGTAGCATTTAAAACATCATAAATGGCCACTAACTGAAGTACTAGATAAAACCTCTAGGTCTTTGCAGTCATTTACTGAAGACAATATGTCAAAAAAAAAAAAAAACAGACGGCTGGATAGACGGAGTGAAAGAAGTATTCGAAAGAAAGGACCTCAAAATACAGTATCCAATAAAGGTCTTGCAAGACAGAGGTGAATAAGGCTTCGCTTGGAAGACAGGTTCGGCTTAATATTAATGGGTTGGGCAGTTACAGAGTGAATGCTTTGGTAATCATTTAAATTTAGTCACTGTGTGGGTGAGAATTCTCGTCGATAAGGGAAAGGACTTTATGTATATATATATATATATATATATATATATATATATATATATATATATATATATATATATATATATATATATATATATATATTGTGACCGCCCGCCATCTAGTGAGTGCAAAACTCACTAAATATGTATATTTGTAATACCTCCTAAGTTTCTTCTTTAAAGTCCCTGTTCTGTCACTCCTTAAAATTACCTTGTTTCCTCCCTCTTCCTTAATGGGGAGAGGAATTTCAGCTCGTATCGTGTACATACCTATTTTGTCAGTGATCATATTATTATTATTATTATTATTCGTGTATTTGCGTATTGGTGTTATTCATTATTTATTATTATTTTAATAGTGTCAAGTTGTAAGAAGTTTATTCATATAATTATTTTTCTTATTTTGGTGTTGGGAAGTTTAATTATAATCATAAAAATCGTTCAAGTGTTTCTATAACCGGCATATTGACTATAATACATTCAGTGCTTATTTTATTTGAACAGTGGAGCAGTGTGCAGTGTTGGTATCAGTATAACAATTATACATGAAGGGCTGAAACAGATATATTTTTTTGGTGATATATTTTTTTTATATATGTAAGTTGTTGTGGTGTACTGCAGGTCATCATTTCTTTAGCCTTTGTCACCAAGGTTAGGTACACTTCACAGCTTGGCTTCCTGGTTTGACAGTTGAGTATTAAGAATTTTGCCCTGGTCAAATTAGGGGCCGTGACATATATGGGGGCCTGTCCGGGATCTGTTTCTTCAGTGTGTAACCTGATACCCATCTGAACACTCCTGCACGTAAGACTCCAATTATTGTGCGTAAGTTTATTTATATTGATTTTTCATATTTCCTACGGTATGTACATGGTATCTCCTCTCCTGCTCCGTGAGCTCTCTAGGCATCTGTATTTTGGAGGAAATATCGGCAGCGTATTTTGTTAGTCGTTAGGGATCGGCAGTTGAGCCTGCCATCATTTAAGCCCGCCCCATCATACGAGCCACCCTTACGGACACATCTGGCTGCGACATCGGACGTCCTCATTTTTTTTTCTCGTCCACCCGTTGTACTTACGCCTTCCTCGTCCGTCGGATCGTCTAAGATCCATCGTGATCAGCGTCCTTAATTGCGTTATTTGTACTTTGTGAAGTCTTTAACTTCATGGATAGCTGGGCACCCATCATTTATATTTTGTCTCTTAACTCTGTTAAACGTTTATAATTTTGTACTTTGTATTTCCGCGACCTCTACTAGTACGGTAGTTTCGTTCAGCATTATTGGTACTTCGTGAGTGACTTGTTCATTTTACCACTACCTCTATTTACGTCCGCGAACGCTGCTAGTACGGTAGTTTTCGCTCATCACTACCGATACCTCGCGAGTGACTTTGTTCATTTTGCCACTACCTTTATTCATCATTGGCATAAAGATATTTTTGAACGTTAACGAGTGGTACACGTAGTTTGGCTGTCTTAGGATTATATCGTGCTTATGTAGTTTTGTATAGTTTACAAGCTTCTCGTTATATATTAGATAGTTGTTCATAGTTTAGTCTATTTGTGTTAGTTTCTTGTGATCGGTAAACATATGAAATATATTTTTGTGATTGCTAGTATTATGGTGCTTGCTGTCTTCTTATAGTATTGAGTGCTCTTATTGCCGAACAGTTGCTTAGTTTGTGATTTTTGCATTGAAAAATTTGAATACCTTGTTGGATAGGTTGACAATTTGTCAGAATCAGATAAAATTGTCTAGCATAATCATAAGCATTATCTTTGCTCCTCTTGTGTATCAGCTTAAGTATCTAGTTTTCATCAGGGTTTCATAGTTTCCTCAGTCCTCTATAAACGTTCTTTTTGAAGTTTATAGTACTTGTTCCATATAATCTTAAGTTTTAGTAAGTATTCAGTCATAACTGTTACTTTCCATAATGTTCAATGTAGAGAAATTTTTGTCTACTCCTAAAACCGAACTTCTAACCTTGCGTTATGCGAAGAAGCAGGAATTGCTGACCATTGCTAAACATTGGAATATAACTGTAGATCCATCTCATGTCAAAGCCCGATTAATCAATGATATTCTGCAGTTCCTTATTCAGAAGAAAGCAGTTGATGAAGGCGATGAAAACGTGGAAGATCTACGAAGTCTTACAGGAGCAATTGCAACGCCTTCTGTTGATCCAGAAATGGAGAAATTGAAACTGCAAATGCAAGTACTACAGTTGCAACGTCAAACAGAAGCTGAAAAAATCAAAGCAGAAGAGAGAAGACTAGAGTTACACCATCAAGCGGAAGAAGCGAAACTTGCTCTAGAACTAGAACATCAACGACAGCTCAATGAGTTAGAAATAGAAAGGGAAACCAAAAGGGCTTCTATTCTCCTAAAGACTAAACAAGATGAAAAGCAAATTCCTGATCCATTTGACCTTATAAAGGCAACCAAACTAGTACCAGAGTTCAATGAACGTGACCCCGAAGTCTTCTTTAAAACTTTCGAGGACACTGCCGCAACTTTAAACTGGCCTAAAGATAAGTGGGTTCTCCTCATCCGAAACCATCTTAAGGGTAAGGCATCTTTTGTTGCTTCTCAGTTATTAACTAACAAAGATTATGATTCTATTAAGAAAGCTATATTGGATGCCTATGCCATTACTGTTGAGGGATATCGGCAAAACTTCCGAAACTCCTTCAAAAGTGCTTCACAGACATTTGTAGAGTTCTGTGAACTGAAGATCCGGCAACTGAATAAATGGTTAAGTAAGGCAGAAGTGCAGGATTTTGACTCCTTTAAAAACTTAATTGTGTTAGAGGAATTAATCAGGAAGCTGCCTTTAAATATAGCCACACACATAATGGATAAAGGCGAAACCAATGCACTGAAAGCTGCTAGCATTGCTGATGATTTTGCACTAATCCATAAATACAAACCTTCACAGTCCAAATCTGTATCCTCTCATAAATCTTATAAATATTCTTCACAGGTGTGTTCGTACTGCAAGAAGGAAGGTCATGATATTCAGCACTGCTCCTTGCCTCAATGTAAAAGATCTGACAGTGTGAAATCTGCCACCAGCAAACCTGAACAACCTTCCTCGAGAACTAATCAATCCCATCAAAAGACTCTCCATGTAGCAATTCCAAAACAAGAGGAAGATCCATTCAAAGCATTTACCTGCGCAGGGTCATTAAATGGTATACCTGTTGAGTGTTTAAGGGACACAGGTTCTACTCAGACAATTGTGAGCGTGACCAAAGATCTACCACTGGAACTAACTAAAGAGTACATCACAGTTACAGATTTAACTACCAGCACCACTTTACCCTTAGCTAAGGTAAGGTTATGTTGTCCTTATTTTGACGGTGATACTGTCGTTGCAGTAACTGACAAACAATTACCTCATTCGTCAGTGCAAGTAATCTTGGGTAACGACCTTGCTGGGTCAAAGGTACTTGACACAAATCTGATTATCACTGATCCTCAGATCATTTTTAATAAAGAAAATACGGACAAACAGCCTACCAATGAAGCAGAGATAGTACAAGTTGCTACCAGGTCAGCCCGAGAAGACGAAAAAGCAAACCTAGATAAGCAAAATAGAACTACAGCGGCACTAGACATCATCGATATCCATAAAGATGATTTCAAATATCATCAGAGGGCAGATCCCAGCTTAGCAGTTTGCTGGAAGAAAGTCTCAGACATTAATGATTTATCCAAAACTCCTTGTTTTTATCAGGATAAAGATTTTCTTTTTCGCCTTTTCAGACCATCCAAATCTCCGTCCACCCATACATGGCTAGATCAACATCAACTTGTTGTACCTTCGGTCTTCCGAAAGTCATTGCTGGACTTGGCTCACTCCACCGAATCTCATTTGGGAATTCACAAAACTTTCGACAGATTGGCTGAGAACTTCTTCTGGCCAGGAATGAAGAAAGATGTGAAGGATTTCGTTCAACAGTGCCATCATTGTCAGGTCACCGGTAAGCCCAATGAGTCCATTCCACCTGCTCCTCTCCAACCCATTCCAGTGCCAAAAAATCCATTTGATAAAGTAATCATAGATTGCGTAGGGCCATTACCAAAAACGCGAAGGGGAAATGAATATTTATTAACAGTATTATGTCCTACCACTAGATATCCTCTAGCAATACCCATAAAAAATATCCATGCAAAAACGATCATTGGACAGCTACTTAAAGTTTTTACCACCTTTGGGTTTCCTAAAGAACTCCAATGTGATCAAGGGACCAACTTCACCAGCAATCTTTTCAGGCAAGCAATGGCAGAATTCAGCATTCGTAATGTATATGCCACAACATATCACCCACAGACTAATGGGGCCCTGGAACGTGTCCATCAAACGATAAAGAGCTTACTAAGGAAGTACATAAGTGAGACTTCAAAGACTTGGGATGAGGAACTAGATCTACTCATGTATATCTTGCGAAGTGTCCCTAATGACTCTACTGGTATATCCCCATTTGAGCTAATGTTCGGCAGAAAGCCCAGAACAACCTTAAGTATGGTCAAAGAGGATATCATAAACAAAAAGATAGAAACAGTCTCCAGCGTTTCCTCTTACCTAAGTGACCTCAAAGAGAAACTATTAAATATGTACAATTTTGCATTTAACAATATTTCAATTTCACAGAATAAGATGCAGAGATTGTATGATCGGAAAGCTAAGGTGAGGTCCTTCCAGCCAGGTGAACGAGTACTGATCTACCATCCAATTGCAGGAGCACCTCTTCAAGAGAGATATATTGGGCCATACGAAGTTATTCATAGACATGGTAAGGTAACCTACCTCATTAGTACTCCAGACCGTAAGAAAAAATCACAACTAGTACATGTAAATCTGTTAAAATCCTACCATGGTCCTACTCCAGTAATTGGTCACCTAGTATCTTCTGACTGCCATAAAGAAAAATTGGAACAACCTTGCCAGAAAGTGGATTCTGACTCCTCTAATGAAGATAACTTACTTTCATGGAAGGACTGTACAAACAGTGAGATATTAAATTCATTAAACTCTTTCTTAATCAGTTGGAGCCTTCTCAAAAACAGGAACTAACTTCACTTTTACTTTCTTTTCCTGAGGTGTGCTCAGACCAACCCCAGGACTGTACCATTATCAGTCATGACATCATGCTAGAACCAGGTGCTGTTCCCATACGCCAACCATTTTACCGTGTGGTAGGAAAAAAGCTGGAGATATTGCGCCAAGAAGTAAAGTATTTGCTTGATAATAACTCGGCAGAACCTAGTCTGTCTCCATGGGCGTCTCCATGCATACTGGTACCTAAACCTAATGGACAGTATAGAATGTGTACAGATTATAGGAAAGTCAACAACATCACAATAAAGGATTCTTACCCTCTTCCCAGGATATCTGACATTCTTGATAACATTGGAAATGCTAAATATCTAACTAAAATAGACCTCCTTAAAGGATATTACCAAGTCCCTCTTACTAATAAAGCTAAAGAAATATCTTCATTCATAACCCCTTTTGGGTTGTATTCTTACAGGGTCATGCCTTTCGGCCTCTGCAATGCTCCAGCCACCTTCCAGAGGTTGATGTCAGAGGTGATTAGAGATCTTGATAACACCTACGTCTACATGGATGATTTAGTTGTTGCCACGAACACCTGGTCTGAACATCTGGATGCTTTAAAGAAACTTTTTCAACGGTTATCCACGGCTCAGTTAACCATAAATCTAGCTAAAAGTTCCTTTGGTTTAGGGAAGGTAACATATCTTGGGCATGTTATTGGAAATGGTAAGGTTATGCCTAAATGTACAAATGTACAGACTATTTTAGACTTTCCTCAGCCAACCACCCGTAAGCAATTAAAATCTTTTCTTGGGATGGTTTCTTATTACTCAAAATTCATCAAAAACTTTTCCAACATAACTGCTCCTTTGTACTCATTAACATCTCCTAAAATTAACTTTGAATGGACTAGAGAACATACCTGTATATTTGATCAACTTAAATCAGTTATGACATCTTCACCCATACTTCAAACGCCTAACTTTAATAAACCCTTTTATCTACATGTAGATGCTTCCGGAACTGGCTTTGGGGGGGTCTTGATGCAGCAACATCAAAGTTCTTTGGCCACACCTCCTCCGCCTCTGCATCATCTCATGCCCATTGCCTATTACTTGGGGTACTTCAAAGGAGCCCAGACACGTTGGGCAACAATTGAGAAGGAGCTTTATGCCATAATCGCTGCTCTTCTCCACTTCAAACCGTATCTGGAGGGCAACCAGCACGTGATCATATACACAGATCACAACCCATTGATCTTCCTGGATCGAGCGAAATTGAAGAATAATAAGCTTCTACGATGGCCGTACATCCTCTCCGAATTCAACATTAAACTGCAAGCCATTCGGGGTCCACAAAATATATTAGCAGATACTCTCTCCAGGATACCTCAAACTACATCCTAATCTGAACATGACTTGCGGCCTGTCATGCGCTACTCTCTTCAGTTGCTCCACTTCGTAGAGCCCTCTCAGTGGGGGGGAATGTGACCGCCCGCCATCTAGTGAGTGCAAAACTCACTAAATATGTATATTTGTAATACCTCCTAAGTTTCTTCTTTAAAGTCCCTGTTCTGTCACTCCTTAAAATTACCTTGTTTCCTCCCTCTTCCTTAATGGGGAGAGGAATTTCAGCTCGTATCGTGTACATACCTATTTTGTCAGTGATCATATTATTATTATTATTATTATTCGTGTATTTGCGTATTGGTGTTATTCATTATTTATTATTATTTTAATAGTGTCAAGTTGTAAGACGTTTATTCATATAATTATTTTTCTTATTTTGGTGTTGGGAAGTTTAATTATAATCATAAAAATCGTTCAAGTGTTTCTATAACCGGCATATTGACTATAATACATTCAGTGCTTATTTTATTTGAACAGTGGAGCAGTGTGCAGTGTTGGTATCAGTATAACAATTATACATGAAGGGCTGAAACAGATATATTTTTTTGGTGATATATTTTTTTTATATATGTAAGTTGTTGTGGTGTACTGCAGGTCATCATTTCTTTAGCCTTTGTCACCAAGGTTAGGTACACTTCACAGCTTGGCTTCCTGGTTTGACAGTTGAGTATTAAGAATTTTGCCCTGGTCAAATTAGGGGCCGTGACAATATATATATATATATATATATATATATATATATATATATATATATATGTACGTATATATATATCTGTGTGTGTATTTATTTATTTACATACACACACACGCACACACACACACACACACACACACACACATATATATATATATATATATATATATATATATATATATATATATATATATAGAAGGACAGGGTGACAAGGAGATAGGCGGTCATCAAAAGGTGATACATTTATTGTCGACGCGTTTCGTATCACCTTTTGATGACCGGCTATCTCCTTGTCACCCTGTCTTTCTATGTGCTGTGGCCCGCTTGCGCCAACGTATTCTGTCTTATATATATATATATATATATATATATATATATATATATATATATATATATATATATATATATATATATATATATATATATATGTATATATATATATATATATATATATATATATATATATACATACATATATATATATATATATTATATATATATATATATATATATATATATATATATATATATATATATATATATATATATATATATATATATAATGACCTTCCACCTTGAGATGCTTGTGTGGAACTGAAACTTATTTTCATCTGGCTCAACGACCTCATATCCCCCATGCAGCTGAAATTCGGGGTGACCCTAAACCCCAGAAGAGAGATGAAGTGACAAATGGTGCCATACAAGACCATCAGGAGGTTCGTCTTTCCTTTAGGTATCCTGTGACACAAAGAATGGGGCCAGAGGAAACCTTCATTTTTGGGAACAATGGTGAAAATAAGATAGTAAGTGCTGCGAGAGAATGGTTAGAATTCTATATGAGTCTGAGTTTACACACACACACACACACCCACACACACACACACACACACACACACACACACACACACATATATATATATATATATATACATATATATATATATATATATATATATATATATATATATATATATATATATATATATATATATATATATATATGATTGTAATCACTTCTGTACGTGATTCATTTATCACGCATCAATACAGGCGAGAAATAAGAGACGGGTGTAGGTCCTGACCAGTTTCGACTTTATTTCCAGGCCTTCGTCAATGGCTTGGAAATAAAGTCGAAACCGGTCAGGACCTACACCCCGTCTCCTATTTTTCACCTTTGGTATTATGTGATATATATATATATATATATATATATATATATATATATATATATATATATATATATATATATATATTTTCTTCTTTTTTTAACGTGCTTTTTATATATATATATATATATATATATATATATATATATATATCCACTCTATTGGCACTTATTATGTACAAAACCAAGGTCATAACCTAACCATGCAAAGTATTCAAAACGAAAAGGAAAAATATCTTTTTTACAAAACTGATACCACTGTCATAAAACACACAGTGAAATACCTACAGTAATATTCCCCGAGCGAGGACTTTCAGCGTGCGTAAGAATTCTTTGTAATACCTGCCTTGCCAAAGTCTGCTCCGAATGATATTCCGAGAATCCACCACACTTCTGCTGAAACTATTCGTAAAAACTCCCACATGGAGGAGGAGTTTCTCTCTTTGAGTGAATATCTCGTTCAGCCACTCCTCTCTTTTTGTCGCAAGAAGAGAGAGAGAGAGAGAGAGAGAGAGAGAGGAGAGAGAGAGAGAGAGAGAGAGAGAGAGAGAGAGAGACTCTAAACCTTTTTTTTCTTTTACCCAAGTGTTTCAGTGCTTTTCGTGTTACGCGATCTAAAAGAGTGCTTAAGTGTTAAGGCTATTCGGTGTGTTCAGCCAGTGGGAAAATTAAAAGAAATTCTTCACCTCATCTCTCTCTCTCTTTTTCTCTTCTTTCTGTCTTTTAATCCATACATAATGCATAATACATAGCCACAGAAATACACACACACACACACACACACACATATATATATATATATATATATATATATATATACATATATATATATATATATATATATATATATATATATACGTATATATGTATATGTATGTATAAATATATGTAAATATATATATATATATATATATATATATATATATATATATATATATATATATATATATATTATGTATATATATATATATGTGTATATATATATAGATATATATATATATATATATATATATATATATATATATATATATTAATATATATATATATATATATATTGGCACAAATATATCTAAATAAGCAACTAAAGATGAGGTTATGGTGGTAAGCTAAGAAATTTAAGCTTTATGTAAGCTACACAATACGTCAAGAATAACAGTCAACGATAAAGATCTCACTTGAATATTTTAGTAGGGCAGAAGTAAACCGCACGCATGAATTGCCATGTCCTGTAAAGATAAACAGTTAATAAAATTTAGAAGAAGAAGAAGAAGAAGAAGAAGAAGAAGAAGAAGAAGAGGAGGAGGAGGAACTACAGCGAACATTTTTTAGGTGATGAAGATTATAAAATTTAGCAGAAGAAGAAGAAGAAGAAGAAGAAGAAGAAGATGAAGAAGAAGAAGAAGAAGAAGAAGAAGAAGACGAGGAGGAACTAACAGCAAGCATTTTGTTACGTGATGAAGATTATAAAATTTAGCAGAAGAGAAGAAGAAGAAGAAGAAGAAGAAGAAGAAGAAGAAGAAGAAGAAGAAGAAGAAGAAGAAGAAGAAGAAGAAGACGAATAAGAAGAAGAACAAAGACAAGGAGGAACCAACAGCGAGCATTTTGTACGTGATGAAGATTCAAGCCCCGAATTAAACCCATTTCGTGAAGGATAGAAACAGTCCCCTGGCGGGTCACTGTGAAAGCGTAAAAGGGACTGGTCTGCGGTGTTGGCAGACTCATTTTTTGTAATTGCTTCCTTAGCCTTCTTATTTCCCGGAGGACCTAATATCATTTGAAACAACACCTAATGCCATGAAGACCCTCTGGGTGTTTTATGTGTGACTTCGAAGGAATAAATTCATTTGTGGATTTTTCTACAAGGTACTTTCAGTTTTCAACTGAAGCGAAAACTTGTTTTTCAGATAAAAAAATACATCGATTGATCACCCATTTTAGGATACACGAAATCGTTGTCAGAGAGAGAGAGAGAGAGAGAGAGGAGAGAGAGGAGAGAGAGAGAGAGAGAGAGAGAGAGAGAGAGAGAGAGAGAGAGAGAGTATTTTATGCCGGGATCATCTATTTTCCCACCACGAACATCTACTTCAACTGAAGGGAAGACTTCTTGTTTTTCAGATTAAAAACATGGACTGAACATCCATTGTAGGATAGACAAAAATCTGTTATCAGAGAGAGAGAGAGGAGAGAGAGAGAGAGAGAGAGAGAGAGAGAGAGAGAGAGAGAGAGAGAGAGAGAGAGGATATTTTATGCCGGACCATCTATTTTCCCATCTTGAATATCAAATTTCTGTCGGAACTCCTCACCCTAAATTTATGATCAAACCCCAAAGCTATCCCGAGATACGAGGTAACCCTAGGTTCTCGAACGGTGGGGAAAATAGAATTTTACATTCTGTGTACCCACTTGATAACGTACATCGCATCCCTCCACGCAGACTAATTTGATCCATCCTCTCATGTTTGACAATGCAGAGCGCAAGGCTGAAAGGAAATTTGTTACCCCACTCATCTCTCTCCCTCTCTGATAACAGATTTTGGTCTATCTTACAATGAATGTTCTCTCT
>JANJGK010000024.1:32559295-32561795 GCA_039081455.1 Macrobrachium rosenbergii | reverse complement strand
ATGTTTCGCGTATTAAAACTTCGAAAGACCAATTTATTCAGGCATTAAATCTTCATAAGGATGACGTTTCAGGTATTAAAACTTCGAAAGACCAATTTATTCAGGAATTTAATCTTCGCAGGAATGATTTTACCTTATTTTATTTACATTTTCCATTTAGAGAGTTGAAGCTTTGTAAAGTTTATGTCTCAGGAACTGAAGCTTTGCAAAGCTTAATTTTCTTAGGACTTACAAATTTGTAAAGCAAATTTTCAGTCATTAGACCGTTATAAGAAACCTTTTTATGGACCAGTAATATATAAAGTTTTTAAAGTCGCTTTTTTTATGTGTTCACTTAATATAAATATATATTGAAAATAAAATTTAGGTTTAAATCTCAATAATAATAATAATAATAATAATAATAATAATAATAATAATAATAATAATAATAATAATAATATAATAATAATAATAATAATAATAATAATAATAATAATAATAATAATAATAATAATAATAATAACAATCATCATCAAAAATAATAATACTATTGATTTACACGTTATCTAATGAACTGCATTATCTGTTATAATGCAATAAGATGAAGGAAATGGAGTTACAAAAATAATGATTAAGTACCTATAAAAATCCAAGTACTAAAGTTGAATGGTAATTTTAATTATTTGTATATCGGTTGATTCATGAAAGAAATTACAAGTTTGAAAATATATTGCAGATTTAAATCGTCTGATATGGAACTAATGTTTGATTTTTCTATTTATTTTCATTTTATTCAGTAGATGTAACCTATTCATAAGGAACAAGCCCACGGGGCCAGTAACTTGAAATTCAAACTCCAAAGAATTATGCTGGTTTCAACCTCCCACCACAGACCCCACACCGCGGCAGTAACTGATCTTGATACAACCAGTGATTTTTCATCGCCCTGGGTGAGGCGCGAACTCATGACATCTGAGTGGCATTCCAAGACACTAACCACTATACCAACGACCAAAGAATTAAGTTGGTTTCAACCTCCCACCACAAACCCCACACCGCGGCAGTAACTGATCATGAAACAGAACCAGTGATTTTTCATCGCCCTTGGGGAGGCGCGAACTCATGACATCTGAGTGGCATTCCAAGACACTAACCACTATACCAACGACCAGTATATGATTAGTTTAATGGACTCTGGTTCCCTTTAAAGCAATGTGAACTGTTTAAACACTAAGGTTCAACGATTTCACACTGGATGATCCATTGATTCATTGATCAAATAAACGCGATGCATTGCGCCGTGAATGATTGCAATTTGCTTCATTTGCTGACCTACGTTTACCGATAGCTTAATTTCATTAGCTAATGAATTGGTCAACGAACAGAAGTATTAATTCATTTAAATTTCTGCCTATATGATACGCAGGATCGATTATGAAGATTGCATTATGTAAAGTGGGAATAAAATATGATTTGTTTGTCTTAGTTGATTTTAATCTAACAGTTTTGATGATTTTTTATAGTCCAATACAAAATCTAAATAAATGATCTGATTCAGCTTTGGATAGCTGCTTATTAGATTACAAATCAGTATGAATTATTTCCTTAAATTATTTAAGAGCTATCTTATTATGAGGTCACAATATTATTAAAAACAATAAAACACACAAGAAGAGTTTCTTTGCCAATATATGATAATATTTTTAGTAGTCATTCCCTGAAAGAAATGGGGCATAAAACGTATATTGACATGTTTATGGTCTCAGGAAAACAAGCATAAAACTTTTAGTGAAATAGATACTCCAAATATAGCATGCTAAAGAAAATATTTTTACATTCGTTTCTTTCGTTTTTATTTGTTCCTGAATTGCTAACTTAAACATACGCAATCCTCTAACAAATTTATGTGATAACCTCTTACATATGAAGGTAACTCATTAATTAACATAATTAGATTTTTTTTGCTTCTTATGCAAGTCCTACTTTCATAAAAGTTTAACTTTGTATAAGTTCAATTCTTTATGGCCTTAGGATGTTTTCGTTGACAGAATGAACCCTAGCTGTAACACTGTTAAGAAAGACAAACATAGTTTTAGGTCCGTTGAAAGACAAACACATATATTTGTCAAACTAGATAAGTTAGAGGACTCCCCTCGACAGTTCTCTTAAAACCTCTGAGCTTATATTTCAGAGATATCAAGAGTAATGAACTAAAAATTGTAAGAATAATTTTACTCGTATATGCAAATATTTTTCATAGAACCTATCGTAATATGTAATTCTCTTTGGGAAATCTTTATAGATTAATATGAAAAAGAAATCTAATGTTGTCAGCTCATATTAGCACAAAAGACTTCCCTCGACAGTTCACTCAGAATCTCTGAACTTATATTTTGAAGATTTCATAATGAATTGAAAACTGTAAGAATAATTTTACTTGTATACGCAAATCTTTAAAACAGAACGTTTCGTAACATGTAATTCTCTTTGGGAAATCTTTCTAGATTAATATGTAAAA
>JANJGK010000024.1:32551795-32554295 GCA_039081455.1 Macrobrachium rosenbergii | reverse complement strand
AAAAATATCTTCACAATAATGGAAAATATTCTTGTAAATTTACCAGGAAGGTTTAAAGTTTCTCCTTCTGAAAATCCAAGTGTTGATAAAACTGGATAATTAAACATTAGCCTTAGCCGGCAAAAGCCAACATGTTAGGCTCGTGAGGTCGTGAGCAAAAATGAGTAAAGGTAAATTAAATTTATCTTATAAACTACAATCGTAGCGTTATTATTATATTATTATTATTATTATTATTATTATTATTATTAGTATTATTATTATTATTATTATTATTATTATTATTATTATTATTATGAATCAAATGTGTATATGATACTGAAAAAAAGAGATCATCATATTTTTCAACTCGATAAAATCATCAATAACCCGTAGCGAAATTGTATGTGGGGTCTAGCTTGATATTATTATTATTATTATTATTATTATTATTATTATTATTATTAGAACATACCACGATAATAAAAGACGAAAAACATCGAAAGTTATATGGACAACAATGGTTGATATAAAGGACTTCAATTACTTTAGATGAAATCTGCTTTATCAACGAGATAAATTTTTTTGATGAAGCCTACTTTTCAAAAAAGGAAAAATAAAAGTAAATGGAAGATTGAAGGAAATGAAATGCATGAAGACTGGATCTTTCCTAGTTGGAGACGCCCCTGGGTTTTAACCCGGTATGTATCCACCTTTGCTGCGTGTTTAGTACAAGGCCGTTGGGGATGACCGTAAAAACATAAAAAAAGACTATAAATATCATAAAGATACTGACCCCCAAAGAAATATTCGTCCTAGATAAAGACCCCCGAAAACCCTTGGGGGTCAATATCTAGGAAAGACTCTGAAGACCTGCACCTTTGGAGACATAGAAATATACGGAATGGATATTCTCAGTTTACAATTTAATTAAGAGTTGGGTACAAAAGACACAGGGAAAAAGTCATGCATTCCAGGCTGGAATAAAAACAAAAAGGCAGCTCTGGATGCAGAGGTAACTAAAGAGAATGTACTTTACCATAACAAAGAAAAATGGGGGCAGAAGTTCAAGATAAACTTTTTTTTTGTTCAGGATACGTTTAGTGAGAAAGGCCTGGTCCTTAGATTTGGTCAATTTTCTGTTTCTGTTTTGATATTCATTTTGAATAAAGAAAGGCATTATATACTCGTATTTTATACATATATTATGCGGATACACGAAAAGTTATGGGGAATTACTATAATAAGTTGTAACGACGATAAATATAATTCCTTGTCTTAATAAAATCAGAATAAAACAGTCACAAATAAATATACCCACACACGCACACACTTACACACACACACACGCACACACATACACACACACACACACACACACATATATATATATACATATATATATATATATATATATATATATATATATATATATATATATATATATATATATATATATATATATATATATATATATATATATATTAAACCACACACACACACACACACACACACACACACACACACATATATATATATATATATATATATATATATATATATATATATATATATATATGTGTGTGTGTGTGTGTCTGTGTGGATGTGTGCGTGTGTGGGTGTGTGTATTAAATGGATCTTCATCCAAAATAAACTCTCTATCCAAAACAGAAAACCAGTTTAAAAGACGTCTTTATGGGGTTCAGCAGAATAAGAAATAAACAGACCAGAGCTTAAGATCATGCTTCACTGGATATTTATGAGAAAATAAGTTGGAAATGCTTAGTATGCAAGAAGAACGTTAGAGAGAGAGAGAGAGAGAGAGAGAGAGAGAGAGAGAGAGAGAGAGAGAGAGAGAGAGAGAGAGAGAGAGAGAGAGAGAGAGAGAAATATATATCTTTGTAAAAATACATGCCTGGGTCGTAAAGAGGAATTTTAATTTTACCCCGAGTGAAAATGTGGAGCATTTTCTCTCTAGTTCTTTCGGGAACTTACTGAAGCGATTCTCACAATTCAGTTCTCTCTCTCTCTCTCTCTCTCTCTCTCTCTCTCTCTCTCTCTCTCTCTCTCTCTCTCTCTCTCTCTCTCTCTCTCCTATCATTCTTTTGAGGTAGTCTTTGCTTAATGGTAATCATAATCCACTGCTTGAAGACACTGATTTAACTGTAAAACTTAGCTGTGTTCTGTATTGCGTGAATATGCACCTTTTCTTAAAGGAGAGTATAATTAATCAAAATACGATTATGGAACTAATATGAGTTAATTATTATCCTTTTCATTTCAACTTCGCATTTTTTCACGTTTTTCATTCCAGTCTATTTCCCGTAAAATATTGTAGATAAGGGGGGGGGGAGAGAGAGAGAGAGAGAGAGAGAGAGAGAGAGAGAGAGAGAGAGAGAGAGAGAGAGAGAGAGAGAGAGAGAGAGAGAATATACAGTAGATACACATTGCTCATACTGAACAGGATTTATTGAGCCACTAATTGGCATCACTAGCTGCCCCAGGAACATAAGCCTGTGTT
>JANJGK010000024.1:32549504-32551695 GCA_039081455.1 Macrobrachium rosenbergii | reverse complement strand
ATGCCACAAACATTTTGAATAAAAAACCCAATTTGAATAATTAAAAAGATGTACGAATCTGGGACGACTCTTTGACGACGTTCAGTGGGAAGTAAACATCTAAACAAGCCTCGTAAAGGCATCTTAAACTTAAAAAGAAGGATTATGACAATAACCGGAAAATATATGCCCCTCGTGAAATGAGCAAAGTTTTTGTGCAGAATGCCCCACATCCCTCTTAAAAAAAAAAACGGTAACAAACTCGTAAAAGAAAAAGCTAAGTCAGTTGCATAATGATTGCACTTTGTTTATCCTTCCATTCCGGATGGGACGTCATGGGGAAAAGAAAATGGGCCCCGTTTATTTGACTTCATTCCCCCTTTGCCGTCAGCTCCATTAAGGAGAGATTGAAAAAGATACCAGGAGTTTAAAGGAAAGTATAAAAAATGATGGAGTGTGTTGATGGGGTAAATAAGCACGATCGTTTAGAGGAGCTTATGAAACTTTATAGAACCGGGTGTCGGGGCCCAACAGATATTTAGGAGATTTTAATTTTTCTTACATTTAAATAAATCAAAGATCTCTGTCCCATTTTTTCCCTTCGTTTGGTTATTCATCTTCGATCATATATGTTTTAAAATACATTTTACAGAGGGTAATAGTATCATTCTCTTATACGCAGCAAAAAACCAAAAAAAATGAAGTCTGCATAGCTAAAGCTGTTACTCGATGTATGCTGCCAGTCAGCTTAAGCTGTTACTCGCAGCAAGCTGCCAGTCAGCCTGAGCTGTTACTCGCAGCATGCTGCCAGTCAGCTTAAGCTGTTACTCGCAGCAAGCTGCCAGTCAGTCTGAGCTTTTACACGCAGCATGCTGCCAGTCGGCCTGAGATGTTACGTATAGCATGCTGCCAGTCAGTCTGAGCTGTTACACGCAGCATGCTGCTCAGTCAGCTTGAGCTGTTTACTCACAGCATTGCTGCTAGTCACCCTGTGCTGTTAACTCGCAGCATGCTGCCAGTTAGCCTGAGCTGTTACTCGCAGCATGCTGCCAGTTAGCCTGAGTTGTTACTCGCAGCATGATGCCATCAGCCTGAGCTGTTACTTGCAGCATGCTGGCAGTCAGCCTGGGCTGTTACTCGCAGCATGCTGCCTGCCAGCCAGCTTAAGCTGTTACTTGGCAGCATGCTGCCAGTTAGCCCTGAGCTGTTACTCGCAGCATGCTGCCAGTCAGCTTAAGCTGTTACTCGCAGCATGCTGCCAGTTAGCCTGAGCTGTTACTTGCAGCATGCTGCCAGTTAGCCTGAGCTGTTACTCGCAGCATGCTGCCAGTTAGCCTGAGCTGTTACTCACAGCATGCTGCCAGTCAGCTTAAGCTGTTACTCCGCAGCATGCTGCCAGTTAGCCTGAGCTGTTACTCGCAGCATGCTGCCAGTCAGCTTAAGCTGTTACTCGCAGCATGCTGCCAGTCAGCTTAAGCTGTTACTCGCAGCATGCTGCCAGTCAGACTGAGCTGTTACTCGCAGATTAAGCTGTTACTCGCAATCAGAGTTGTAATTGCTCTAGTCCATAAAAGGTAATAGAATGTTATGAAGAGACCAATAACATTTTCGTAAGAGTTTTTTTTTTTTTTGTTTTTGTTTGCTGCGGGAGACCAGTATTAATTGGAAAGCCGATAACACGTTTGTTTTATGGAAGGGTGAAAATCTTTTTTTAATACGGGCGTATGAAAAATCATCGATGTATGGGCTGAAAGTTCCTTGCCGTGTCTCTTCTGAAGATAGATGTGATCTCCGTAACTTCGGTTCCCCGCGGGAGAAGATTCTCCCTCCATCCGTTAATGATTGCATTCGCGTAAAGACTAAACTTTTAATGAGCCGCCCTAATTTTTAACGAAGGCTTAGCGGGGGGCGGGGCGGGAAGGGGGTGGGAGTCATTTTCCTATTTATCTCGGGGCGTTAATGCTAAACCTATTTTTGACTGGCATCAAACCACCCCTCGTTTCCTCTTCTCGTAAAGATGATTAATGAGCTCTCTCTCTCTCTCTCTCTCACATACACACACCACACACACACACACACACACTTAAAATGATTTTACTGCTGTTGTTTTCATCCTTCTTTCGTATTTCTTTTGTTTTATGTTTTTGTTTATTAATATTTTTTAATCCCATAAATGAAGGCCACTTCTTGCTCTTATTTTCTTAAGTTTGTA
>JANJGK010000024.1:32537004-32539504 GCA_039081455.1 Macrobrachium rosenbergii | reverse complement strand
ACGCAAAATCCCCGGCTGAACTTGAGGACGGGATTCCGAGTTGCCTTTTTGTGCCACAGTTCTGTTTGTGTTGTGCGCCGCCCAAGAAGACACAATAGGTTTGCTGCAGTCGTAGTCTCTCTCTCTCTCTCTCTCTCTCTCTCTCTCTCTCTCTCTCTCTCTCCTCTCTCTCTCTCTCTCTCTTTCTTTCCAGGAATAGGTTCATTTTCGTTATGACCCTCTTTTGGTAAACGCGATTGATGTAGCTACTTTAAGGATAACTATATAATAGTCTCTCTCTCTCTCTCTCTCTCTCTCTCTCTCTCTCTCTCTTCTCTCTCTCTCTCTCTCTCTCTCTCTCTCCAGGAGTAGATTCATTCTTTTTATCAACCCCTTTATGTTACACTCTGTTCAAGTAGTTACTGTGTTAAGAATAACTATATAAAAGCATTAACTCTCTCTCTCTCTCTCTCGTCTCTCTCCTCTCTCTCTCTCTCTCTCTCTCTCCTCTCTCTCTCTCTCTCTCCAGGAGTAGATTCATTCTTTTTTATCACCCTTTATGTTACACTCTGTTCAAGTAGTTACTGTGTTAAGAATAACTATATAAAAGCACATTAACTCTCTCTCTCTCTCTCTCTCTCTCTCTCTCTCTCTCTCTCTCTCTCTCTCTCTCTCTCTCTCTCTCTCTCTCCTCTCTCTCTCCAGGAATAGGTTCATTTTTGTTATAACCCTCTTGTAGTAAACTCGATTGATGTAGCTACTGTAAGGGTTAACTATATAAAAGTCTCTCTCTCTCTCTCTCCTCTCTCTCTCTCTCTCTCTCTCTCTCTCTCTCTCTCTCTCTCTCTCTCTCTCTCTCTCTCTCTCCAGGAGTAAATTCATTCTTTTTATCACCCTTTATTTTACACTCTGTTCAAGAAGCTACTGTGTTAAGAATAACTATATAAAAGCGTTAACTCTCTCTCTCTCTCTCTCTCTCTCTCTCTCTCTCTCTCTCTCTCTCTCTCTCTCTCTCTCTCTCTCTCTCCAGGAATAGATTCATTTTCCTTATGACCCTCCTGTATTAAACTCGATTGATGTAGCTACTTTAAGAATGACTATATAAAAGTCTCTCTCTCTCTCTCCTCTCTCTCTCTCTCTCTCTCTCTCTCTCTCTCTCTCTCTCTTTGTCCGAAATAGATTCGTTTTTGTTATAACCCCCCTGTATTAAACTCGATTGATGTAACTACTTTAAGAATAACTATATAAAAGTCTCTCTCTCTCTCCCTCCAGGAGTAAATTCATTCTTTTTATCACCCTTTATTTTTACACTCTGTTCGGGTAGCTACGTGTGAAGAATAACTATATAAAAGCATTAACGCTCTCTCTCTCTCTCTCTCTCTCTCTCTCTCTCTCTCTCTCTCTCTCTCTCTCTCTCTCTCTCTCTCTCTCTCTCTCCTGGATAAAACCTTTTGTTTCCTTTTCATAAGACAATTGTGTTGCTGTTTCCAGTTAACGAAAGATAATGTTTTTGTATCGAGAAGTTGATGGGTAAACTTATGAGATTATATAACTCTTATAACGCTTCCATAAATATAAATTTGAGAAAGTTTTGGCAAAGTAAACAAAACTAATATAATTTCATTTCGAAATAATCAACATTGATAAATTAAAAAAAAATAAAGGAATTAGAATTAACGGATTGCTGTCAGGGAAGCGGGAACCGACAAAACAATGCGAACTGGAAATGACCATTTGACCAAATCTGCATACTGATTGCCCTTTGAGCGCGACTTAATCCGTTTAAATGGAAAGTAAGGACACTGAAGTATTGGAAATTTAAAGCACGTCTGATATCTTCATTTCGGAAGAAGGATA
Organism: Macrobrachium rosenbergii; assembly: GCA_039081455.1. Classification (NCBI taxonomy): domain Eukaryota; kingdom Metazoa; phylum Arthropoda; class Malacostraca; order Decapoda; family Palaemonidae; genus Macrobrachium; species Macrobrachium rosenbergii. Next base: position 32,537,668 of record JANJGK010000024.1, on the reverse strand, counting down.
TTACAAAGCCATATCCTTATGTTATCTTTTTTTCATATATATAAATTCGAATGAAATGGAAGAATTAAAATGAAATATAGGTATATTGGAAATTAAAGAGTTTTGGTTGTAAGATACTTGTATTCCCAGGGTCTGAAAGAATGCATAATATTATTTAAATGTTTGGAACTGATGTCTGTCATTTCAGTTATTTTGATCTAACCTCCCAGTTCCTTTAGGTCTGTGTCAGTATTTACAAACATCAGATATGATTTCTCTCAGAATTTCTAGGCACGAGATATGATTTTTGACAGTATTTTGAAGAATCAGATGTGATTCCTGTCAGTATTTCTAAGAATCAGATGTGATTCCTGTCATTATTTCAAAGAATCAGATGAGATTTCTGCCAATATTTCAAGACATCAGATATGATTTTCTGTCCTATACCTATCTATATTTAGCCAGCCTTGTGCAAGGGGCTCTTGCTCTTCAGAAGCCCGTAATCCTGTCTGTCAGTATTTCAAGCCATTAGATATGATTTCTGTCAGCATGCCAAGGTATGGGGTATAATTTCTGTCAGTATTTCAAGGATCAGTATGATTACCAGTTTGTCAAAGAGTTAGAAAGTATTTATTACAGCATTTCAAAAGCTTCCACAATTTGTCTGTAACTATTTCAAGGCATC
>JANJGK010000024.1:32522004-32529504 GCA_039081455.1 Macrobrachium rosenbergii | reverse complement strand
GGAGTATAATAAAAAAAGGACCTTTTTTAATTAAAATGACCTAAATAATCTGTAAAAATTACATAGATATATCATAAGGAGTTATGATAAAAAAGACCGGGTTTTTAATTAAAATGACCTAAATAATCTGTAAAAATTACATAAATATATCATAAGGAGTATGATAAAAAAAGACCGGTTTTTTAATTAAAATGACCTAAATAATCTGTAAAAATTACATAAATATATCATAAGGAGTTATGGTAAAAAAGACCGGGTTTTTAATTAAAATGACCTAAATAATCTGTAAAAATTACATAAATATATCATGAGTATGATAAAAAAAAGACCGGGTTTTTAACTAAAATGATCTAAATAATCTGTAAAAATTACATAAATATATCATAATGAGTATGATAAAAAAAGACCGGTTTTTTAATTAAATTGACCTAAATAATCTGTAAAAATTACATAAATATATCATGAGTATGATAAAAAAAGACCGGGTTTTTAATTAAAATGATCTACATAATCTGTAAAAATTACATAAATATATCATGAGTGTGATAAAAAAAGACCGGTTTTTTAATTAAATTGACCTAAATAATCTGTAAAAATTACATAAATATACCGTAAGGATTATGATAAAAGGATCGTTTTTTTTTAATAAAATGACCTAAATAATCCGTAAAAATTGCATAAATATGTCATAAGGAGTACGATAAAAAAAGACCGTTTTTTTTTTTTTTTTTATTAAAATGACCTAAAATAATCCTTAAGCGCCAGAGAGTTGAAAGTCGGCACTTGGAATTCGTGCACTTGTTTTGTGCGTCGCAAGTGTTCCGGACAAACAACAAACAGCCGAAAGGTGTTTGCCCTAAGTTGGGAGAGCTCCCTGGGGACCTCTTCGACACCAGTTTAGTTCCAGTTTGGGACGTCAGACTCACACTTACCAAAAGACGTCTCCACCGGGAATCATTCTTTTTTGTTATTCCTTCCTTTATCACCATCTCTTTATTACGCGGGATCAGTTTATTGAACACTAAAGGGATTCGTCTTATAACTGAGTGGAGACTTAACGATCTGAATTTCATGTTTTTTTTTTTTCTTTTTTAGCCGACTTCCTAACAGAAGAACTAAACAAGTTAATTTACATACTTATTAATGTAGGTCGGCAAAGCAATTCTAACTCACACGAAACTTAAATGATTTGTGCAGGTAAGTGTAAAACATGTAAAAATCTTCGTAGTTGATGTAAAATTAATCACTTTAAAAGTAATATAGCAAGTATATCACGTTGCCCTGCTTTCTGTCGTTTGAAATCATGCGATATTTAAATGTGGAGCTCATTATCCGTGGAGTATATGTGTTACATACAGAAACTGATATGAGGATATACACTGTATAATCGAATAAGTTTTCCAACCATGTACACCAACGATCAAATTTCCTAACAATACTGACGTCACAGAATTACACCTAAACGCACAACTCCCTCTAAAAGAAACGAAAACCAATTCGAGAGAGAAAATAAGCAGGCTATAGAGTTAAAAGGAGCGTTTGTCATTTCAACCAAAAAAAGAACCAAGGAAAATCTACTCCAAGACCTTCACTCCTGCAATCCTTGCAATCTGGAAAGCTATTTGTTAAATTGGAGAGGGGTCTCTTGAACAAACCTGTCCTTCAGGGAAGAATACAGGCCAATTGGGGAGAGGAGCCTTGGAAGGCAAATCCGAATGAATGATGTGAAATTGACGGCCGACGGGAAACCCTCGACGAGAGGTGAAAGAAATATGTGTGCAGTATATAGGTACAGGTTCTTTTAAGGCTATCGCAGTGTAGTGGAAAGGTTACCAAAGGGGATTTCAAGGTTAACATTGAAGGTTTGAGTGAATAGATTGTGTTTGGAAAGTTGGTTTGATACGAGCTTTTATCATTTGTTGATCGGCGTCGTGCTCAGTGATGCCAAGAGGAATAGCAGTCTTTCGCATTTAGCTACAATATATTATCCATGCTTGACCATATACTTTAGGGTAATGAGCAGGATATTTGAAGCTTCAAATAAATATTTCAACAAAGAGCACGCAGAACCCCTAGTATTTTTTTTTTGTCACATTAGAAGCGTTACCTCCTTGTTTGTCGATTATTCTATAATTATAGTCTATATTTCTTCGTGTTCCTAGGACATGCTCTTTACTAAAGATTTTCTCCATCGTGACTACAATATCTCCAATATAGTGATAAAGTCTTATATTCGGAAAGCACCGAAAGAATCACAAAAAAACACGTTTTTTTTTCCCATAATTCAGAGAGGAAAATCGTATCAAAATAGAAAGGACGAAAATAAACAGTTCGTCCCTAGTTTGACGAACTGGCGTAAGCCATTTTTTCCTCATTCGGAGAAAATAGGCTTCAAAGATTTTGATATTATTCAGAGCTTCTAATGAGCTCATCTTTTGTGGAAATTTTGTTGGAGAATCTGACAACGCAGAGAGCTGAAGTTTTGATGTTATATAAAAAAAAACTCGAGACACTTTGACTTGAAAACTCAAAAGCCCAAAGAAAATGAGATACGCCAGTTCGTCAAAACAGGGACGAATTAAGGTGGAAACTGACGGGGACTCGTATGCTTGGATAGAGAACCTCGGTCTCATAATTACCGTTGTTTGTCGGTCTCCATGAAGGTTAACGTTATCAGAGTTCTAGGGCAACGTCATTTGATATTTGTCATCGTGTAATTCATTGTCATTGTTATAAATGACAGCAGCTTTTTTATTTGCAAATCGTGGAAAAAGCAAACTGTAGAAAAGATATGAATTAGCAATGACAACTTTGCATTGTTCTGCTTAGATTGTGAACTTTGGAAAATAATTAACATTCCCATTGCTTATTAGGAGCATTTTAACAATGTCCCAAATCTTCTTAGTCCTCTTCACAGAACCGGGTATTATTTTGGAAAAAATGAAAAAAAAAAACATTGCATATACGTTAAGGAAACAACAGTGTGAATAGATAACAAAAATAATAATTAATATGTGAATTTTTTCCCAAAGTGCACTCTCTAAATGAAAGCACTTTCACGAAATCATTCAAAGCATCGTCTTTATAACGAATTCATTGCTGTAGTGGTAACTAATTATGGTGTCTTTGGTAACATTGCCGATAACTCCGGACGAAGTCAAAATGATGCTAAAATAAAATAGCAGTTTTATTCAGAGTGAATTTGAGAGATACGGCCCTAATAAAAAATAAACTGCGTGTAGTTATCAACGCATAAAACGCAATAGTGCCCAAACAATTTCTCTTTCATAAAATTTTATACAAAAGGCTCATAAACCTTTAAATTCTGGAACGTATGACGCGCAAAATTGCCGAGCACATTTTCACCCGCGTCGTATGACGAAAGTTGCTGAATATTCGTTACTTTTTTTTATGGTTCTTTGTCACTGGGGCACGTTAAGCAACAGTATCCCAGTAAGAGGTTGGTTAAAGGGCATCTCTGTGCTTGGTTAAGAAGGTCAGGTTGGTGTAGTGCTGCAGTTTTTTTTTTTTTTTTATCTGAGAGACATAAGAAGAGGTGGCCTGAAAAGCTTCTTTTATAAGTGTTCGATGTGTTTAAAGCAGGAATTCTACATCTACCATATCTCTTATTGAAAGTATTTGGTATATGAAACAGAAAACAGAAAATAAAAACTAGAACAGAAAAGCTTCTTTAAAATGTTCGATGAATATAAAATGATTCTATTTCTACAGTATTTTTGTTTGAACTGTTTAGTGTATGAAACAGAAGACATATATAAAAAATAAAAGCTAGAAATAAATGCTTCTTTTAAAGTGTTCGATGTGTATAAAACAGGAATTCGATTTCTACAGTATTTTTTATTTAAACTTTGGTGTATGAATCAGAAAAGAGTAAATAAAACCTAGAAATAAAAGCGTCTTTCAAATGTTCGTTGTATATAAAATAGAATTTCTATTTCTGCGATATTTCTTATTTAAAGTATTAGGCTATGAAACAGAAAACATAGATAGAAAATAAAATCTAGAAATATAACAAACTTGGTCATACTGAAACGCTTCGCGTCACTGTGCGTCAATTGCCATCTGACACGGGGACAAATGGCAACAAGAGGCGAACCCATTGGTATAATCGATGGCAATTGATTAAAATGTGGAGTAAGTGTCAGGGCAATCATTTAGCGGATGTTGCTAAATGACAGAATTTTATAGCTATCATCGCATGGATTGCATTCCCGCTTTTGCTGAGTGACGGCGTAAACGTTGCCAGTTAGTAGCACGAGAAAAACAGGATCGAGGTTTTATTTCTAATATTTATGCTTGTTCGTTTTCTGTGAAAGAAAACTATTGAGATGCTATTTGTCTGTCCGTCCGCACTTTTTCTCTCCGCCCTCAGATCTTAAAAACTACTGAGGCTGGAGGGCTGCAAGTTGGTATGTTGATCATCCACCCTCTAAGCATCCAACATACCTTTTATTTAAGGTTAAAGTTAGCCATGATCGTGCGTCTGGCAGCACTATAGGACAGGGCACCACAGGGCCGTGGCTGAAAGTTTCATTGGCCGCGGCTGAGAGTTTCATACAGCATCATACGCCGTACAGAAAAGTCGATTGCGCCGAAGGAAACTTCGGCGCATTTTTTACTTGTTTTAGGTTTTAAGGTGATTGTTTTTTTTTTTTTTTTTTTTTTTTTGTGAGCTACACTGGATAAGGTTTTAGACTGGAAATTTTACCCCAAGCAGTGATCTTTGTCTACATGACAAAATCTCTTAATTACACTTGGAAGTAGATAGCAATATGCTGAAAAATGGTCGACACCTCGTAGAATAATCGAGAACTCGCTTAATAAAATAAGATATCAAGTCTTGCTAATCTCTCACCGACTAAGAACTGAAATAAACTAGAGTCGAATGTACCACCTCGGTTGGTCTCACAGTGAATGAGGTATCTGATTCAGTGTATTGTTGTGGGTTGCAACTGCGGCGAGGTGAGAGAGAAAGAGAAAAGTAGTAAAAAAAAAATAAAGAGAATGGGAGAAATAGAGGCATGGGTCAGTATCCTCATCTTATGATAAAAGATGAGGGTACTCCTGACCAACCGAAGCAGAACTGCTCATGTGACTCTTAAGATGATCTTAGTGAAGAGGCTTGTTAAACATTACCTAGTAAATGGAACCGTAGGGGGGTAGTCCGTCAGTGCACGCCAAGCGGTGCACTGTAGGCATTACTTAAGGTTCTTTGCAGCGTCCCTTCGGCCCCTAGCTGCAACCCTCTTACTGTACCTCTATTCATATTCTCTTTCTTTCATCTTACTTTCCAGCCTCTACTAGCAATTATTTCTTAGTGCAACTGAGAGGTTTTCCTCCTGTTACACCTTTAAAAACCTTTTACTCCCGATTTTCCTTTAGGCGCTGAATGACCTCATAGGTCCCAGCGCTTGGCCTGTGGCCTAAATTTTATATTCTAGTTCCACGCAGAAAATGGGTATTTTATTGAAGAACCACATGAAAGGCCCGAAAAAAAGAACCATGTCTGAAACGGAAAAGACGAGCGGAAAAGAACCTTTTAGAGCTGTCAACATAGGCGGATTGAAGACAAGGAATCCATTCTGAGTCCTTTAAAGCCTTCAAGGCATGCAATCTCAGCGGTATTTGTGAATGGGGGGTGTGGGATGAAGTGGGGAGGGGGGTGGGTGGGTCGGGGTGTCCATAAGGTTCCGTGGTCAGTCTGTTCCTTAGGGATCTAAACCAAAACCAGAGAGAAATATCTGTCTATTGACGAGCAGAAGCTATTTTCGAGCGAATAATTTAAGAGGTGAGTGGAGAATGGAATATGAAAAAATTGTTCGATATATATATATATATATATATATTATATATATATATATATATATATATATATATATATAATGTATATATGTATGCATACATATATATATATATATATATATATATATATATATATAATCAGAAAGCTACAAACGTCCTTTAATATCCAATTCACTCTACCTCGGAAGTAATATATTTTCATATATGTTACCGAAGGGGAATTTTTAGTTGATAATAAGTCCACCGTCCCGTGGGGTCGAACCAGCGACGGACGAGGAATCAGGACTACAGTGACACACTAACCAGTCGGCCACAAGAGAGTATAAGTGAATACCATCTCCCGTCAACTCACCCGTCGAACTCAGGTGTTTTGCGTTTGGAGACGATATCCACCCACCTCTGCCATGTTGACCGTGTAGTCGTTGTCGCACGTAGCCATATTATGACTATTTATCACATCACCGTGATTCATATACAATCAGAAAGCTACAAACGTCCTTTAATATCCAATTCACTCTACCTCGGAAGTAATATATTTTCATATATGTTACCGAAGGGGAATTTTTAGTTGATAATAGTCCACCGTCCCGTGGGGTCGAACCAGCGACGGACGAGGAATCAGGACTACAGTGACACACTAACCAGTCGGGCCACAAGAGAGGTATAAGTGAATACCATCTCCCGTCAACTCACCCGTCGAACTCAGGTGTTTTGCGTTTGGAGACGATATCCACCACCTCTGCCATGTTGACCGTGTAGTGCGTTTGTCGCACGTAGCCATATTATGACTATTTATCACATCACCGTGATTCATATACAATCAGAAAGCTACAAACGTCCTTTAATATCCAATTCACTCTACCTCGGAAGTAATATATTTTCATATATGTTACCGAAGGGAATTTTTAGTTGATAATAAGTCCACCGTCCCGTGGGGTCGAACCAGCGACGGACGAGGAATCAGGACTACAGTGACACACTAACCAGTCGGCCACAAGAGAGGTATAAGTGATACCATCTCCCATCAACTCACCCGTCGAACTCAGGTGTTTTTGCGTTTTGGAGACGATATCCACCCACCTCTGCCATGTTTGACCGTGTAGTGCGTTTGTCGCATCGTAGCCATATTATGACTTATTATCACTAAAAATTCCCCTTCGGTAACATGTATGAAAATATATTACTTCCGAGGTAGAGTGAATTGGATATTAAAGGACGTTTGTAGCTTTCTGATTGTATATGAATCACGGTGATGTGATAAATAGTCATAATATGGCTACGTGCGACAAACGCACTACACGGTCAACATGGCAGAGGTGGGTGGATATCGTCTCCAAACGCAAAACACCTGAGTTCGACGGGTGAGTTGATGGGAGATGGTATTCACTTATACCTCTCTTGTGGCCCACTGGTTAGTGTGTCACTGTAGTCCTGATTCCTCGTCCGTCGCTGGTTCGACCCCACGGGACGGTGGACTTATTATCAACTAAAAATTCCCCTTCGGTAACATATATGAAAATAAATTACTTCCGAGGTAGAGTGAATTGGATATTAAAGGACGTTTGTAGCTTTCTGATTGTATATGAATCACGGTGATGTGATAAATAGTCTTAATATGGCTACGTGCGACAAACGCACTACACGGTCAACATGGCAGAGGTGGGTGGATATCGTCTC
>JANJGK010000024.1:32516918-32521904 GCA_039081455.1 Macrobrachium rosenbergii | reverse complement strand
ACAGTTCATATTGTTGTAAGTACTAATAACTTAATTGTAATCAACAGTCATCTTTAATATATTCCTTATCGGTCGTAGTCAGCTTCAGTACAGACCTTAAAAATGATTTTCTTCCTAATTTTCTTTGTCAGAAAACTTGACCGTCAGTAAGAAGAAAATTGATTTTTTGTTTGAAGTATAAGTAGTCTCCAAGAACATAGCGACATGATATGGGAAATACTTCTGATTCCAAAATACTACAAATTCGAAACAATATTTGTTCAGGCGATTTAATATTGAAAAAAAATATTTAGTAGAGGAAAAAATGGCAAAATAGAACATACCTTTTCCCCAGCAAAATTATATAATTCAACGTTAACAGCATTCCAAGGTGCGCGGACTCTTCTGTATCACACGCACCAAGTTTTTATCTGTCCGAAATGACGGAAGAAACTGCTTCAGGGGAAACTTCCATTATGAGTAAATATCTGAAATTCTTTTTTCCTCCTCACTGCAAAATACGTCGACAACATAGAGGCAAGAATTCAATTTTCACCATTCCTACAACTTCATTCTTTGCCGATATTTATTGGCCGAAGGAAATTGTAGTCCACAAGTGGTAATGAACTTTGAAGCCTTACAAATTGTTGAAACTTGGCGAAACTCCTTTCAGATAGCTGGTGGGTTCATCCTCCGCCATTATTCTTATGGACTCCCGTTCCCCATTTATTCTTTTATTCAATCTAGTGTTTTTTCTCTCTCTCTTTTTCAAGCTTTTATTCTTTATTTTTTTTGCGGAAGGCCTTTCCCCCAAAGTCCCCTATTCTCTTTTCCTCTTTTCTCTTGATACACACACATACACATATATATGTGTGTGTATATATATATATATATATATATATATATATATATATTATATATATATATATATATATATATATATATATATATATTATATATATGTGTGTGTGTGTGTGTGTGTGTGTGTGTGTGTGTGTTACTAAAAGGACCTCATTCAAACTGGATTGTATCCAATGGAGTATGTATCAAGAAAAAGTTACAAGGGTTTCTTGGACAAACAGTCATTATCAACTATCCGTACAATCAATAATGAGGACTGTTTGCCCAAGAAAGCTTGTAACTTTTTCTGAATAAATACTCCATTAGATACCATCCATTTTGAATGAGGTCCTTTTAGTAATTCTATTAATGCACAGAACAATTGCGTAAGTGGTAAAGTTAATATTATATATATATATATATATATATATATATATATATATATATATATATATATATATATACTATATATATTATATAATATATATATATATATATATATATATATATATATATATATATATATATATATATATATATAAATTGGACATATTTCATTCCCCTCAGTAAAAGGCAGGCTTTTCCCAGACGTCATTAAGTGAAACCTCTATAAAAGAGACGGAAGCGTAATGGGAAATTAAAGTAGCAGTACCCTGAATAGTACGCGCATAAACGAGACAAGTTTATTAGAACGGTAGGTTGAATAGTGCAGGAAAAATGAGAGATGCCCTTCCAGAATATTTGCTTAAATAAGGCCTGCGGGAAAAGGGAAATAAGTTTAAAGGAGAAGTAGCCTAAAGAGTACCAGCAGGAAGAGCCATCTTTTGGCTGAGTGGAAGACGATTAAAAAATAATAATAATAAAAAGACTACCACCAATATACATACAAGAACTGTCATTGATGTGGGATGGTTTGTTTACTATACTGTTGCTAATGTATTTTATTGATGAAAGGTACGGTTGGTATATTGGCATAATAATAATAATAATAATAATAATTCCAAGGGATGAGGTTTTCATTTGAAATCAATGTGAATTTCCGGAAACAAAATCTTACAAGGTTATTCTATATTAAACAGCTTTCAAGGGTATAATCAGCTAATTTCAAGGGATGCAGCTTTCATATGAAATCATGTTTGATAAGTATCAAGACCTGAAAATCGAAATAAGAAGGATATGGGATATGCCAGTGGAAATTGTGCCCATAATCATAGGAACACTAGGCACGATCCAAATATCCCTGAAAAGGAACCTGGAAAAACAAGATGCCGAAGTAGCTCCAGGACTCATGCAGAAGAGTGTGCTACTAGAAACAGCGTGCAAAGTGAGAAAAGTGATGGACTCCTAAGGAGGCAGGATGCAACCCGGAACCCCACACTATAAATACCACACAGTCGAATAGGATGAATGAGATAGAAAAAAATTAATAATAATAATAATAATAATAATAATAATAATAATAATGGAGAATCAAATCCACAGTTGTGTATGGGTACAGATATATTTCAAAATAAATCTATAAAGATAGTTTCCGGGAATCGAATGGATTCCCGAAAGATCGTTGTATAGATATATTTTAAAATATATTTGCACCCATACATAACTGTGGATTTGTTTCTCCATTTGAAGACCCATGCTCTTATGAGTAATTTTTAATAATAATAATAATAATAATAATAATAATAATAATAATAAAAGAATAAGGATAATAAATCACGATGCGTTTGCTGGTTTAAGAGAATAGAGCGAGACTCAGAGCTCAGAACATTAATCAAGAAAGAAAACAAAATCCTTGTCATTGAACTGGTGACTAGCGACTTGATTAGCGCGCTAACCAGGTGTTTTGAACAGCCTTGATGATCTGTTTTGGACACAATTTTTTTGGCTTTCAAATGAAGTGTTATTATTGAAGAGAGATCGTAAATATCGCCTCTTGACGTCAACACCAAAAAACTGCATTTGCCTTTTTTTTTTTCTTAGAAAAAAAAAAAAAAACACTTATCACGTTGAATGTCATAAACCTCATGTCGATTTTAATTGTGGCTGAAATTATCTCATGATGTGGTTCTTTGCCTCTAAAGGTAAAGTAGGAAGGATGGTGTATGTTTTGGTACCCACCTGCTGTTGTTTATCAGTTTAATTTTGTCGAGAATCTTTCCGTTCAGTTCCATCTCCGTTTATTTGAACTTGATACAACAAAATCCTACGAGATAAGTCTACATTGAAAGCTTTCAAGGATACAACAACTTGTTCCAAGGGGTGCGGTTTTCATTTAAAATGAATTTGAATTTCCTAAAACAATCTCACAGGGTTATTCAGTATTAAACAGCTGTCAAGGATAAAATCAACTAGTTCCAAGGGATGCGGTTTTCATTTGAAACTAATTTGAATTTCCTAAAACAAAATCTTACGAGATTAGTCCATATTAAACTGCTTTCAAGGGTATAGTCAACTGGTTCCAAGGGATGCAGTTTTCATTTGAAATCAGTGTGAATTTCCAAAAACAAAATCTTCCAAAGTTATTCCATATCAAAAAGCATTCAAGGATATAATAAATTAATTCCAAGGGATGTAGGTTTCATATGAAATCATTTTTTTTTTTTTCATCTCAAGAACATATATCCTGACATTTGTTTCTTGGTAAATGATGGATTGTGGTCAAACGACAAGACGACAGAATTTATGATCATTATCTTTGGGTGGTTTTAAACCTTTGATTTGTTTTACTGAAATGATAAAATGATAATAATAATAATTTACTTATGTACTCGACCGAAGACTTCTCTTTGCGTGTCGTCCTAACCTAGGCTTAGAAATTGGATATTATTATTATTATTATTATTCATCTTCTGAATAATAGTAATGATGCAATTATCCTCTCAAGCCATTAGGTAGGATTGACGGCAGTGGTGAAAGCATATTACTGTATATATTTTTGTTCGTCTTATTTTATCAAATTCTAAAATTTTTCTGTATTATTCTTTAGTATCCAAATATATCAACCTCTTGTTGATCGGATTTTCATTGAATAACTTTAAAGTCATGTCTTTTGTTATTCAGCAGGAAAGTGCCTTAGCTCAAGAAGGCACTCACCTCGCCTCTCAGGAAGCTATGTAGCACCCGTCTTGTCTCCTATTCACATATTTACATTGTGGAGATTAACTACTAAGCTTTGGATGGCACTTATTTTCCGCCGTCTCCTAACAGTTTTTTAATAGTGCAATTGCGAGGTTTTCCTCCTGTTACACCTTTCAAACCTTTTTACTGTCAATTACCGTTTCAGCGCTGAGTGGCCTCATAAGTCCCAGCGCTTAGCCCTTGGCCTAAATTCTATATTCTATGCGATAATCTTCTATCTGTCATGCGGCGTTTTCTATCTTCCGGTATGGATCATCCAACGCCCCCCGCCCCCCTCCCCTCTTCTTGACGTCATCAACCAGTGCCTCTGTTCTTGCCGGCGTTTAATCTATTGAGATTTTGAAAATACAAACAAATATTTATTTTCGTTTTTCTTCCACACGGGAATGCGAAACATTCATTTTTAACGTGCCAACCCTTTCCCTCCCAGCTTTATACTTTTTTCTGTAAAATATGAAGGGAAATATCTTTATTTTCACACGTCCATTTTAGCGCAGAGGAAAAAAATTGATGACGTCATACGTTTCCTCACTGCATCGCTAACTCTTCTTTCCCTTCACGTATCACAAGACCCTTCTCTGCTCTCCCAAGGACTTGAGTGCTCTTCTCGAGTGAGAGAAAGCCCGGAAGGATGTCTCTCTCTCTCTCTCTCTCTCTCTCTCTCTCTCTCTCTCTCTCTCTCTCTCTCTCTCTCTCTCTCTTTTTTCTGTGGGATTTGCCCCATGGCCTTTTTTTATGTCATCATTTTAAGTATATTTAGACAGTCTTCCTTAAGCTGACTGACATTCGTAGGCTTTGTCTTTTGTGAAGTTCATATTGCGGAGGTTTTATATCTGCTACGCATGCTTGCAAGTATAATGCAAAGCGCATGCTCGCGTGCACACAGACACACACATAATATATGTATATATATATATATATATATATATATATATATATATATATATATACATACTGTATACGAGTATTTGCATATATATATATATATATATATATATATATATAAATGTATATATATATCACATATAC
>JANJGK010000024.1:32494418-32509418 GCA_039081455.1 Macrobrachium rosenbergii | reverse complement strand
GAAAGATATAAACCATCACTGAACGAAATAAAACGTCATTGAATAATATAAACCATTAGAGAACGACATAAACCATCACTGAACGAAATAAACCATCACTGAACGACATAAACCATCACTGGATGAAATAAACCATCACTAAACGACATAAACTATTACTGAACGATATAAACCATCACTGAACGACATAAACCATCACTGAACGAAATAAACCATCAGTGAACGACATAAACCATTACTGAACGAATAAACCATTACTGAATGACATAAACCATCACTGAACGAAATAAACAATTACTGAACGAAATAAACCATCACTGAACGAAATAAACCATCGCTGAACGAAATAAACCATCACTAAATGACATAAACTATTACTGAACGATATAAACCATCACTGAACGACATAAACCATCACTGAACGAAATAAACCATCAGTGAACGACATAAACCATTACTGAACGAATAAACCATTACTGAATGACATAAACCATCACTGAACGAAATAAACAATTACTGAACAATATAAACCATCACTGAACGACATAACCATCACTGAACGAAATAAACCATCACTGAAGGAAGTAAACCATCATTGAACGACATAAACCATCACTGAACGACATAAACCATCACTGAACGACATAAACCATTACTGAACGATATAAACATCACTGAACGACATAAACCATTACTGAACGACATAAACCATTACTGAACGACATAAAGCATTAATGAATGATATAAACCGTTACTGAACGACATAAACGATTACTGAACGACTTAACCACTACTGAACGACATAAACCATCACTGAACGACATAAACCATCGACATAAACCATTACTGAACGACATAAAGCATTAATGAATGATATAAACCGTTACTGAACGACATAAACGATTACTGAACGACTTAACCACTACTGAACGACATAAACCATCACTGAACGACATAAACCATCACTGAACGAAATAAACCATCACTGAACGACATAAACGATTACTGAACGATATAAACATGACTGAACGACATAAACCATTACTGAACGACATAAACCATTACTGAACGACATAAAACATTAATGAATGATATAAACCATTACTGACGACATAAACCATTACTGAACGACTTAACCACTACTGAACGACATAAACCATTAGTGAACGGTATAAACCGTTACTGAACGACATAAACCATAACCATCACTGAACGATATAAACCATCACTGAACGATATAAACCATTACTGAACGACATGAACCATTACTGAACGATATGAACCATCATTGAACGATATAATCCATCACCGAACGACATAAACCATTACTGAACGACATAAACCATTACTGAACGATATAAACCATCACTGAACGGTATAAACCATTACTGAACGACATAAACCAATACTGAACGATACAAGCCATCACTGAACGATATGAACCATTACTGAACGAAATAAACCATTACTGAACGACATAAGCCATTACTGAACGAAATATACCATCACTGAACGAAATAAACCATCACTGAACAACATAAACCATTACTGAACGAAACAAACCATTACTGAACGACATAAAGCATTACTGAGCAATATAAACCATTACTGAACGACATAAAACATTACTGAACGATATTAGCCAATATTGAACGAAATAAACCATTACTGAACGACATAAACCATTATAGAACGACATAAACCATTACTGAACGATATAAACCATTACTGAGCAACATAAAACATTACTGAATGATATAAACCATTGCTGAATGACATGAACCATTACTGAACGATATAAACCATTACTGAATTATATAAACCATTACTGAACGACATAAACCGTTATTGAACGAAATAAACCATTACTGAACGACATAAAACATTTCTGAACGACATAAACCATTACAGAACAATATAAACCATTACTGAACGACATAAAACATTACTGAACGATATAAATCATTACTGAATAACATAAACCATTACTGAGCGATATAAACCATTACTGAACGACATAAACCATTACTGATCGACATAAACCATCACTGAACGATATAAACCATTACTGAAGGACATAAACCATTACTGACAACATAAAACATTACTGAACGACATAAACCATTACTGAACGACATAAAACATTACTGAACGACATAAACCATTACTGAACGAAATACACCATTACTGAACGACATAAAACATTACTTAACGACATAAACCATTACTGAACGAAATAAACCATTACTGAACAACATAAAACATTACTGAACGACATAAACCATTACTGAACGATATAAACCAATACTGAACGACATAAACCATTACTGAACGATATTAACCATTACTGAAAGACATAAAACATTACTGAACAATATAAACCATTACTGAAAGACATAAAACATTACTGAACAATTTAAACCATTACTGAATGACATAAACCTAAACTGAATAACGTAAACCCTCACTGAACGATATAAACCATTACTGAACGACATAAACCAATACTGAACGACATAAACCATTACTGAACGGTATAAACCATTACTGAACGACATAACCATTACTGAACGATATAAACCATCACTGAACGATGTAAACTGTTACTGAACGATATAAACCATCAGTGAACGATGTAAACTGTTACTGAACGATATAAACCATCAGTAAACGACATAAACCATTACTGAAAGATATAAACCATTACTGAACGACATAAACCATTACTGAAAGATATAAACCATTACTGAACGACATAAACCATTACTGAACGATATAAAACATCACTGAATGATGTAAACTGTTACTGAACGATATAAACCATCACTGAACGATGTAAACTGTTACTGAACGATATAAACCATCAGTAAACGACATAAACCATTACTGAAAGATATAAACCATTACTGAACGACATAAACCATTACTGAAAGATATAAACCATTACTGAACGACATAAACCATTACTGAACGATATAAAACATCACTGAATGATGTAAACTGTTACTGAACGATATAAACCACCACTGAACGACATAAACCATTACTGAAAGATATAAATCATCACTGAACGACAGAAACCATTATTGAACGACATAAACCATTACTGAACGACATAAACCATTACTGAACGATATAAGCCATCACTGAACGACATAAACCATTACTGAACGATATAAACCATTTTAGCTCGTCGTTGGGTGAGTCGGTAGAACTGCGGACTGTCACTCGATGG
The DNA here is from genome assembly GCA_039081455.1 of Macrobrachium rosenbergii. NCBI lineage: Eukaryota > Metazoa > Arthropoda > Malacostraca > Decapoda > Palaemonidae > Macrobrachium > Macrobrachium rosenbergii. The sequence goes on along the minus strand of JANJGK010000024.1, from coordinate 32,506,183 downwards.
GCCGGAGTTCAGTTCCCCGGCCGGCTGATGAAGAGTTAGAGGAATTTATTTCTGGTGATAGAAATTCATATCTCGCTATAATGTGGTTCGGATTCCACAATAAGCTGTAGGTCTCAGTAACCAGTTGGTTCTTGGCCACGTAAAATAAGTCTAATCCTTCGGGCCACCCCTAGGAGAGCTGTTAATCAGCTCAGTGGTCTGGTTAAACTAAGGTATACTTAACTTATCACGGAACGACATAAAACATTACAGAACAATATAAACCATCACTGAACGACATAATCCATCACCGAACGATATATAAACTGTTACTGAACGAAGGGGTGTTATCAAAAAGCAGTATGACAAAAAAATAAGTAGATAAATACTACAGAACAGAGAGAGAGAGAGGCAGGATATTCCTAAACTTTCCCCGAAGTGGAAAACTTTATAAAAGAGAAAGCGAGGGAAGAGGAAAAGGAAGAGAAGGGAGGGAAAGTTTCTTCCTGAAGAAGGACGATTAGAATAGGGCATCCAGAGTCAGAGGAATCCTTCCTTTCCCTTCCTCTGACAACTGGAAAAGGACATTAAATCATCCTTTTGTGGGACGCGCCACATTTCTTGTAACACTTCCTTAAAAAAATATTCTTTTCCTAGGAAAAAAATTTCGTGTTGTAAAAAGACGATATGTCAATGTGAGAATGATAAAAAACTGTTAGAATAAAGTTAATAGATTCTTTTGGAAAAAAAATTTGAAATCTAAGAAAAAAATAGGATGGTAGTAAATTTTCTGAAATAATATAAAATTGTTGAAGTATATAGCACTCATGAACAAAACTGAAAATGCGAAGTTTTAAGTCACGAAATCCCTAATTACGAGCTAAACAAATTTTCTAAAGGATCTATGGTGGCTATACTCCTTCATGGGGTGTTATATTGTTTCAATAGGCTTGCGAAATCGATTTTGCTTAGAGCTTTCTATGGCATAATCAAGCATGGCCGAAAAATTATCATTTCTCTTGATTTCACGAGCCTTGTGGTAAAATGTAAAGTACAACACCGTGATAAAACTGCGCTAGAAAGCGTTTTTCATGAGTCAAAGTAAGCGCGAATTTAAGTTAGAGCATAAGTAATTTTTATGTGAGCACAAGCTTATGCTCCTAGCAACATATGTTGATGTTTTGTGGCACTGCATGACAGTGTTACAAGTACCATGTATCATATTTTCTAGCAGTGATTCTCTGAGGTCAGTGGTAATGGTAATGCTTGTACCATATTTTCTAGCAATGATTCTCTGAGGTCATTGTTAATGGTAATGGTATTGCATGTACCATATTTTGTAGCAGTGATTCTCTGAGGTTAATGCTAACGGCAATGCATGGCGTTGGCTTTTGAACCCAAAATGGACTATTGAACCTGGTGATTTGTAACTTAACGGTCCAATGGTCAAATAATCATCATTTCAGTATACCACACGTTTTTTGACAATTCAGGAAAAATATGGAACTACTCTCAGTGGAAGTAGAGAGAAATCATTTGAGTTGAAGAATTAAGAAAGACTGTAATTCTAAAAAGGAAATTTATTTACGATAAACCGGTGAATTCCCAGCTTTTAGACATGAGCTGCTCGAAACGGTCAATAATCCACTTCAAGAATTCATATAGACTCTGTCTTAGATGTCGAGATAAAGGAATCGGCGTCGATGATCATTGTGCTCGCTTTCCAGAAAGAAGAAGAAGAAGCCTCTTCATATCTCAAAAACGAACACGGTGAAACCATAGCTTTTGGAACACTAATAGGATGAGAGGTACTGCCTATCCTGTTAGTTGTTAATAGCAGTTTATACAGTATATTGATGGACCAACGATCGCCTACGTTATCTCTCTCTATCTCTCTCTCTCTCTCTCTCTCTCTGTATATATATATATAATATATATGTACACATATATATACATACATATACATACACATACCCACAAGTTCTGCCTAACATCCAGGTACATAACCGCTTTGGGCAACAGAGACATACTAGAATTTTCCATTTGAAGCACCCATATATATAAGCACTCGCCCAGTTCGGGGATCCAACGCTAGCCATCCAATAATGAGCTGAACACGAGGTGAATTCAGCTACGAGACGAAGAAGAAGAAGAAGATGCAGAAGAAGAAGGAATATTAAGAAGAGAATGAAAGTCTCTCTGGTTCTTTAGCCCGTTCGTACCTACGGAATAATTCTTGTGAGTCCTTTGTCCTCTCTCCGAGTCCTGGCGACCTTTGTGCCTGAAGTATGTGTGTGCGTGTGTGTGTGTGTCTTTCCTGACTTCAGCGAGTAATTTCATGCTGGCTTTATCTTCCTTCCATTCCATTCCGCCAGGGACCTTGCTGGGTCATTAGTGCTATTTTTGGGACTTAATTTAGCGACTCACAATGGAGACGTCTCGTGGCCTTGTTACATCTAAGAAAAATGTAAGCAAACAGATGTTGTAATTCTTGCATACTTTTCATGAGCATCGGAGTAATAATACTTGGTATTACACTGGCATACATGCATGCGCGCGCGCACATACACTGGTGTCTAATTCAGTGCTTTGTTAAACAGAAGCACTGTAATTGATTTTAACCCAGCGTACCATTATTATTTCGCCTTGTCCATGAGTTAGACCATGCCCTCTGCCAGTGATTGTAGACCGCAAAGCTAGTATGTTATATATATATATATATATATATATATATATATATATATATATATATATATATATATATATATATATATATATATATATATACTACAAAAAGCCAGGATGAAATTGTTCGCTGAAGTCAGGAAAGACACACAAACACACACACACACACACACACACACACACACACACACACACACACATATATATATATATATATATATATAATATATATATATATATATATATATAATATATATATATATATATATATATATATATATATATATATATATATATATGTATATTATATATATATACACATACATAAATTACATACATACATACATACATACACACACTCAAAAGCCTGCAGATCAGTTCCATATTTTCAGGTACATTCATTCGTCACTATGTATTCGCAGAAATAACTTGTATTGCACTTTAATATTTCCTATATTCAACAATTTCATGGTAGTGTAGGTCAGTGATGGAACATTTGGAAAATGAAACTGAAATTCTTGAGTGCTAGTAAGTGGTATTTGAATATAAAGGACGAACAAAAAACAACAAAATGTCAGAATGATTCCCCCTTCCACTGAAACGAAGTAGGTCTCCTGGAGTTACAAAAGAAATTCAAATAGCTCACATAACGGGAAAATATGATCAGGTGTCATGAGCAGATGCGCTGGTACTGGAGAAGCGGTAGCCAGGCTTAATGATGATCTGTGGTCTGAGTTTGACGTGGTCTTGTTAGAGTTCTGTATTTGATGCTAGGATTTCCCCCCCCCCCCCCTCTTCTCCTATTTGGGTTTCAGGGGCATATACTTCGCGGATTTCATTTTTTTTTTTTTTTTTTCGCATCTGGTCAATAATGTACAGTGGTAGCTGTTTAGCATGTAAAATTATACCTAATTTTTGTAACTTTCTTCTTCTTTCTCTGCATCTTTTCCAACTTCTATGAGGGGTCGATGTTTCTGACAGTCTTCCTCCACCTGGCTCGGTCACATAACATCGTCCTCTGATAATTGTTTGTGTCAGATCTTCTTCAACTGCATTCATCCACCTTCGCTTCTTCGGTATTCCTCTCTTTCTCTCTCCCACCAGGCACCTCCATCTGCATCACTCTCCTCCCTACATATGTCTCATCCCTCCTCATCACATGGCCATACCACTGCAATCTTCTTTCTTGGGCCTTTTTTGATAGTCGTACGACTTCAAGATTTTTTTGTAATATATTTTGATGTTCCTAGCATTATATATTACACAAGTTGAGATGAATTATTGGTTGGAAGGGAGATCGGGAGTCAGTGGATATGATTTTTACTTCACATATGTACAGAAACGAAGGCATCAGCACCAAACAGTGCTTGAAATATAAAGTTGAAAATTAAGGTATGAATGTAGCAGTGACCGTTCTATTGGTGTTTCTCTGAAAGCACCCCTCTTTGGAGAGACGGTTTCATGTTGAAAAAAAATCAAGTTGTTATATCGCAACTAAGCTTAGCAAACATGTTTTCTTTTTTTTAAGTAATTACTTGCAATTTTTATTTGCCGCTTGAAATATTTTGTACGTACTTGGCAATTTTACGACAACTCTTATTTTTCGTTTTTGATATTCACCAAAACTCATGTAACGCAAAAGCCATGAGACGATCTTGTTTCATCACTTCTGTCACCAGTTCTGTCACCAGTTCTCACGTTCTGCTGTCGAAATAATGGATAATGTGTTCCTCATTCGACCTCGTGAAACAACTGACAGGGTATAATTAGTTTTAGATCCACTGGAATCAAAGACTCAGGATTTGAGACGAAACTAAACTGGATTACGTCGGATGAGGTGATGCGATTGTTTTCTCTTTCCGGAATAAGCTATGTAACTTTATATCTTGCAAGTGTTATAATTATTTTAACGTTTCCAATAAATCTTTTAAATCTCGTGTAATTAAAAGAGAAATCGTAACGTTTCTATTGGGTTTAGTGAAGAGCTAAAATTATTTTCGCAACTAGCTTTAAACGCCCCTTTCATACAACATGTAAAATAACTGTTATTTATGTGTAAAACTTACATGTAATTTCACCAGTTATATTTATGACCAAATTGGACTCGTCGTTAAAAGTGACAAGCCAAATAAGTAACATTTTAAAAGATTATTAACGTGTGGTGTTGAAGATGATTATTGTTCTTCCGTTTAGATAACAAATTTTCACTTCCCAATTTTAGGCTTTGACGTACGGTACGTAGTTTCATTAGATTACTTCCAAATTCTCTAGCTGTTAATGTAAATGTACATACATAGGTATACATGCACACACACACACACACACATTATATATATATATATATATATATATATATATATATATATATATATATATATATATATACACACACACACACACACTAGCTGACCAGCCTGGCGCTGCCCGGGAAAAGTCTGAATGACAACCGATAAACTCTCTCTCTCTCTCTAACGGTGTACTAATAACACTCTAACTTAATTTTCAAACTTATAATAATCTGAGTAGCCATTATCATTTTCACTGATTTACATGCATTATCAAAACACCCTCTCTCGCTCTCTCTCTCTCTCTCTCCCTTTTCTGTTAAGACAGTTGCTTCAATTGCATTGCCCAACGTTTTTTACATTTTATATTTCACCCCTTCTTAACCCCCATTCCTATTGTGGCTGAGCTTGGACTTTAAGGGCATTGGGAGTGTCACTATTCATCTCAGCAACCTCGAAAACTATGGATCAGACACTAATATCTGTCATTGTTGACATTTTTATTTTTCACAGTTTTTCACCACCCCCCCTTCCTATTGGGGTGAACTTGGACTTAAAGGGCATCAGGAGTGTTACTATTCATATTGGCGACCTTGAAAACTATGGATTAGACACTAATATCTGCCGTTTTTGGTTATTTTTATATGTCACCCCTTCCCACCCCCATCCCCTTTGGTGCCAGTGATGTCTTACCCTTACAGTATTCTTTTCCAGATAGTAAGTCAAATGGATACCGAAATGAGGTATGATAGACCCATAGAGTTTATTTAGTTATTAAGTCCACGGGCAGAACCAGCCGCGTTTCAGGGAAACCCTTCCCACCCCCACCCCGCTTGGTACTTTTTGGCGCTAGTGATGTCTTACCCGCACAGTATTCTTTTCCAGATAGTAAGTCATATGTATACCAAGTTTGGTTGAAATTGCCAATTGCGTTTCAGAGTTATGCTGGAACATACACACACACACACACACACACACACACACACACACACACACATCCATTTATATATATGTGTGTATGTATATATATATTGTATGCTTTTGTGTATTCCTATGTGGATAATCTTAAAGTAAATATACATATTATAGTTATATAAGACAAACATTACACTCAATTTAAGTTCGGGGGTTTGTTGGCAATATATAGCTGCAGTTGATTTGTGGAAATATCTAATAATTCTTTGTGAGAGTTTTTTTGTGAGTAATAGTACAGTTTTAAGGTAGTCAAATTGATGAGATTAACTTTTTTCCAAAAACTTAAAGTGTTATTACCGTCATCCTAAAACGTAAGAGAAACTTATTGTAATGTCGACTTATATTTATGAAACATAATCACAGATCTCTTCAACCACGCCGTTCCCTCGTTCGTCTTCTTATTGCGTTCTGCCTTCAAGAGCTCTCTGGTATCCTCATCCCTAACACGGAGGCAGCTGTTATGAAAGCATAATCCTCATCTCGCTTGCTTTTGAAGGTGAAAACAATCTCAAGTAAACCAAAAGAATTTGGAATTTCTTTCCTCCTCGCTAACAGCGCAGAATAAACGAATCGGGGGAGCGGAAAAGAAAATTTCGAGAAAAGAAGAAATCAACACGTTTTCTGCGAAGGGAAACACACCATAAATCTCATTATTTCGGTGCTTGAAGACAAGCACATGCGTCTTTTCAGGCAAAGGTACAGAAAAATGTCTCGTCCTTTGTGACTAGGAGGAGAGTTCTTCGAACTGGGATGCCTGAACCTATGACAGCCAGGGTTGTTTAAGGAGTTCCATTTTGTTAAATTCGTTTTGTTTTTTATCAAATAATCAAGGGCTCCCTGAAAGATAGAAGTGGCTCAATAACAGTGGTTGATTCCCGAGAATCCTGTCGAGTCTCAGTAATTATGGCTGGTCTCTGAGAATGCAATAGAGGCTCCTTGACAGTGGCTGTTCTCTGAGAATGCAATAGAGGCTCCTTGACAGTGGCTGTTCTCTGAGAATGCAATAGAGGCTCCTTGACAGTGGCTGTTCTCTGAGAATGCAATAGAGGCTCTATGACAGTGGCTGTTCTCTGAGAATGCAATAGAGGCTCCTTGACAGTGGCTGTTCTCTGAGAATGCAATAGAGGCTCCATGACAGTGGCTGTTCTCTGAGAATGCAATAGAGGCTCCTTGACAGTGGCTGTTCTCTGAGAATGCTATAGAGGCTCCATGACAGTGGCTGTTCTCTGAGAATTCAATGGAGGCCCCATGACAGTGGCTGTTCTCTGAGAATACAATAGAGGCTCCATGACCATGGCTGTTCTCTGAGAATGCTATAGAGGCTCCATGACAGTGGCTGTTCTCTGAGAATACAATAGAGGCTCCATGACCATGGCTGTTCTCTGAGAATGCTATAGAGGCTCCATGACAGTGGCTGTTCTCTGAGAATTCAATGGAGGCTCCATGACAGTGGCTGTTCTCTGAGAATACAATAGAGGCTCCATGACAGTGGCTGTTCTCTGAGAATGCAATAGAAGTTCCATATGAGTGGCTGGTTTCTTAAAATGCAATAGAGGCTCCATGACGGTTTCTGGTTTTTGAGAATGCACCAAAGGCTCCTTAGCAGTTGCAGGTTTCCGAGAGTGCAGTAGAGGCTCCCTAATAGTTGTTTCTTAGAAAACAACAGAGGATCTGTAACAGCGGCTCGTTGCTGAAAATGCAATAATCTCCATAGCACTGGCAGGTGTCTGAAACGCATAAACTTCCAAAACAGTGGTTGGTTTCTAAGAATGCAATGGAGGCTCGATGAAACAGTGGGTGGTTTCTGAGAATGAAGTAGAATCTCCATGACAGTATCTAGTTTCTGTGAAAACAATAAAGGCTCCATAGCAGTGGCTGGTTTCAAAGAACGCAACATAGGCCCCCTTATAGCGGCTAGTTTCTGAAGAAGTAACAGAGGCTCCATGACCATGACAGGCCCCCGTAGCGGGATAGTGCCGTCAGTGCACCTCATGCGGTTCACTGTAGGCATTACTTAAGGTTCTTTGGTCCCTTCGGCGCCTAGCTGCATCCCCTTTCATTCCTTTTACTGTAAATCCGTTAATATTCACTTTCTACCATCTTCCTTTCCAACCTCTCCTGGCAATTGTGTCATAGTGCAACTCCGATTTTTTCCTCCTGTCTCATCTTTAAAACCTTTTTACTATTAATTTCCGTTTCTTCGCTGAATGACCTCATAGGTCCCAGAGCTTGGCCTTTGTCTCAAATTCTATATTCAATTCTATATCTGTGGCAGGTTTCTGAGATTGGAGTAGAGGCTCCTGAACAGTGGTTGGTATCTGACAGTGCAACAGAAACTCCATAACAGTTGCAGGTTTCTTAAGGTGTATGAAAGACTTTTGAACAGCTGCTGGTTCTTATAATGCAAAACTCCCCTGAAACCATAACATAAATGGCATTACGTGAAAAATGGAAGCAATACATCACTGGGAGTTGGGGCGGATAAGTCGTCGTGACCCAGTAACCTAACAGGCAAATATCAACACCTTAATTGGAGGGTATAAAGGCGTTTTGAGAAAAGAAAAAAAAATGCCTCTGTAATTCAAATGATTATTCGAGGACCTTGCTAATTTGAACCGATTTAATGACTTTAGGCATGATATAAACCGGTTGAAAATACTCGAGGACTCTTCACTTACATTAATGAGAGGAATGAGTAGGACCCGTTTCGTGTGAAGTAGAAATGGCCCTTCGGGAATTGAAATAGAATAAATTCCATTGGAGGAAATTAAGTTCAAAGCAGTGCAAGGCAAATGGTGAAAAGGAGTCCCCCCCCCCCACCCCCCACCTTCCCTCAAATTGAAGTATAAACGGGAAAATACTGTGAAAGAATTAGGTTGTAAGTTATTTCAAAGAAAAGTTAAGTAAACGAAATTGGGATGTAAAATAAGGTAGGGCTAAACGAAATTGGGATGTAAAATAAGGTAGGGCTATGTTAAAGCCGTTAGTCACTCAGTGGAACGGAAGTGAATCGAAGGACTTAAAAAAATGTAGTTGCATTTTTATTATGTTAAACAAATACTTAATCCCAACTCCAAGGAAAACAGCATCCGGAAGTTCGAGTGGTTTTTTGTAAAGAAAACAAATTTAAGTTCTGCATAGATTAAATTTACAAACTAAACTTCAATCAAAAGAATCACACTGATGACTTTGCTGAAGTAGAATACGCCGTCAAAAACAGAATTCTTCGATAAATCTTTATTCGATCAACTCGGGCGAAGAGACAAACAGAGAAAATATGGCGTCCTTTTTCCCAGATCTTCTTCGACATCAATCATTTTACCCTTAAAGCTAGATAAGCCCCGCTATGTATATGGAAATGTGGGATTTGCTCTCTCTCTCTCTCTCTCTCTCTCTCTCTCTCTCTCTCTCTCTCTCTCTCTCTCAGAATTTCCTTATTTCCTTATCCCCTCCCCCCCCCCGCCTCTCTCTCTCTCTCTCTCTCTCTCTCTCTCTCTCTCTCTCTCTCTCTCTCTCTCTCTCTCTCAGAATTTCCTTATTTCCTTATCTCTCTCTCTCTCTCTCTCTCTCTCTCTCTCTCTCTCTCTCTCTCTCTCTCTCTCAGAATTTCTTTATTTCCTTATGCCCCCCCCCCCGTCTCTCTCTCTCTCTCTCTCTCTCTCTCTCTCACTCTCTCTCTCTCTCTCTCTCTCTCTCTCTCTCTCTCTCTCTCTCTCTCTCTCTCTCTCTCTGAATTTCCTTATTTCCTTATGCCACAGGCTAAATGGCGTATCTGAAGACATTTCATTTGCGATATTGCAAATGGGACCTACATAAACAATGGCTTGCATCAACCACACACACTGCGGATCCTTCCATTTGCAAACCAAAGCCCCCATTGTGTTTTAGCATCTAAAGATTGGGTCAGATTCCTTTATGAGAAAATGGGGTGAAACAGAACAAGATGTTGTCAAACCAGTATCGTTGGTGTTCTTTTATTTCTCATTTTTCGATACTGACATTTTTTGAGTTGTACCTTGAAACCTATAAATATCTAATAGAAAACTAGTTTCTATTTCGAGTAAGGTAGAGAATAGATAAATATGCACAAACACATGGTAGGATATAGCCAGGTGTTAACCTACAACGTCAAACATGAAGTAGTGATAGACAGATGGTAACATACATCCACAAACATGAAATAGTGGTAGACAGGTGGTAACATACGAGTACATCCACAAACATGAAGTAGTGATAGACAGGTGTTAACATACATCCACAAACGTGAGGTAATTTGTAGACAGATGGTAACGCGCATCCACGAACATGAAGTAGTGATAGACAGATGGTAACGCACATCCACGAACATGAAGTAGTGGTAGACAGGTGGTAACATACATCCACAAACATGAAGTAGCGATAGACAGGTGTTAACATACATCCACAAACGTGAGGTAATTTGTAGACAGATGGTAACGCGCATCCACGAACATGAAGTAGTGATAGACAGATGATAACGCACATACACAAACATGAAGTAGTGATAGACAGGTGGTAACATACATCCACAAACATGAAGTAGCAGTAGACAGGTGGTAACATACTAGTACATCCACAAACGTGAGGTAGTGGTAGACAGATGGTAACGTACACCCACATACATAAAGTAGAAATTAGACAGGTGGTAACATACATCCACGAACATGAAGTAGTGATAGACAGGTGGTAACATACATCCACGAACATGAAGTAGTGGTAGACAGATGGTAACGTCCATCCACAAACATAAAGTCGAGAATAGCCACATAGTTACAGAGATACAAACATATAATGGAGATTAGACAGATCCACAAACATAAAGTCGAGAACAGACAGGTAGTGACATATGCACAAACAGATTAATAAACCAAGAGAAAAGAGGATTTCCGGCTAATAAACCTAACCAAATAAAATAATTAGAAAGATAAACAACTCTGGAAAAATGCCAATTCAAACATGTCACACCGGAAAAAGAAATAACTACCGAACTCCCCTCGCCCCCGCCTCCCCTACCTTATTTTATATCGCATCAAAAGGCTCTGATAACGAATCGGCGACATCCGATTTTTCCCGATTTCCCTCTTTAATCGATCCATCAACTTCTAAATGGGAACGATGTATCAAAGTCGGACTTATCTTGCCTTCCAATTTCTGTCATCAAAGATTCTCCTCGGAAACTCGTTCGCCTCCCTTTTGAAGACGAGAATGAGGAATGTGTGGCTTTTATCGGGCCTTATGCCGCCTGCCTTGTTCTTGGGACGTGAGTAGTACATATCTATCTATCTATCTATTTATCTATCTCTCTCTATCTACGTATCTGTGCAAGATTCTTGGGTGTAAAAAGGACACCAAGGAGTGGAGTTTTGTATTTCTCTTGGGGCCATCTGCCATTAGTGGCAACGTCCTATATTGTGTGTTCATTATATATATATATATATATATATATATATATATATATATATATATATATATATATATATATATATATATATATATGTATATGTGTGTGTATGTATGTATTTGTATATATATATGTATATATATACATATATATAACACACATATATATATATATATATATATATATATATATATATATATATATATACACAGTATATATTCTCAAATATTAGGGTAAAGATAACCCTTAATATCAATATTAAGTTATAGTTTTGGTATAATAATATATGAGAATATTAAAAAGTGTGAATTAGTTACACATATATATATATATATATATATATATATATATATATATATATATATATATATACTGTATATATATGTGTGTAATTGTATCCATGTATCTATGTATTTGTTTCT
>JANJGK010000024.1:32478387-32490887 GCA_039081455.1 Macrobrachium rosenbergii | reverse complement strand
ATTTGCTTTTGTGTTTAGAGACTGTATATTTCATGTTTCGTGATTAGTCAGATTGTGTTATAATAATTTTTATTTTAGTTAAATGGTCATATCTATATATGCATTTCCTATTTTTTTCAAGCAAATTTTCTTCATTCAAATACAGATAAGTCAAAATTAGGGAGGCTCGAAATTTAAAGCTCATAATTCTCTCTCTCTCTCTCTCTCTCTCTCTCTCTCTCTCTCTCTCTCTCTCTCTCTCTCTCTCTCTCTCTCTCTCTCTCTCTCTCTCTCTCTCTCTGGCTGGATACTGATAGGACACGTTATGCAAATCCCGCCAGGATTGCATTTTACTACCTAATTTAAAAACTTTTTTCCTCGTTAACCCGCTTAAACTTCGTGAACTCGTCTCCAAAATGCACTCGCTCAAATTTTATTCGGCGAGGGAACATTTATATATATACAGTATATATATATATATATATATATATATATATATATATATATATATATATATATATATATGTGTGTGTGTGTGTGTGTGTGTGTGTGTGTGTATAATATTATATATATATATATGTATATGTATAATATATACACACGTATGTGTATCTATATATATATATATATATATATATATATATATATATATATATATATATATATATATGTGTGTGTGTGTGTGTGTGTGTGTATTGCTATCCGTCTTTTTCCTGTTTTATTTGTCCCTCCAGTTGGCAACAAGCTTTTGGGGTGAGGTTGCTAGCCGCATATCCAGCTCCACTTTAGTTGTAACCTCAAAGTCAAATAATTATATATATATATATATATATATATATATATATATATATATATATATATATATATATATACATATACATATATATATATATATACATATATATATATATATATATATATACATATACATACATACATACATATATATATATATATATATATATATATATATATATATATATATACTGTATATATTATATATATATATATATATATATATATATATATATATATATATATATATATATATATATATACATACATATATATATATATACTGTATATATTGTATATATATATATATATATATATATATATATACATATATATATATATATATACTGTATATATTGTATATATATATATATATATATATATATATATATATATATATATATATATATATTTCTCAGCAGATGAACCCTATGCATATGGAACAAGCCCACAGGAACCACTGACTTGAAATTCAAGCTTCCAAATATATATATATATATATATATATATATATATATATATATATATATATATATATATATATATATATATATATATATATATATATATGTGTGTGTGTGTGTGTTTGTACGTGTATATATATATATATATATATATATACACAGTATATATATATATATATATATATATATATATATATATATATATATATATATATATATATATACTGTGACGTTCACCGTCAGGACGTATAATGGAGAGACCCCCACTAAACCAAAACGCCAACCAGCCCGAGCAGGAGAGAGAACCCAGTTAGACGGCCATAGCGTTAGGTTTAGCGAAGCAAGTACCTATAAAATGCCCAGACGTCCATTTATTCCTGCGTCTGTGATGTTTGATTACAACACATTGTGGTGGATTCTCTCTGCCCTCTCGCTCCTCCCCCCCCCCCCCCCCGCCCCCCGCGTTCTCCAGTGGGATCATGCCTCTTTCTTGTTTTGATTCTCTCTCTCTCTCTCTCTCTCTCTCTCTCTCTCTCTCTCTCTCTCTCTCTCTCTCTCTCTCTTTTGTGTATGCTTCTTTCTCCTCTGTCTAATTGGTTGTTCTTGCGTTCCTGAAATGTCAGATTTCTGGACCATAGGGGCATTTCTCTCTCTCTCTCTCTCTCTCTCTCTCTCTCTCTCTCTCTCTCTCTCTCTCTCTCTCTCTCTCCTTATTGCCTTCTTTTCTCAAATTGCCGAGTCGGAGTAAGAGAGACGTATTTATGTGTCAGGTTCTTGCGAGATTGTTGTTGAGTGGGTCATGCAGAGGATGCGGGATTCCAGCTAGCTTTTAAAACTTACATACTTTTGTGTGTGTGCACACATGCAACTGCATATTCACTTTTCCTCATAATTAGTGATTGAATAGTATTACACGTCAAGATTCGAAGTTTTTTTTTTTTTTGCCTTAAATATTTACGTATATGGCCGTGTGTACGAACATGCAAATGTATATACGTGCAGTTATTCGCTTTTTTTTTAATGATTTGGGATTGAATATTAATATACGTCAAGATTCGCCCTTTTCTCTTCCTTAAATTATAAATATGTACGTATATGGCCGTTTGTGCGCATACATGCAGATGCATAAACGTGCGTTTGTTTGTTTGTTTGCCTTAATGACTAGTGATTGAATGGTAACACACGTCAAGATAATCCATTTCTTTGCCGCAAACTATAAAAATGTAATCAATGGCTTATGGTTATTTCCTGTAAAATCCTAGGTATTCCACTTTACAACTATGTAAGTCTGGGATTGAATGTCTGTCATGATTTGAATTATTTCTTCCAAGTAGCTTAAGTCATTATTTAGCCAATGTTGTAATCAAGGTCTCTGTAATATTATTTCGGGAATGGTGTATTCATGATCATTGTGATGTGTGTCATGTTTTTTTTTTATACAACACCTGTTGTGTGCACTTCAGGACTCTTTTATTAAGTAAATATCTCCTTCTGAGTCGTGACCACTTATCATCAGTTATCATTATTATTAGCATTAGTTGTGATAGTAATAGTAGTAATAGTATGAATAGTAGTAAAAGACAAGTTGGAAAAGCGAAATGCAACAACTCCATAGCCCCAGTGTGGAAAGCAGCCAGTTACGGATATAGAAAAAAAGAAGTAAATGATAAATTATATGAGAAGCAAAGAATAAATTATGCAAAACCCAATAAGTAGGATAAAACAAACAAATTGCTCAATGAAGCTCGCATGAACCTGCTCTGCAATGAAAGATTTAGCAACCAGTTTGAAGCTCTGAAGTGTCAGTGATTCAGTAGTTTACTTCAAAAGTTGGTTTCATATGATAGTTAAAATAGGAAAGCAGTGTACCCGGGTCCTTAAAAAAGGACCAAGCAAAGAAGCTTGAAGTACTGTCTACAGTTTACCTTCCATTGCATACTGTAAGAGGTGTCGTCTTATGAAATCCTCTTAGGTAAAGCTGTTCTCATCCAGTTCATTCACTTATTTTATGTGTTGATGTATTTATTATACATATTTTTAGAAATCTGACTTTTACAGTATTTAAATTTCATCCATATGGAGAAAGTGATCAAATCTTCCTAGGAATATTTTTATTTTGTTTTATCGATTTGAAAGTAATAATTTCCAGCTAATATTTATTCTTTGATATTTTATGTGAATTACAAAAGTTTTCGTCATATTTTTTATTATTAAATCTAGATTTATTCGAGTTTTGAAGTGTGTGTTTTTAAATTTAACTACTGACAGTTCAAGTCAAACATTTGGAAACTAAAACTCGGCTTCGAAGAAGTTCAAACTCGCGTAAACAAATCCAGCTGGGAAATGTTTTGATTGAAGTTGGTAAGAGCTGAACGAAAAACGCTACCAGTATGTTTAGCAAAGAATATTATTAACCTCCCCCCACCCCCTCATAGTTTAATGTTTGTCAGTTGGAGCTGGGAAATTGAAAACAAGTGAATATATATATATATATATATATATATATATATATATATATATATATATATATGCATAAACTCTCACAAACATACATACACGCGTACGCACGCACACATACATATATATGTATATATTTCTGACTCACATAGGGACCGAACCGTGGTCTTTCAAGTATGAATCAAGGTCGTCAGCAGTTCATCCGCACGCCCTGGACCCTCGCTTGAAATGACCGGGGATTCTGTCCCGATGTTAGTCAGGAATTTAATTCTGTGAAACACGTTCCCATTTTTTATTGGTTATATATATATATATATATATATATATATATATATATATATATATATATATATATATATACTTACATACATATATACATATATATACACACACACACGTGTGTGCGCGTGTGAAACACCTCCGTGAATTTGGCAATCTTGTCCCTGCATCAATATCGGCGAGAGTTACTCGGGACAAAAGTTGTGCCGGAGGGCTCTTAACGGGCGCCCAATAAACTTATCCAACAAAAGTCGGGTCACGAGATGAGATGCTCGGCAAGATAAACATAAGAAGACTGGCTGGCTGCGTACGACCTCCGGTTTAGAAATTCCAATTTGCCGGACTTCTTTCTTTCGGAAGCACCAGCGCCGTCGTCGTTAAAGGACCGGCCCACTCGAGATCGAGGTCAATGAGACGGTATATGTGTGGATAAGACTTTGGCTGCGATACAGAAACGGGGTTTGATATTTCGGGTTTCTTTCTGCTTCTCTCTCTTTATTATTTTTTTATTGTGTGTGTGTGTGTGTCTTTTGATATGGGTTTCTTTCTGCTTCTCTTTTTTTATTTTTTTTTTTTATTATTTTACTGTGTGTGTGTGTGTGTGTGTGTCTTTTGATATGGGTTTCGTTTTCCTGTTTATTTTTCGGTGTTTCTTAACAAAACTTTTTTTTTATTTGAATTTTTTTTTTTTTTGCGATTTTTTATTTGATAAATTTTTTTTCCCCGATGTCGGATAAGACTTCCCTTCAGTGAACTAGAGAATTAGATATTGCCTTTATGGGGAGGGGAGGGGGGCGGGCGGCGGTGGATGGAGAGGCTGAGTTCATTTCGTATTTGTTTCACAGTCTTGCTTACTCCTGAATTTTTCTTTTATTTTATTATAACTTTTCATGCAGTTTGTGCCCTATAATGTTAGGTTACATTCTTTTGCTTTTTAACTTCAGTTTCATAAGATTTTTTTTTTACCTTGATATCTCTTAACTTCGTTCTCCTGAAATTTGCATCTTTATTATCATTATTATTATTTAGCTTACCTATACCTCTTTGTCTTTCACATTCTGCTTCTGATTTTCTGTCCCCCCGAGTGACGAAAAAGACCACACAAAGGAGGCATACGAGACTTAAGGTCAAAGTTCGCCAATCGATGTCAGGGGTGACAATTAAAGTTCAGGTCTATATTCAGGCGTGAATAACCCGTATGTAAAAGGCAGGCTGTGACACCTGGATAAAGAAAATGGGAAAACAATAAAGAAAATGAGAAGACAATAAAACTTGCTGGTGACAAAAAAAGAAAAAAAAAATCCGAAATGATAACAATAAAGGTGAATAGTTTAAGGCATATACAATAGCCCAAGCACATGAATGTATAAGAGCTTATATCCGATATGTATGAAACGTGCTTTCCCGGGAATTCAACTGATGAATAGCTAACGGAAGTATTGGGACGTGAAACAAACATGTAATAAATGGAGTTTTCTGTACACCCGCTAAAGCGTATAATCAAGGCCGCCGAAAATAGATCTATCTTTCGGTGGTCTCGGTATAATGCTGTATGAGTCGCGGCCCATGAAACTTTAACCACGGCCCGGTGGTGGTCTATCCTCTATCGTTGCCAGAAGCACGATTATGGCTAACTTTAACCTTAAATTAAATAAAAACTACTGAGGCTAGAGGGCTGCAATTTGGTATGTTTGATGATTGGAGGGTGGATGATCAACATATCAGTTTGCAGCCCTCAAGCCTGAGTAGTTTTTAAGATCTGAGGGCGGACAGAAAAAGTGCGGACGGACAGACAAACCGGCGCAGTAGTTTTCTTTTAGAAAAAACTAAAAATGAGAGATTCTCTGACCTCATTGAAATATTGTTACACAATCTTGTGAATGAATTGGAAACAGATCATGATGAAAATTGCATTGTGCTGAACATGAATATTTTGTGAAAGAAGCCCTGTCATTAAAGTGATAAATTCGTAGCGGTATGATATGTTTGAGTGATTTATGTTCCTGGAAACAATATTGCTGGGGATGACGTCATCCTGGAAAGAGAAACTTTTCCCGAATAAAATCTTGTTATGATCTTCATATATATAACACACTGTAGTGATACAAGAACAGAGATAACATTGGATGGATTATTGATAAATATATGACCAGTCTAACTTTTGAAGTAAATGTATGAATCTTTAAGCCTTGAGTGATTAATTGTACTGCAAAAATGTCATAAAGGCCACATGATAAATCTGTAACAAAAAAAAATGACAAAACATCATCAATTCACCAATCCTGAAGCACCGTAAAAAAAAAAAAATAGGAAAAACGTTACTCTGTTGGTGAATTGGTGAAGGGAATTTGTAATGCAAAGTGAGACATGCGCCATAACTTGTTCGATCCTCCCTGCCCTCCCAAAAATGTTACTTAACGCGTTCAAGATTGGCTTCTCTAACGCGTTCAAGAATGGCTTCTCTGTGATTGAAATGAATAAATCTGTTCTTCTAGTTGATAACATCCATAACATCCGTCAGATTGTTGGTAGACTCGTCGGTGTATGTGGCAAATAATGCTACCTTAAGAATGGAATGGATGAAATCATCCCTCAAGTTGATGATAAGCAGGAAGTTGGTGATAGGTTTGCTTACTTATGGAAGAAATGCTGTTACCAGATTCGTGACGTTATCCTTATCATCGAGTTGAGAACACGCTCGCTATTTTAGGCATCATCCATTAAGCTGGAAATGTTTATAAAGCTCATTGTAGTTAAATGTATTATAAATGGTATAAAAGGCACAAGAGTCAGGGACAACCGATGATGTTAAGGGGCGGAGTTTGGGGGGAAAAGAAGCTAAATTTATGAGGCATTTTATGAAAATAAGAACTGCCAATGGAAGCCCGCTACGTAATAAGTGCGCATATTTAATGGGTCGATTAGGTGTGGTGGCGTGAATTTATTACTATTAACCAGTTAATTTGTACGTATTAGCTTTGTCTGTCCGTCCGCACTTTTTCTGTCCACCCTCAGATCTTTAAAACTACTGAGGCTAGAGGGCTGCAAATCGGTATGTTGATCATCCACCCTCCAATCATCAAACATACCAAATTGCAGCCCTCTAGCCTCAGTAGTTTTTATTTTATTTAAGGTTAAAGTTAGCCATGATTGTGCGTCTGGCAACGATATAGGACAGGCCACCACTGGGGCGTGGCTGAAAGTTTCATGGGGCGCGGCTCATCAACATTATATCAAGACCACCGAAATATAGATCTACTGTCGGTGGCCTTGATTATACGCTGTAGCGGCTATACAGAAAACTCGATTGCGCCGAAGAAACTTCGGCGGATTTTTTACTTGTTCCTTTAGTTTTCAATGTAGTCAACATCAGCTTATAGTATTAAACCAGTGAGCCCTTACTTTATATTCTCCTCCAGTGTTCAATGTAAACAATGTCAGTTTTCTATATAAATAATAAAGTCTCTAGTCCTCAGTTTTACCACGTAGGTAAACGTCAGTTTTCAATATGAAACCAGTCAGCCCATACATTTTCTGTAAGTGTTCTATGTAAGTAATGTAATTTTTCAGTTTAAAACCAGTCCGTCCTGACATTTTCGTCAAGTGTTCAATGTTGTTAACGTTATTTTTTACATAACCAGTCAGTCCCTACATTTTCCTTAAGTGTCGAAAGTATTTAAGAGACTTTTTCAGCAAGACTAAAACGAGTCAGCCATTGCATTTTCCTCAAGTGTCGAAAGTAGACAACTCATTTTCAGTACAAGACCAGGCAGTCCCTACATTTTCCTCAAGTGTCGAAAGTAGATAACTCATTTGCAGTACAAGACCAGGCAGTCCCTACATTTTCCTCAAGTGTCAAAAGTAGATAACTGCCATTTTTCAGTATAAAACCAGTCAGTCCCGACATATACTCCTCTATTGTTCAATTTCCCCATCCCAGTCCGCTTTTCGAAAGACCGCCAGCCACCTCAGCAGAGCGCAGAGAACAGGCGAAAAGAATGAACGACAGACCGAGAGGAAATTAATCTCCCTCGAACCCAACAGAGGAAAAAGTTTGGTTGCGGCTCTTCCTCTCTTTTCATTAAGACCAACAATTAAAGGACACGACGGCAACTGCGGATCGGTTTGAAAAAACAGAAAAACAAAGGTTCTTTTAATCTTTCGCCTGTCAACTTTCATGGTCTGAAATCCACGTAATCCCCGGAGATTAAATGCGGTAGGTAATTGGGTTTCAACTGAATAAGTCCATAATGATCACAAAGCAGAGAGAGAGAGAGAGGGGGTTGGGGGGGTTGGGTTGGGGAGGTGGGTGTATGCGTGCGCACGGCTTACGATGTAACCGGGAATTAACCTAAGCATCCCATTTCTAGGTTTGCCAGTAAGAATAATTACATGAACACACACACACACACACTCACTCATTCCAAACCACTGAACGAGACAGGAAATTACATTTAATACCAGAACTCCCTCGAACATGCACAATATTGCCTTGTTAGAGGAACGAAAGAGTCCAAAGGATTAGAATTGAGCCATGAAAGACGGTACTGTCACAGTTTGACATTGCTTTGCAAATCTTTATAAATGTGAAGGAATAACGCTGGAAGGAACATAATTCAAAACTGAATCTGGAATTAAACTTAATACAAGTACATAAAAGGAGCAGAATTGCCTCCATTCAGATCTCTTCTTGTGACCCCCACCTCTTTAAATACTATCATCTAGAAGTCATAGATTGAAATGCTCAGTACACTGGGCTAGAAAAGGTAACAATCCAGCAAGTCATAATTTTGTCCCCCTGCTACTAATTAGTCATGACCGTAACAAGTGTAATAACCGACTTCAGTGTAGAGAAAAAATTATCCAATCAATTTGTGTAACTTTAACATTTTCTCGAGCACTGAATCCCGTTTACTGTAGGCATTATACTTAAGGCTCTTTGCAGCGTCCCTTCGGCCCCTAGCTGCAACCCCTTCCGTTCCTTTTAGTGTACCTCCGTTCTTATTCTTTTTCTTCTATCTTACTTTCCAACCTCTCCTAACAATTATTGTTTCATGGTGTAACTGCGAGGGTTTCGTCCTGTTGCACCTTTCAAACCTTTTCACTCTCTGTTTCCCTTGTCAGCGCTTTGGCCTAAATCTCATATTCCATTCCTTTCGAGCACTGAACTGCTGCAGTCATAACAACACTATTTTATCCACAGTATTTTATAAGATATAAAATATATATAAAAGGACACAGAAGAGAGACAGGAAATTGGAGGAGAGAATTCAAGTGGAGGCGATTATGATGCTTATAATCTACTATACTCGAGGATGTGAAATCCCTGTAAGGATATAAACAGGAGGGAGGTTGGAAATTGGGAGGATGAGGATTCTGGAGGCGATTCTACTCCATGTCATAGACTGACATAGAAATCGTGTGTTAATATCAAGAACGGCAGGGCTACAAAGGCATAACAACTCCTTTTGCCCAGTACCTCCTTAGCATATGAAATCTTCCCTGTTTGATTCGAAGAATGTAAGTATTCTATGGTAGGCATCCTTGAATGACGAACAAAATTAAGATTAAAAATAGATTCATTACTTAACGGGGGAAAAAATGTTAAAACGTTACTGGAATATTTTTGAATCTCTAACAATTAATGAACGAATTTTAGTCTTGAGTTACCGAATTCCAGGGGTTTTCTTTATAGTACTTGTCCAGCAGTTTAACAAATTGAATGTGCTGGTTTCACTCCCCTCCTCGTATGACATGTGAATTGATTACAATGGTAATAAGAAACTGCATGAAATTCACAGAGCCATTTTGCTTCCTTGTTGTGTAAAATGCGCTAGGTTTACTTCTGTGTAGTGTCCAACTGTTAGTGATTAACTGCATAAAATTATTACATTTCACCCAGTGAATTACTTCCGGTGTTGCTAGACTGTACAACAGATTAGTTTTATTATGTGACCATTCCGTAGTGGTAATTTATGGGGATGCAGGTCGATATCCTAATACGTCTTATGGAATTATTGTGGTACGTGTAAAGGAAATTGAAGGTTTTAATCAGCCAGTGTAGAATTCGGCGTAATTGCTTTCACAGTGAGTCATCAAACAAGCCATACAAAACTACATTTACAAGACAGACATAATTCGAAATACCACTAGAAAAACGTGTTGTGATAAATTTGTTCTCGATGAATCCACAGGGTGATTGTGAACTTGAGATTTTAGCTGCAACGGAGTTTAAAAGATGAAAATATCGAAAATTCAAGGGATAAAGACTAGCTTCAGTGAAGTTTTTGTCAGTTAGCCAGACGTTATTAGAAAATCGTGTATATATATATATATATATATATATATATATATATATATATATATATATATATAATATATATATATATATATATATATATATATATATATATATATAATCAGTAACAGGACCTCATTTAAACAGGACGGTATCGAACGGAGATTTTTGTTAAAAAAATGTTAAAAGTTTTCATGGAATTTTCTGTCCTCATCGTCCGGTAGCCGTAAAAATTTTACGGCTACCTGACAATGGGGACAGAAGAGCCCTTGAAAGCTTGTAGCATATTTTGAATAGAAATCTCCATTAGATACCATCCTGTTTCGATGAAATCTTTTTATTAATTCTGTTAATGCATAGAACAGTTGTACGACTGATCAAGTTTAATATATATATATATATATATATATATATATATATATATATATATATATATATATATATATATATATATATATATATATAATCTGTATACACACACTCACACACACAAATCCCAAAGTAACACATTAATAGATAACAATTACACAAATCGAGAGCATAACGTTGGAGTGTTTGCCCAGCAAACAATACGAGGCACCAACCATCACCTCACCCCCTCCCCCGACCTTCCCCCTTCCCAACCGCCACAGTGAACACGCCGCCACCCTGCTCATTCCAGTGAACTGGCCAGCAGCCACTTGGAGTGGAATATTTTCGACGTCAACCGTGAAATAGATACACACTTGGGAATTGGCGCTCCTGGAGGAGCGGTCGAGTTCGACATATAGCTACTGAATCCATTTGCGAGCGCAACGCGAATATCATTCGTGTCAATCTTCTGTTTTTTGTTTGTTTGTTTGTTTGTTTTAGTTTTTTTAGCGATTCGCCCTTAAATATACTTATTCTCTTCATCGGCAAATTAAAGCGAGACTGGTTTTATTTTGATTTTCGGAATGTGAATATATTTTATTTCTTTTTTTTTTCTATTTAGGTCGCGTATGAAGTTTGGTTTCATATATGGTTTTTTTTATGTCAGGTTGTATTTGAATAAAGATGCCATAAATGTTGTCATCCACATCAGGTTGTATTTTAACGGTAATATCATAAATGTCACCTGCATCACTTGAGGCTCCCCTCTAGATTTCACGACCTCGGAGTTATAAATTTACTGGATATTGAAAGTCGATGTTTAACAAAATTTTCATGGTTTATAGACCAAAGCGGACGTTGCTCATTCACCGCCAGTGAAAGCCCCTGAGAAACAGACCGATTGAAGTACTTCTGGAAGCATCGTAGAATGACGAGAATTCTGTATTCTGGAAGCATATGCTGCGAAGGATTTCAAGAAAAACTAAGAAGAGAAGATCTGGATTCTGGAAGGAAATCTGTTTGGAAAGGAGAGAAAATCATTAGCGATAGCATTGAATTTGTTTAAACGCTTTTGACTTAAGATTCTCGAAGATTTATAAGCTTTATTATTTTGAATTAATAATAGGCGTTAAATAAACCGTTATTATTATTATTATTATTATTATTATTATTATTATTATTATAATAATAACAATAACAATATTCCTATCATATATAATTAAAATTACAATGAAGTAATGCTTGTTCTCGTACATCTGTTAGTAAACACTCACGATCGTTATGTTATTAATTTCCTGAACGTAACGTCGAGTACCATTTTTATGCTAACATAATGTTCGGCGCCGGCCGCGAGGGAGGTAACGTTAAAGAAGTTCAACAGCTAGGAAGGAATGGAAATTGAAAGGCAGAAAGGCACGTAACTGGTGATTGCAGAGACGCTACAGAGCATCTTTAGTTTCGTCAACAGTATGCCACGCAGGGCAAACTGTAAACGATACTCATTATGGAGTAGACAGAGACGATTCAAAAGTAGATCTCTGAGAGGAAATGGTAAAACATTATGTGCTTTTGTAATGTTGAAAGATCGTATACGAGGGTCATATACAAAAATTCAATGTGGTGCTCAGTTGCAGTTAATCTGCTTAGGCGTCCATTGCATTGATATATATTCCAACATGATTATGATGTAATCTTTTTGTTTTGAAAATGTATCTTGTATAGGCATTATATATATATATATATATAATATATATATATATATATATATATATATATATATATATATATACATATATATGTATATATATATTTATATATATATATATATATATATATATATATATATATATATATATATATATATACATTACATACAC
>JANJGK010000024.1:32466557-32478287 GCA_039081455.1 Macrobrachium rosenbergii | reverse complement strand
AATGGTTGCTAGACCTTTCGATAGATGGTCCTTTGCTAGCAGACTGACGAGAAATCTAAAAGTAAGTTTACAAGAAAGGTCGTATAATTGACAGGTATGTCACTCCGTTGTTTCATTTTCCCTTTCATTTGCCTGTATTTATCTATTCATCACGTTTCATATATCTTTGTGATTAAGTTATACTCGTACAAACATATATATATATATATATACATATATATATATATATATATATATATATATATATACATATATATGTGTCTGTGTGTGGGTGTAATGTATGTATATGTATATGTATGTATGTATGTATGTATATAAGCTTACATAAACACGTGAAAGCTATAATGAACGGGATCTGGAGGAAGGACAATGGAATAAGATGTTGCGTTTAATATATGTTAGAACAAACATAAAAAGGAGTGTTATTGAGACGAAATGAAATATATGAAAACAGAAAATGTGAGGAAGAAACAAAAAAATAAGACTGAAAAACAATGAACGTCATTATTGGAGAAGAGTATTAAAGAAAAAACATGAAAAACAAACGATAAAAAGACAGTGAAGCAAAAAAAAAAAAACGAATGAAGATAAAAGACAAACGGAGACTTGGGAAGCACAGCTGCAATTTTTTCGAGTCTCTCTCTCTCTCTCTCTCTCTCTCTCTCTCTCTCTCTCTCTCTCTCTCTCTCTCTCTCTCAAGGCATTGAAAGGACAGTAACTTATTTAGAAACTCGGGCATTTTTTATTCAATAAATTCGAAGACCGTGGAATTAAGAAGTTAGATTTAAAGAATTCAGTTTAGGTCTTCCCGTCATTCCATTTGTATCTTCAAAACATCGGGTAGATGTCGTTAGCACCGCGAAAGAAGAGACACGATAGAATATTCCCCGATCCCTTTCCGAATGTACAGTAAGTAGGTTTGAATAGAAATGAAAGGTGCCTAGATAACAAATGGCTGTGTCTCGTTTGAATTCAGGTGTATGTGTTTGTGTATATATATAATATGTATATATATACAGATAAATGTGTATATATATATCTGTATATACAGATATATATCACATTTATCTGTATATATATATATATATATATATATATATATATATATATATATATATATATATATATATATATATTATATAAAGAGAGAGAGAGAGAGAGAGAGGAGGGGGTGGTGAAAAGTTTTAAATTTTTTCTAGAAGGATAAACTACAAAGAAATACCATAAATTATGAAATAATGAGACTAAAATATTAGCAATGAAAGAAATGTCTCGGAAGCGAAAGTTGGAGTACATTTGAAGGAAGGGAGCAGACCTCTCTTATATGGAAGGTAAGTGCGGATGTGGTGTTTAAATAAAAAAAAAAAAACGAAGCTGTTGAATAACAAAAATTGCAAGGTACACTTTTAGAAAGGAGGCTAAAAGGAGTATTGAGATGTGAAGGAAACGACAAACGCGCGCGCGATGTAGGTCAGATCCGGCAAAAAGGATTTTTCGGAGCGATCGGAAGAAAGAAGGAAAAGGAAAGCTTAAAAAAAAAAGTGTTCGATAGATGGCGTGGCAGATGCGTGGCAATGATAAGCCTTACTGCGCCCAAGCTTGTGTGGCAGAAGACAGAAAAAGGCGGCGTAGTTTTTGAAAATGGGTTGGCGCCCTGTTAAGGGCCTTTCGTGGAGTTTCATAACGATGCTGACGGAGAGCGAGCTTTGCGCACAGTTGCTTCAGCCTTTTTCGGGCAGTGAAAAGGAAAAGGATGTGGCAGAGACATTATCTCGTATTTCTTGTGAACCTCTTCCTCTTTACTGGCGTGTAAACAACTCTTGCACACACACACACACACACACACACACACACACACACACATATATTATATATATATACACGCATATATATATGTGTGTACGTATGTATATATGTATTATATATATATATATATATATATATATATATATATGTATGTATGTATGTATGTATGTATATATATAAAGATAAAGATAAAAAGGCCCAAAAAACACTGTTTGCATGTTGCAACAATATATTTCGAGCACTTCCTTTTGTGCCCCAGTGAACAGGGGGCACAGAAGGAAGTGGTCGAAATATGTGGTTGCAACGTTCAAATATTCAAACAGTGTTTTATGGGCTTTTTATCTTCGTATTATACTGTCGTATTACAGTAAAAGACATTTATATATATATAATATATATATATATATATATATATATATATATATATATATATATATATATATATATATATTATATATACATATGTATGTGTGTGTCAGAGAGTCAAATAATCCGAAGGTAAGCTGTGACGCGATAGACAGTCCTCATCAGACAGATGGACAGAAAGAGAAACAGAAAAGTAGTAGTGTCACATAAACGAATTTGCGCGAGAATAATCCCATCACCAATACCAGCATGTGAGAAAAATAAAATCAACTTCAGCCTCCGACTTTGGACGAAAAGTTTCCATCACAACAAGGTTTCTAAAGCTTTTCAAGATGCCTCCTACGCTTCCTCTTCCCTCCTCCTCTTCCCCACCCCCGCCCTCCTCCTCCTCCTCTTCCCCACCCCCGCCCTCCTCCTCCTCCTCCTCCTCCTCACCACGTCCCACGTTTTCGAAAGCCATCTTCTCCATTCCCAAAAGTAACTTATCGCAAGTTTTTCGCGTGGGTGGAGAGAGAGAGAGAGAGAGAGAGAGAGAGAGAGAGAGAGAATGTGTAACGAGTATGTAAGGATAAGTCTCATCTATATAATGGACACTGAAATGCATTTGTATGACATGAGAGAGAGAGAGAGAGTTACATTTTATGGGGAAAAAGCCTGCCAAGATAAGCCTCATTCAAGTAATGGACATCAGAATTCACTTTTCCGCGCAGTAGACCCTCTGAAACACCCTTCTTATTTTAGCCAGACGAGTCTGGCATACGTGTGAATCTATTGTTTTTTTTTTTTTTTTTTTTTTAAAGGCCTCTATACTTAAGAGATGGACAAATCAGTCACGTGATCAGAGTAGTGAATTGCTTAGAGTCACAACGCCCTTCAAACCACCTTTTCTTAGATATAATTGGTTAAAAAAAATCATTTTTTGAGTCTTTTTTAATCATACGTTGTGGTCACTTCGTTTGCAGTTCTATTTTGCTAATCGTAGTTTTTTTTTTCTTTTGTTTTGATGCCTCATAAAAACACATTTTTTGATGCAGGTTTATCTCTCTGCTTCCCTTCTTTCTTCGGCTTTCTCTCTTCTTTTATCAGTTTCTGTCGGTTTGATCAAGATATGGTCATCAGGTTACTGTCATACCATTCTCTGAATAAAAAAAAAAATACAGATACTTATTTGGAACTTAACGCCCTAACTTTATTCTAGACCTTCATTAAAGTCAAGGATATTTTTTTCTGTTATATAAAACATTGGAAGAGATTTCATGAAAGTTTTCCAACGGGCTTTTCAAATTGATTTCACTGAGAGTGAAAAAGAATAAGAATAATGAGGGAGTTAAATAAGGAGTAGATTTCTTACTGAAAGTAAAAAGTTGTTTCAAGTAATGGAAATTACTGAAAGATTTATATGACTCACAAAATATTAGTTGGTATTATTTACTGAAGACTATGAAAATGTAATTTCTGTTATTTTGGAATTAGAAAAATTAATATGATGACCAATAAAAATTCAAGGTACGTGAATCATAATGTTTCAGGCATACTAATACCAAGATTTTCGACATACCCAAAATATTTTAAGTCGCGCAAAAAAAAAAAAAAAAAAAAAATGGTGTGAATTTTAATATTTTACTAAGATGTACCTTCATTTTAGGGCTAGCCTCAGCCTGACATGATTCATGCTTATGACGTTTATCAAACATATTTGCATATTTATGAATAGCGCCGAGAAACACCAAGGGTAGCATGATATGGGAATGTACCTTAGAGCGTGGTTGAGTTTACACGTTGGTTTAATGGCAGTTGGTTTAATAGCTGAGTCAGATCAGATATGTTGTTTGTTAAAACTGCAGTGCTAAATTTAATTTGAATTTATTATCATGGAGCACCAATGATATTGTTAATGGGTGTTAGATTTTAATTCCGTCATGACCATCTCTCTCTATCCTCAGCCTGTACTGTTTCAGTATACTCTCTCTCTCTCTCTCTCTCTCTCTCCATTTATAGCCCAGGGATCGCCAAGGAAGGAACTTTGTCGGATCATCATTTCAAAAGGAAAAAAATTGCAACTTCCGTAGGACGGAGTATTACTGGAAAAGACACCAGTTTGCGGTAGCTCGTATAGGAAGACTGTATAAGAAACAGCTTTGGAACATCATATACTTATATGTAATGACCATCGAAAGTCGTAGAAAATGCGCATAAAATTTCATGAGAATCGGATAAGAAAAAAAAAAAAGTTAATGACACCATAAAATTAAAAAGATTCTCGAGCAGCTGCGAGACTAGCAGGAGAGAGAGAGAGAGAGAGAGAGAGAGAGAGAGAGAGAGAGAGAGAGAGAGAGAGAGAGAGAGAGAGACGGGGCAATGAGATACAAAGCAGTATGATGACAGGGATGGGATAATGAAGTAAATCGGGTAGAGAAGCAAAAAATAAACGACGTTGAACGAATTATTACTATGAACCCTATTCATATGGAACAAGCCCACCGAAGGGGCCATTGATTTGAAGTTCAAGCTTCCAAAAAATATGGTGTTCATTTGAAAGAAGTAACAGAGGGTAATAGGAAACACTGAAAAAAGAGATCAGTTACTAAGAAAGAAAAGTTAACAAATTAATAAAACAAAATAGATAAAAATGTAAGTAAATCATTAAAATCCATGATGAATTGTTTAGGGGCAAAACAAAGAGCATAACAAAGTATAATAAATAATGAAAGCCAGGAGTAAAAGAGAAATGAGAGTGAGAAGATCGAACAGAACGTGGTGAAATAAGATGAGAAATAAAAATAACAGTAAACTGCATCGACGAGTGAAGACATAAAGAAGAATCCAAACAAGCAATAAAGGAAATGCCTATGAGGAAGAAGAAGAAGAAGAAGAGGAACAAGAGCATGAAAGGAGAGGAAGAGGACCATGACCATGTCCAGGGGATGTCTGGAATGGCATTAAAGAACGTATTTCCAGAATCTCATGGAATGGAATGACGGCGAGAAGAGCCCAAAGCCTCATGAGAGAGAGAGAGAGGAGAGAGAGAGAGAGAGAAGGAAAAAAAGAAGTCGAGGGTGCGTGCCTTCATAAGTCGAGGGTCAGTAGCATCACAGAAGGGCCGGATGAGAAGGGACACCGTTCCATGCAAATCCAAGCCCTTTGGCCCTCTTCACAAACATCTGCAACATCAACAGCAACAACAACAGCTGAAGATGTGTTCGTGTGGGTGTCGGTTTGTATTAGTGTGTGCGCGTGTGGGTTTGTGTGTGTATGTGTATGTGTTTGTTTGTTTGTACTGATATGAGTTGTATGAGAAACGAAGAGAGAGAAAGTTATGAAATGACAGTTAACGTCAACTCCAATTTACATTGATCATTTTTAGATATATGACTGAAACGTTAAACAGTTTTGGGGCAAAATTGTATTTATTCAAAGTAGTTCTTTCTACCTTGTAGGTACAAAATTATGAAAATCTGTCATAGCCAATTTTTTATTTAATCATTTATAGATAATAACACACAGCCTCACACATAGGTTACCCGCATAGTTGATGCCTATGCGTACAGTACACACATGCAATATACAGTATATATATATATATATATATATATATATATATATATATATATATATATATAATATATATATATATAATATTTCACCATTTGCCTTTTTCTGCATGAAGGGGTGACACCAGAAGGGTATTACCTCTAGTTTCTCAGTTAGTCGAGAGTGAATTGCTAGCCTCAAGCCTTTTTCTTGACCCTAGGAGTTGCTGGTAGCCATTTACAGTCCACTAACCCATCCCTAGTTGCAGAAAGTGTAAAGTCATGTTCAAGTAGATCTGTCAGACTGAGATAGTTTTGAAATCGGGACCATGCTGTGGAAGTCCCCT
This sequence comes from Macrobrachium rosenbergii, assembly GCA_039081455.1. Lineage (NCBI taxonomy): Eukaryota > Metazoa > Arthropoda > Malacostraca > Decapoda > Palaemonidae > Macrobrachium > Macrobrachium rosenbergii. Next base: position 32,472,238 of record JANJGK010000024.1, on the reverse strand, counting down.
CCGATACCACTGAGCTATATATATATATATATATATATATATATATATATATATATATATATATATATATATATATATATATATATATATATATATATATATATATATATATATATATATATATAATATACAGTAGTATGTATATGGAAATATATATATAAATTCTATATTCACATACATACATACGCCAACGTGTTTATGAAAACATGAAGTAAATTCTTCGAACCAAATGGAAAATGGTAAAATGCTGAAAATATTTCTTAACCCTTAAATCTTTGCATCACGGAAATATTGCATCCCGTCCGACTCACGGATGTTGATGTTTCCATATTTTAGGATCTGCATTTTTTATTTGATAGTAAACAAGTTTGTACGACTTTGAGCAGCATTATAAAAAGTATATTTGTTAACTAGAAATACTAATGTTTTCATTTTCGGAAAACTTAAAGTTAGACGCATTTTCCCAGCTGAGTTTATTCTTGTAACGATTTTTTAATTTGTTCTTAACGATTTTCAAAAGAAACTGAACACTAAAAGAGCTGAGAAGTATTACAAAAGTATATTTTTTAAGTACAAATACATATATTTTCACTTTTGAAAGAGTTATAATTAAACGCATTACCCCCAACTTTGTTTATTTTTATTAAGATTTTTTAGTGTATTCGTATTAATTTCTAAAAGAAGTTCTTTTTAGTTTATACGTATCAGTTTTCAAAAGAAACTGAACACTAGAAGAGTTGTTTTATACACGTACAAACAAACACAAGTGCGATGTCCTAATTAGAATATAAAGAAGGGAAGGTAGACTTCGTCTTTTGGCGAGAAATCTCAAAATAAATCTCGCGGTACTACTTGATATACACAGCCCCCTCACAGAGGAGGCAAAAATCCAATACTCCTCTTCTTTTTCCTCCACCTTCTCTCCTACTTCCTCTCGGGTTTCGCCCTCTTCTGATCCTCCTCCTCCTCACATTCTGCTTCTTGCTTTCTCTCTTTCTTTGCCTTGGGGAAAAAAAATTCAAGTTTTCGTTTTGGATAATTTTTTATCAGTGTCTCAAGATCTGCTCAAGAGACCACACTCATCATTTATGTCAGGTTTTTCTGATATGTCGTTCACTGATAGATAGATGTAAAGAGAGAGAGAGATCTGTGAAGTGAAGAGAAATTGATGAGCTTGTGTGAATAATAAGTGAAGAAACCTTGAGGATAATTTTAAGGAGAGAGAGAGAGAGATATATCTATGAAGTGAAGAGAAATTGATGAGCTTGCGAGAATAATAAGTGAAGAAACCTTGAGGATAGTTTTAAGGAGAGAGAGAGAGAGAGAGATTTATGAAGAGAAGAGAAATTGATAAGCTTGTGTGAATAATAACTGAAGAAACCTTGAAGATTGTTTCAAGGAGGGAGAGAGAGAGAGAGAGAGAGAGAGAGAGAGAGAGAGAGAGAGAGAGAGAGAGATCTATGAAGTGAAGAGAAATTGATGAGCTTGTGTGAATAATAACTGAAGAAACCTTGAAAATGTTTTTAAGGAGAGAGAGAGAGAGAGAGAGAGAGAGAGAGAGAGAGAGAGAGAGGAGAGAGAGAGAGAGAGAGAGAGAGAGAAGAGAGAGAGAGAGAGAGAGAGAGAGAGAGAGAGAGAGAGAGATCTATGGAGTGAAGAGAAATTGATGAGCTTGTGTGAATAAGAACTGAAGAGACCTTGAAGATAGTTCTAAGGAGAGAGAGAGAGAGATCTATGAAGCGAAGATAAATTGATAAGCTTGTGTGAATAAAAACTGAAGAAACCTTGAAGATAGTTGTAAGGAGAGAGAGAGAGAGAGAAAGAGAGAGAGAGATATCTATGAAGTGAAGAGAAATTGATGAGCTCGTGTGAATAATAACTGAAGAAACCTTGAAGATAGTTTTAAGTAGAGAGAGAGAGAGAGAGATCAATGAAGTGAAGAGAAATTGATGAGCTTGTGTGAATAATAACTGAAGAAACATTGAAGATAGTTTTAAATAGAGAGAGAGAGAGAGAGAGAGAGAGAGAGAGATCTGTGAAGTGAAGAAAAATTGATGAGCTCGTGGTGAATAATAACTGAAGAAACCTTGAAGATAGTTTTAAGGAGAAGGAGAGAGAGAGAGATATCTATGAAGTGAAGAGTAATTGATGAGCTTTTGTGAATAATAAACTGAAGAAACCTTAAGATAGTTTTAAGGAGAGAAGGAGAGAGAGAGAGACATTTATGAAGTGAAGAGTAATTGATGAGCTTTTGTGAATAATAACTGAAGAAACCGTGAAGATAGTTTTAAGGAGAGAGAGAGAGAGACTCTCATCCACTCGGCCATGTCCAAAATTTATGTGTTTTTAACCTCCGCTTCTTGGAAAACCGGGGATGATTCCCAGTACCGAAGAGCCAGTCGCTCTTTTTAAAAGTGATTTGATTTTCAACTAGGAGACAAAAAAGTAGAAGGAAAAGAAAAAGATTGAGGAGACGGCGCTTGGACTGACGCCATCAGCGAGAGAGAGAGAGAGAGAGAGAGAGAGAGAGAGAGAGAGAGAGAGAGAGAGAGAGAGAGAGGAAAATAAAATGCAAAAAAACCGAGTAGAAAAAAAGATAATCCGGAAAGATTATAAAACCTTGTGTTTTACGAGGAAGAAGAAACGATTGATCTGAGACATCTTCATCTATCATATATGAGAGAGAGAGAGAGAGAATGAAGACGTGCAGAGATGAAAAAGAATAATGCACAGAAGAATTTTTTTTTTTTTTCTGTTTAAACGCCGTGTTTTTCCAGGAAGAAATGATTGATCCGGGGCAACTCTCAATCTGTCTGATAAGGAACGCGCCATCAAATAGAATATTGTTATGATTTTTGTTCCGGTCCTTTGATCGCGGATCGGGGAGAATTATAATTTTTTACGACCGCGCGAGTAAATATGGCCGATATGATTCTGTGTGCGTGTGTGTGTTTGATCAGCGGAAGCGGTTTACGGGATAGCTCGCCAGATAATCTTTCACTAATAAACTGAATATCATTGCGCCATAATCCTCTTACGTATTATGTATTTGAAATGCGATTTTACAAAGCACTGCCTAAAGCCCTCACGGTGCAGGCCACCATTTTCCCCCTCTCATTTTTGTTGCGATGGGTATCATCGTTTGTTCACATAAAGGAGAGTTCGTTCACGAAATACCTTTCATTTTTTCCATGCAGTTTTCCCTACTTTTGTACAACTGCTTTTTTTCAGAAGGGAAGTGGTGTAACTGTTTCCGTAGCAATAATAATAATAATAATAATAATAATAATAATAATAATAATAATAATACTTTCAGTACTACCACCTCAATTACATGTGATGACATTTCCTACTCATGTTCCCCTCTCAGCAATCTTTGAAGTTTCAGGACTGGTGTCTCTTTTGGAAGCCTCTTTTGGTAGTATTGCTGTTCTTTACATCTGATCATTTTGCTTTGTACCCTTTAAACACAACCTTGCCTAAGCCAGTGCTATAAGCTCACCCACACTCATTTAGGCACGTGAATGAGACACTCCTGCGTACGTCAAACTCAGTGACTTTATGCTGCCACGCTGAATGGAAAGTAATAAAACCTTCAGTGGAATTGAAATTCCCATGTGGAAAAACGCATTCAACATTCAGTATGCGGTTGACATTGCCACAGCAATGGGCTGAATGTCTGTTATTACCTTTATCTCACTTCTGATACACACTCGTATATACATTCCTACAAAAATGTCCTGCTTTCTGACTACACTTCTGCTTATGACAGCTCTAATTCAACTCTATTGGCATCTTTTTATAGTCAAAGTATAGTTGGCACCACTTCATTGTTCCTGTCATACTAACCTTTGAGAATTTGGATTTCACCTGGGAGGTTGTTGTGCCAGAATATGAATCTCTGAGGTGACAGATGTGTTATGTTCACACCTATTCTGTCTGTTAAATATTCTGTTATTAATATATTGTTGACAGGTCTTGCACCAGTGTAATTTAATTAATTCAGTTTATGATTTAGTTTGAAAATGCGTAGCATTTACATCATCTAATTATCCACAAAGGTACTTAGCTCAAACATCCCCCCACCCCCCAAAAAAAGTAATAAAAGAAAAAATAAGAGTCGACCTCGTCTGTGCCACCAGTGCAGTTTTTGCTAAGAACATTTTTTATTGCCCTTTGTGGAACCCCAGGGTAATCATTTGCTGGTAACTTTAAGATGTATAGAAGACTTTAAATACAAAGAGCCTGTCGGGAGGAATTCTTGGCAAAAATTGTTCTTATGGCTTTTGTATTTAATTCCCTCTGCAAACTAACTTTCAAGACTTTCATTTTTTTTTTTTTTTTTTTTTTTTTTTTTTTGCTCACGGAAGTCTATTTTCGTACCGGTCTACTCCGGCAGGGAAAGATCTATCTTTTGTATTTGGTTTTTTAAATGACTGCTTCTTCAGTTATATGGCGTTGCAGGGGGAAGACCACTGTTTGGAGAGAGAGAGAGAGAGAGAGAGAGAGAGAGAGAGAGAGAGCAATAACAGAAGGTCCGAGGGTTTGCGATATTGTCTAGTTCCATATTCAAGAACACTCTTGAGACTTTTATCTAGACAGTAATATCGCATTTTGCCTCTCTCTCTCTCTCTCTCTCTCTCTCTCTCTCTCTCTCTCTCTCTCTCTCTCTCTCTCTCTCTCTATAAACCTCTTGCCTAAAGATCATTCTTTCTTGTAAGGTTTTGTAAAATCTATCCCTAATAGCCAATCATTACAATTCCTTAGATATGACTCTTTGTTTCCAACTTTATTTCAAAACTTAAGGTTTAATTTCCCTTCAATCTCGTGGTCGCATCGTTATGCTTCTAATAGATTCTGACATTAAAAGCATATGACGAAATTCTCATGGTCATTATATATAAAATTACAAACTGTAATTTACATATATCGATAACATGGTTGATTAGATCCCTGAATGCGTCATAAATTGAAGTCAAAGGCGATTCATATTTGACCTTCATATGAAAGCATTCATATTTGACCTTCATATGAAAGCGCTTTGACCAAGGCAAAGGAGACTCCGTGAAAATGCCGAGCGATTAGGAATAACTAAAATGTGTGGAATATATTAGTTCGCGAAAGCCAACCGCGGTGGTCCCCAGAGTCTCTCTCCCCTTCTCGTTTTGTTTAGCTGGAAAACTGTTTTTCCTCAAAGAAGTACTTCGGTGTTTTTTTTTTTGGGGGGGGGGGGTGCATGAAATTGCTTTAGCGAAAGGGAAATGAGTTGGTTGTGGGCCAACTCTCCCCGGAGAGGTCAAATTGTTTCGTTGTGTGGAGCTATTCGGTATCGGTGTGGCGTGTAAATAGAAGTATAACGTTTATCTGTGATGGAGTATTAATGGCATATTCATTTATAATTACATACCTCTGCATTTGCATATGCACATGTAACTTTCGACATTTTTGTGCTAACTACAGTATTTATGTTGTAGGGTAATGTACACACACATATATATATAATATATATAAATAAATATGTATATATATATATATATATATATATATATATATATATATATATATATATATATATATATATATGGTTCGACCCCACGGGACGGTGGACTTATTATCAACTAAAAAATTCCCCTTCGGTAACATATATGAAAATATATTATTTCCGAGGTAGAGCGAATTGG
>JANJGK010000024.1:32434057-32461557 GCA_039081455.1 Macrobrachium rosenbergii | reverse complement strand
TCTCTCTCTCTCTCTCTCGCTTATGCTTCTTATTCTACTCCCCTTCCTCCTCATCCTTCCTTCTACACTATCGCCCCTCCGCCCAGACGCCCTCCACCCCCCCCACCCCACCCCTACCCCTCCGGCTCCATCCTCTTATCCTTGTAGGAGCTTTGCAAGGAGATCCTTTCCAGATGTCACATATCCCTGACTTTTCTTTATCCACTTCACCTGAAGAAATCTCAAATTGAGAGGAAAAAATCTGCTTTGAAGTGATAACTCTTTCCTTTCAGAAGCCCTTATTACATTTTTGTGTCGCCCTGTCAAGTTCTTTTGAATGCAGGGCCTTTCGCCCACGGACTGATAGGTTTTATCAGGTTGTTGTAACTTTTCGTCATCGTCGGACTGAAGGAAACGTTTAATGTTGTCACAGTACGTGGAGCTGTTTTATTCAAAAGCAAATGTTTAATGTTGTCAAAGCTCGTGAAACTCTTTTATTAAAAACCAAGTGTCTAGTGTTGTCAAAGCACGTGGAACTCTTTCATTACAAAACAAAGTGTTTGATGTTGTGTGAAAGCACATAAAAATTCTATTAAAAACCAAGTGTTTAATGTTGTCAAAGCACGTGGAACTCTTTTGTTAAAAACTAAATGTTTAATGTTGTCAAAGCACATGGACCTCTTTTATCAGAAACCAAATATTTAATGTTGTCAAAGCACGTGGAACTCTTTGTTAAAAACCAAACGTTTAATGTTGTCAAAGCACATGGACCTCTTTTATTGAAAACCAATGTTTAATGTTGTCAAAGCTCATGAAACTCTTTTATTAAAACCAAATGTTTAATGTTTTCAAAGCACGTGGGACTTTTATTAAAAGCCCAATTTTTAATGTTGTCAAAGCACGTGGAACTCTTAATAAAAACCAAAAGTTTGATGTTGTCAAAGTTCGTGGAACTCTTTTGTTAAAAACCAAGCGTCTAATGTTGTCAAAGTACGTGGAACTTTATATTAAAAACCAAGTATTTAATGTTGTCAAAGCACTTGGAATTCTTTTTATTAAAAAAGCAAGTTTTTAATGTTGTCAAAGCAATTGGAACTCCTTTATTCAAAACCAAATGTTTAATGTTGTCAAAGCACGTGGAACTCTTTTATTCAAAACTAAGTGTCTGGTGTTGTCAAAGCACGTGGAACATTTTATTAAAAACCAAGTGTTCAATATTGTCAAAGCACGTGGAACTATTTCATTAAAAAACAAGTTTTTAATGTTGTCAAAGCACTTGGAACTCTTTTATTAAAAACCAAGTGTCTAATGTTGTCAAAGCACGTGGAACTCTTTCATTACAAAACAAAGTGTTTGATGTTGTCAAAGCACGTAGAACTTTTATTAAAAACCAAATGTTTAATGTTGTAAAAGCACTTGGAAGGCTTTTATTAAAAACCAAATGTTTAATGTTGTCAGAGCACGTGGAACTCTTTCATTGCAAAACAAAGTGTTTGATGTTGTCAAAGCACGTAGAACTCTTATTAAAAACCAAATGCTTAATGTTGTCAAAGCACTTGGAATGCTTTTATAAAAAACCAAATATTTAATGTTGTTAAAGCACATGGACCTCTTTCATTATAATCAATATGTCTAATGTTGTCAAAGCTCGTGAAACTCTTTTATTAAAATCCGAATGTTTAATATTTTCAAAGCACGTAGGACTTTTATTAAAAACCAAATTTTTTATGTTGTCAAAGCTCGTGGAACTCTTATTAAAAACCAAATGTTTGATGTTGTCAAAGCTCGTGGAACTCTTTTATTAAAAACCAAGTGTCTAATGTTGTCAAATCACGTGGAACCCTTTTATTCAAAACCAAGTGTTTAATGTTGTCAAAGCACGTGGAACTCTTATTCAAAACCAAATGTTTAATGTTGTCAAAGCACTTGGAATCTTTTATTCAAAACCAAATATTTAATGTTGTCAAAGCACGTGGAACCCTTTTATTCAAAACCAAATGTTTCATGTTTCAAAGCACTTGGAACTCTTTTATTCAAAACCAAATGTTTAATGTTGCCAAAGCACTTGGAACTCTTTTATTCAAAACCAAATGTTTAATATTGTCAGAGCACCTGGAACCCTTTTATTCAAAACCAAATGTTTATTGTTGTCAAAGCACGAGGAACTCAATTATTGTAAGTGGGTGAATAAAGTAAGCACAACGATTGATACACTAAAATCACACTGATCAAATTTTCGGAAGTTGACTTAACACCGTGAAACCCAGGAAGTATGTCTTGGTGCAGTAAAGCTGTTTTGAAGTGCAAAGACGGACCCAGTAAATAGTTAAACATTTTCAAAAAGAACTAAAAATAATCTTCTTCATTCTGACTCCACTGCAATCACTTTATTGTTGTCGTAGTAGTCGAAAAAATTTTGTTTGTTCATCATCAAGGTGATTATTTAAAACTTGCAATCTTTTCCTCTCGGGGGATTGCAACACATGCAAAAAAGTTTACACAACTAAACAGTGGAGAAGTGGCGCGTTCAGCCTCGAGATAGACGGTGGATGTTGTTGTGATCTACATAAACACGGAAATGGTTATGATTATTAAAGTACAGAAACAGAAAAAAAAAAAGATATGAGGTTGACTTTGGCGAAGGTATGCAGCACGAAGGATTCGATTCAGTCTCCGCTCATTTTTTCATTTATCTGTCATTTCATGTTTCTCCCAATTAAAATATTTCTTTATTTTACCGTTGCTCTGCCTCATTTTCTTCCTCCACTTGTAATTTGCGGAATGAACCTTATCTTTTCATCATATTTCTCCTTCTATCTCTCATTCTCTTCCCATCCCTTACTTATCTCTTCACCACCGTTTCTCTTATCAGCCCTCCACAATTCTCTCCTCTCTCTCTCTCTCTCTCTCTCTCTCTCTCTCTCTCTCTCTCTCTCTCTCTCTCTCTCTCTCTCTCTCCATTCCCATTTTCGTAACCTTCTTCCCCTTTCGTGACTTTTAGCCATTGGTCCAAATCAAAGGGGGATTAGTAAAAGTCTCCCAAAGAGGCCTTTTACAGAACGGGAATCGATGCGGGTGGAAAGTAAAACGCGAAGCGAAAAAAAATGCAACGGAGAGAAAGAATGAAAGAGAGAATAAAAAGGGAATATACAAATGAACCTAAGTGCAAAGGAACGCTTTGCTGCTCCGGGGAAAATGCTCTCAGATTTTTTCGTTTTTTGTCTTTTTTTACAATTGCTTTTTTGGATTTCTGTTTTTCTTATTTTTTAAGTTTAATAGTTATTCTTGCCATGGATTTATGGACGAGATAAAATAGAAAAGATATATATATAATATATATATATATATATATATATATATATATATATATATATATATATATATATATATATATATATATATATATATATATATATAATATATATATATATATATATATATATATATATATATATACATACACACATATATATACATATATATATTATACACAAACACACACATATATATATATATATATATATATATATATATATATATATATATATATACATAAATAAATATGTCAGGACTTTGCCTCTCTCTGTTGTACAATTTTCTGGCATTGGCTGTTTCTTGCTTTATTTTTTATATTAATTTTTACTTTTCTGCTCCTTCATAGTGGTTGCACCCAAGGATGAAATCTTGAGTGATTACAGATAATATGCTCCTTTTGACATATGCATTGGGTTAATTGGGATTAAAAACGTTGCATGACACACACGTATATTTATATGTATGTATGTGTATGTATACATATATAATATATATATATTAAATGTATATCTGTCTTTGTATGTGTGTGTGTGTGGGTATATGTAAATACATACGGATTTACATACACATACACTCTCAAACGCACATCTCCCCAATACAGTGCCATTAACGAACAAGCTACAACACAGCAACCATTGCGCAACATTCTCTCTCTCTCTCTCTCTCTCTCTCTCTCTCTCTCTCTCTCTCTCTCTCTCTCTCTGTGGTAGTTAGCCCAATTGTACACCAGCTCTCGGAGAGAAGTACTACTTCTGAAGTGAGAGAGCATTCACAGGACCCTGGTTCATTTGCCTCGCGTGATGATGAAGCTGCCTAGGATCCTCCCTTCCCTCTTCCGCCGAGGATATTTGGGTCGAGCAAACACCAAGGCGATACAACACGCTCGTGTAAGCTTCTAAAAGGAAAGAGAGAGAGAGAGAGAGAGAGAGAGAGAGAGAGAGAGAGAGAGAGAGTGTGGCGGGGTTGGGGGGGGGAGCATGCAGTAAAGTTTTCGTTATTGCATCCATGTATATACATGTTACATGATTTGACATGTTTAGGTTACATGTTCATAATTATATATTATACATATATATATTTGTATGTAAATGTATATATATATATATATATATATATATATATATATATATATATATATATATATATATATATATATATATATATATATATATATATATATATATAATCACAAACAAGAAATCTAAACATATCAGAATCTACATATATATGCATATGTTATATATATACATACATATATGTGTATATGTATATATCAAGATTCAAAGTATTGTATGTAATATCATTCCAATTCCATTTCTCATGATTTTCATAGTAATATACTCATATATATATACATGTTATTTACTATATATATACACATATATATACTGTTCATATATATACATACACATACACACACACACACACACACACATATATATATATATATATATATATATATATATATAAAATATATATCTCAAGATCCAAAGTATCGTCCGTAATATCATTCCATTTTCATTCCTCAGGATTTTCATAGTTGATTTCTTTTGCAAAAGTTCTGGTGTCATTATGTAAAAAAATCATATTTAAATCTCATACTGATCATTATATCTTTCTTATTTACCGGAAATCATCATACTTTTAATTGTTTGCAAAGTTATCGTAATGTGTCTCATAACAAATTTGATTATTAGATTTTCCGTAGAAAGTACGAATATTTTGATTACAAATCCGATTTCTTACGGAAATGTTTTGATCTTAAGTAACACAGGAGTTAAAATAAGCCTTACTAAACCATTATTTTTTAGTCGCTACATAACACCTTAAATAAATTAGATTCTTTCTAAATGATCGTTATATTTCACTATTAAAAATACCTTATGGTAATTAAATCGCTGCTAAGTAATCGCTTTCCAGTTTTTACATTCCTCTTGAAATAAATTAGATTGTTAATAAATACATATACATACATACATACATATATATATATATTATATATATATATACATATATATATATATATATATATATATATATATATATATATATATATATATATATATTAAAAGTTAAAATCCTCCTGGGCCTCATGTATATATATATATATATATATATATATGTGTGTGTGTGTGTGTGTGTGTGTGTGTGTATGTATGTATGTATGTATGTATGTATGTATGTATGTATGTATGTATGTATACATAAATTAATGATGGAGTAAAACTACAGTGACCAACAGCATCCCTTTTCTTTGTAATGAAAGAAAGCCTGGGAGACGGAAACTGCGTTTATGCAATATTAAGTTACAGACGACCAGACCATAGGGAGGGAAGTCATACACCTCCCTCTCCCCCCCTCCCTTTCCTCCTCCTTCTCCTCTCTCTGTCTCACTTTCTTTTTTGTATCTCGTTTTCTTTTCCTCTCTCTATTTCGCTTTCTTCTTCACTGGGAATCATCTTTTATCTCCCATAGTCCTCTGCTTTCTTCCTCACTTCTTTTTCTCCTCCAGCTGTCCCTATTTTTTTTCTCCTTTCTCCTTTATTCTTTTTTTTTTTTTTTGCTTCTCCTCTCAACCACACTCTCTTTCCTTCAACATCTCTTCTTGCTTCTCTCTACCCCCTTTTCCTTTTTTTTGTCTTTTTCCGCCTTACTTTTTCAGCATCATATCGCTCCCCCGTAGGAGTGTAGTGCTGTCAGTGTACCTCACGCGGTGCACTGTAAGCTTTACTTAAGGTTCTTTGCAGCGACCCTTCGACCCCTAGCTGAAACCTTTCTCATTCCTTTTACTCTATCTCCGTTCATAATCTCTTTCTTCCATCTTAGTGTACAGCCTATCCTAACAATTATTTCAACAGTATCTTCAGCGATGATAGTAACCTCGATGAAGATGAATGACCTCGTACGTCCCAGCGTTTGGTCTTCAGCCAAAATTTTGTATTCCAATTCCAGTATCATATATCCCGTTCCTCTTCTTTTAATTTCTCTTTTTGTGTTATCTCTTGTTTTCCCTTCCAACTTCTACTGTGTCCACTTACGCTCTTGACTCTTTTTCCTACCTGTTAATCCTTTCCCTCTCTCATCCTCTTTCCTCTTTTTTTTTCAAGATTTCAATTCTCAACATCTTTTCCCGTACGGGGGTAATGCAGTCAGTGCGCCTCACGCGGTGCACTGTAGGCATCACTTAAGGGTCTTTGCAGTGTCCCCTGGGCCCCTAGCTGCAACCTCTTTTATTCCTCTAACTGTACCTCCGTTCATATTCTCTTTCTTCCATCTGACTTTCTACCCTCTCTAACAATTGTTTCATAGTGAAACTGCGAGGTTTTCCTCCTGTTACACATTGCAAACCTTCTTACTGTTAATTTCCCTTTCAGCACTGAATGACCTCATAGCTCCCAACACTTAGCCTTGGGCCTAAATTCTATATTCTGTTCTATTCTCCCATCTACCACGTTTTCCTCCTTTCTCTCTACGGAATTCCCTCCGTCCACATATATCCTCTTCTTGTCCTTCGTCGGGTTTTGGAACGAGATGAACCCAAGGCCGGGGTTCGGGGCCGTCGAACATCCAGGCAGGCGTCATCTCGTGGCTCCTCTCAATAAATCAACAGCGAGTTTGGATTCCGGCGTCATTTGCACTCGACTGAAAATTATGATTTAGAATGTTCATTCAGTCTTGCTTCTGCTGCTGCTGCTGCTCTTTGTAACGGGGGGTTGTGGGAGTGAGGGTGGGGGAGGAGGTTGGATTATTTAGGTGTCCTTTTTGTGGGGGGGGGGTTGGCGTGAGTGGGGATGGGTGGTAGCCGTTGATTAGAGACTTGGTGACGTCAAATACCAGTATGGTAATAGTTTCGATATTACGCGAGTCCATACCTCTCTCGCTACGTTTTGGTATGTAAATTTATGCACGTGAAGATAGATAACATAGATAGACTGCCTCACTGTACACATACATGACTCCAGCCAAATCAACAGGCTACCAGCTTTCTGCGAGAGAGAGAGAGAGAGAGAGAGAGAGAGAGAGAGAGAGAGAGAGAGAGAGAGAGAGAGAGAGACACTACCATGTAAAACGCAGTGTGTGGCAACATACTCCGTTTTTTGTGGACCTCTTATTTAATGAACTTACCATTTCTTAAATGGGCAAACCCCGAGCAGTGTCATGCAGCTGTTATGTTTTAAGTTGAAAATGACCCAGATATTGTAGTTATTTTGACGGGACCTTAACACTCATATGAGTGCCTGTTGACGTCATATACACAACAAGACAAAAAAAAAGGAAGCTTTTATAAATGAAATAATATTCAGTATCGTCAGAAAAAACACGAATCTAGCAGCATTGGGAAAGAGTCCTCTGAAAGGACAAGGGCCAGCTGATAGTTAAGATCACAAGATCATCTTGGTGAAGACGGAAGTCTTTCTTAATAAAGGAACAATAATATTTAGGCATAAAAAATCATTTGTGAATTTCACTTGCACTAGTTTTGTGAACTTCTAACCGTAAATGGATAGTGTCTCTTTAATCAACATCTATTCATAATATATTATTATTGAAATTGTTAGGATGATTCACACTTCAACTATCATTATCAGAAATGTAAGTGTTCTAAGAACCTTGAATATCATAATAATCTCTCTTGTTATCATAACCATCGCTGAGCCGACACGGTTGAAGCAACAGCAGCAGGAGCCGATGAACAGACAGCTTCAAATTTAGTTCCCTTTTGATCTAAGTCAGTGGCGTTCATTAACCAGCGACTCCATTAGGCTGACAACAAAAAACAGTTCTACTATTCTGTACAAGCAATGTCCAGCGAATATGTCGGTGCAAAACGGCAGCACATTACTGCCATTTAACAATCTTAACTAAGAACTGCCCTTCTAAAGCTTAATTATCAATCATGAAACGGACAGTCACCAAGGTTGCGACGCCTTCCTGCTCTCGTCGGACGGGTCCTCTGAGTGGAAGCCAGTGAACGCGACCGATACGCATTTTATACGTGTGGCTTTGTTTTCGTGTGACCTGTGACATTACGGTGATCCCATTGCACACGTAGGCAGCTCAATTGCTTGCATGGTTAGTCTATGTGTTGAAAAACAAACAAGGGATGGATTTTCATCAGTTACCATAATTAAATCAAAGACGAGTTTTATTGCAAGTTTTTTTTCAGAGCTGACATCTATTGCAGTCTTGACAATAGGACAGTTTATCGTTAATTCTGGGCTATACAATGAAACAATCATAGACAGAGGCACAAAAGCTTGCTTGCACAATGCACACAAATTATTACATATATATATATATATATATATATATATATATATATATATATATATATATATATATATATATATATATATATAGATAGATAGATAGATAGATAGATAGATAGATAGATAGATAGATAGATAGATAGATAGTTGGCAGGTAACGAGAGCACAAGAGAAGTAATTCTTAGACGGATGTGTGGATGACAAAAATGGATAGGATCAAGAATGAAAGAATAAGGGGGAACGACTAAAGTCGCAGAGCTATCAAAGAAGGCCCAGAAAAGGAGACTGCAGTGGTATGGCCATGTGATGAGAAGGGAAGAGACATAGGTAGGGAGGAGAGTGATGCAGATGGATGTGCTTGGTGGGAGAGAGAAAGAGAGGAAGGCCGAAGAAGCGAAGGTGGGTGGATGCTGTTAGAGAAGACCTGAGAGACAAACAGTTGTCAGAGGACGATGTGTTTAGCCGAGCCAGGTGGAGGAAAGCTGTCAGATACATCGACCCCACATGGAAGTGGGAAAAGAGGCTGAGGAAGAAAAGTTAAGTATACCTTAGTTTAACCAGATCACTGAGCTGATTAACAGCTCTGCTAGAGAGGGCTGGCCCGAAGGATTAGACTTATTTTACGTGGCTAAGAACCAGTCGGTTACCTAGCAACGGGATCTACAGCTTATTGTGGAATCCGAACCACATTGTACCGAGATATATTATAATTCCCCATGGGGGATATTCCCGAAGTAGCGTGAATTGGATATTAAACGACATTTGTAGCTTCATGATTGTATATAAAAAATCAAGGTGTGATAAAAATTACATAATAAGAGCCGCGTGTTCCAAACGTACCTATGAGCTGTCATGGTGGAGGTGGGTTAATGCCGAAGCTAAATATAATTTCCCCGCTCTCGACGGGTAAACAAGTACAGCAGATTCGGCATTAACTTACACCTCTCTTTATGGCTCAGTGGGTAGACCGTCGACTGGAGTCGTTGAAGGTGACAGTGGCGAGGGATCGAGACCCGACAGTGCCGATCCATTTATCACTTATAAATTCCCCTTCGGTGACAATTCCCCATCGGGGATATTCCCGAAGTAGCGTGAATTGGATATTAAACGACATCTGTAGCTTCTTGACTGTATATTAAAAATTCCGGTGTGATAAAAATTTCATATTTATCTATACATATATATATATATATATATATATATATATATATATATATATATATATATATATATATATATATATATATATATATACACACACACAAGAATATAAAGAAAATAGTACGGGAAATTATGAGCGCTCCATGTAGATGAGATACTGGCGAAGGGAAGATTGAGATGGCTTGGACATATCATTTGCACCACCCCGAGATAATTACGTGAAAGTGTCACCTTGGGCTTCTCTGGACAACAGAAGAAAGCGCCAGACGTACTTGGATGAGAACTATGAGAAGTAAGGCAGAAGAGGGGGTGGATATTTGTGGAAGTTAAAGGACAGGAAAAATATTTGTGGCGGAATTTCTATGACCCTTGGCCTCGGACGGGCGCTGGAGACAATGGTAATGATGATGATGTTGATGATAATAAGGGATTATAATATCAGTTTTATTCACACAGGAATTAAGAGAAGATGCAAACCACTCGTCAGATACGAGGTAAAGCACCAAGACTTCTCCCGACACTGATTTCACTTACTGTCCTTGAGTATTTTATGATGTAAACCACAAATCCTATCAATGCATTTGGTCTTAAAACCCCGGTCGTAATCTGCTTTCACGGTTCTTTTACGTGCGAAAAGTTAAAAGGTCATCGAAAACGGAGATATAGATTCAGGTCATGACGGCGTCCGGTTGGAATTTCGTGCCGTGAAAAGAGAGGGTTACGTTTTGTGAAAGGAAATGGGAAGCTTTTGAAAGAAGGTAGATACAGATAATCTGACCAAAAAAAAAGGTAGAAACAGATGATCTGAGAAAAAAAAAGATAGATACAGATAATCTGACTCAAGAAGAAGATAGATATAGATAATCTGACTAAATAATAATAATAATAATAATAATAATAATAAAGGTAATGATGAAACCGTATAAACTTATTCTTTCAAAATCAGCATGAAAAGAAGATAGATATAGATAATCTGACTAAATAATAATAATAATAATAATAATAATAATAATAATAATAATAATACAGGTAATGATGAAATTTTCGTATTAGCTTATTCTTTCAAAATCAGCATGAAAAGTACTTCGTATAATAATAATAATAATAATAATAATAATAATAATAATAATAATAATGGTGACCATTATGTTGTGAGTTTATGGTTAGGTTATGTGTGACGAAAACAATATGAGAAGCACTAAAGTCAGCAGTGTTATTAAAGATGCAGTAAGTCTCCCCCCAACCTCAGCATCCACCCCCCCCCCCACCTTAAAAAAAATTAAGGATTTTGGGGCTTCGTAAAACAAACTTTCTCTTTTATGATTATTGGCTAAAAGTTTTTCAAATTTTGAGTTATTTTCTTAATTTCGTTATCAGTAACGAAGAACGTTATTTTAAAAGTTTTTGCGAATTTTGAAACATTTTCCTGATTTCGTGACCTCAATCATTCATCTGCTGAAGCAATAATCACAGAAAATACTGCAACATGGACGGGCATTCTGTGCCATCTGTTCCAGACAGATTAAATTCAGGAAAGAGGGGACTAGCATTTCCAAGGCTGCTTGCCGCTCAAAACGAGTAGTTATTAAAATATATTCCATTTGGGGACACAATAGCTGGAATTCAATTACTGCTTTATTTTTTATTGCGACACACATCATAATTCTTTGCAATTAGTTTCGCTTAGAGACCGTTGGCAGTTTCTTCTTATCAGTTGCAATTGAAAGAATATTAAATTAGTTTCAAGACTGGCACGCTGGTATGGCAATAGTGATTGTCTTGGCAGACTCACTGTTATTTCAAACTCATTGGGAAGCAAGGTAGGCAATACAAAACGACGAGATGTAAACTAATTTAGGGCTTAGCCCTTTTTGTAACAATACTGTCACGTTAAACAAGCAAATCTAATTTTAAGAAGAAACAAGTAAAAAATGCGCCGAAGTTTCTTCGGCGCAGTGGAGTTTTCTGTACAGATTATTATGCTGTATACAACTCTCAGCCACGCCCCATGAAACTTTCAGCCACGTCCCGGTGGTGGCCTGTGTTATTGGCACCTATAGCGGTACCAGACGCACGATCATGGCTAACTTCAACCTTAAATAAAATAAAAACTACTGAGGCTAAAGGGCTGCAATTTGGTATGTTTGATGATTGTAGGGTGGATGATCAACATATCAATTTGCAGTCTCTAGCCTCAGTAGTTGTAAGATCTGAGGGCGGACAGAAAAAGTGCGGACGGACAAACAAATATCCATCTCAGTAGTTTTCTTTTACAGAAAACTAAAAGTCTGCATCGTTGTTTTCTTTTTCGTATAACTTTCCCCTGACTTATTACTGAGCATTTTACTATGATTTTGATTATGGGAAGTGAAGGTAACTGTGTCAGCTGACGTCCCTTTAACCCAAAAGTGGTATGCAATCTCAGTATGTTTTATGAAAAGCAAAGGTGAAAAGAGATTATCAATATTAACGCCATGTCCTATGATGATCATAATGATCCTGCATGCTTTATGTTAGCAGGTCAGGCTGAGATGAAAGTCTTCAGTTTGTAGGAGAGGGAGAGAGATCTTGCACTCTATGGTAGCAGCTCAGGTTAAGACGAAAGGCTTCAGTTTGTAGGAGAGAGAGAGAGGGGTTTTGCATGCTCTGTGGTAACAGATCAGGTTAAGATGAAAAGCTTCAGTTTGTAGGAGAGAGAGAGGGAGATTTTGCACTCTATGGTAGCAGCTCAGGTTAAGATGAAAGGCTTCAGTTTGTAGGAGAGAGAGAGAGAGAGAAATTTTGCACTCTATGGGAGCAGCTCAGATTAAGATGAAAGGCTTCAATATGTAGGAGAGAGAGAGAGGTTTTGCATGCTCTGTGGTAACAGATCAGGTTGAGATGAAAGGCTTCAGTTTGTAGGAGAGAGAGAGAGAGAGAGAGAGAGATTTTGCACTCTATGGTAGCAGCTCAGGTTAAGATGAAAGGCTTCACTTTGCAGGAGAGAGAGAGAGAGAGAGAGAGAGAGAGATGGGTTTCAGAATCCTTCAATGGAAACTATCCATTAGATATCCAATTCCACCGCGACGTGTACACGTATGCACCTTCAGCTTCCCATCATATCTGGCTATTGGGTTTATGCTAATGAGTGTAACCGAGAGAGCAGAGAGCTGCAGTCCCGGAGTGAAGAAGGCCTTTCACAAACACCAGGAGAGCCGAGCCCAAGAGCTAGCTGCTTTTAGCATAAATCATTTGCATTCGGCTATAATTCATGCGATGGTACCTTAAGGCGACCGATCGTAAATTGCAAGCATATATGCTTTCCTGGCGATCTCTCTCTCTCTCTCTCTCTCTCTCTCTCTCTCTCTCTCTCTCTCTCTCTCTCTGCCCACCAACCCGCTTTTGGAGATCATGACACATGGCTAAGCCGAAGAGATTAATGTGAACTAGCGTACGTAACGCGGGACTCATTGGAGCACATGCATCGTAGGTAATGGATACATACATATCTGTCTATAAACGGGATATGGTTTACACGGCACTTCATAGCGAAATAGAATTATGAGAAATAGAGATATATTCATTAAGCAGACGGTCTACATAGATACTAATACACGCTGTATTTGGTCACTGACAGTTGCAAACAAAGAGGATTTACGAAGAGAGACATAAGCGGGTATAGAGTTTGTATTGAGTGACTTGGGTTAGCATTATGTTACTTTTGCACATAAAACAAATACAGACACTATATAATACCTAGACACTAACACCTAAGGCGCATTGAGTTACATACACGGAAATAAACAAATAAGTTGGGGTTTAAAAATACCAAATCTAAATGGGATTGAGCTTGAGAAAAAAATTTATTTTCACATACACAGGTTTTTCACATGCAGAAACAAAAACGCGTCGGATTTATGCATCCAGACACGAACACGTGTCAAATTTACACACAGAAACAAACATGCACCAGATTTAAACGTACAGACACATTCTCGCGCATGATTTAAACGTGCAGACTCATACTCGTGCCAGATTTAAACGTGCAGACTCATACTCGTGCCAGATTTAAACGTGCAGACTCATACTCGTACCAGATTTAAACGTACAGATACGTATTCGCTCCTGATTTACACGTGCTGACGCATACTCGTACCTGATTTAAACGTGGCGGACACATATTTGCACTTGATTTACACGTGCAGACATATTTGCACCTGATTTACACGTACAGACACACTCGCACCTGATTTACACGTACAGACACACTCGCACCTTTATACGTACAGACACACTTGCACCAGATTTAAACGTACAGACACACACTCGCACCTGATTTACACATATAGACACACTTTCACCTGATTTATACGTACAGACATGATCTCACCTAATTTACACATACAAACCCACTCTCACCTGATTTACACATACAGACACACTCTCACCTGATTTATGCGTACAAACACACACTCGCACCAGCTTTAAACGTACAGACACACACTCGCACCTGATTTACGCTTACAGACACACACTCACACCAGCTTTAAACGAACAGACACATACTCGCACCTGATTTACACGTACAGACACACTCGCGCCTGGTTTACACGCACAGGTACAGACCCACAGTCAAATCAGAAAACACACACATGCTTCCTCATTTACTTGTCAACACAGTGACAGAAAAAAATTGGGCGTTAGAACGACGCTAAGGTTAATTGGGCTAATTTCAAAGGAGAACCCGGTTCCAGCGCTGTGATTTTGCAAGCAGCGGCCTGGTTAATCATTTTAATGACCGGCTTACTTGTTTTTAAAGGAGAGCATTGCGTTGTTTTAAACTGACAAACAAACGGGATTAGGAATCTGAAGTTTATGCGTGCATTCGTGTGTGTCCTTGACAGTATGTATGCGTGCTTAAATATGACCTCTTGTGCCAAAACGAAACGACAAATTAGTAGCATATACATTATATATATATATATATATATATATATATATATATATATATATATATATATATATATATATATATATATATATATATATATATATTATATATATATTATATATATATATATATATATATACACATATATACATACATACATACATAACCGCAAAACACAAACATACACACACACATACTGTACATACCTACACAAATTTTGTGAGATGTACATATTCATACACATACTTCCATACATACACAAACACACACTCGCAGCATTTGTGCAGGTGTGTATGTTTGTTTGTTTGCGTTTTGCAGTGATGTAAGATGTTCGTGACTACAGTATTTAAAGCATATACAAGTGAACTACCTCGTGGCTAGGCACGGAGTCCATGCAAAAAAGAAATATTGCATTTGCATATCCCTGCAATACGTGCCAGACACGTATGAAGACGTTATGGAAAGTTGGGTGAAATATCTGTTTTTGTATCTTTCGTTAGTAATAATATTGATAGAGATCAATATTCGAATATAATGTACAGTACATTATTTATGTGCTTTTATGTGTACACACTTTAGTGGGTTTATAATTTTATTTCCTTTTATCATTATATTTTCTTTATTTTCTATTTCCCTCAAACAAAGTTCTTTAGTAACTGTATTTCATTAAGTTGATAGGCTTCAAGTTTTATTTTCCAAATAAATGTTCGCTCATTTTTCCAATAGATAAATATACGAAAATAACAAAATGTTTGAGCTGAACTTCATACAACAACCGAACATTTTAAATTGAGAAATATTAGAAAGAATATGAAGGTTAACTTTTAAATCAATCAGTGTTTAAGATAGCAGCTGTACAGTGTAGAGGCATCAGTGGAGGATCGATTTGAATTTAAATATATTTATTGAATAACACTTCAGTGTCAACTGTGGATTTTAACAGGGCAACATCAGACAGTTAATATCTGTGATTGTTGTAAATATAAATCTTCACAGTGATTTACGGGACTTAAATGATATGCAGTTCCTATCAAAGCTATAAACCAGCAGGTTCTTCGAATAGCAATTGCTTTCCAAAACTTTTATGTTCTTCAAGACTAAAACCTTAACCAAAAAAAAGGACGAAAAAGAAAATTATTAGGATCTTTATGTTAGCGAGAGAATGAGAAAAATAAGAAGATACATACGTTTCCCCCCCCCCCCTGCAAGTATCAAGGAAACTAAACAACTTTTATATTCTTCATTGTGCAAGACTAAAACCTTAACCAAAAAAAAAAAAGAGGACGAAAAAGAAAATTATTAGGATCTTTATATTAGCAAGAGAATAAGAGAAATTAGAAAATACATACTTTTTTTCCTTCAAGTATCAATGAAACTAAACTATAATTTCTTTTTACATTTTTCTTTTTTTTTTTTTTTTTGTAGTACAAAACGCCTCCAGAGATTAAAGCCCCGTCACACCTTGGAGGTGGGAATCGGGTGCGGCTACTGTCACCTTTTCGCCTTAAGGGAGACGTGACCTTTGATAAGGTCAGAGTCTGAACGAAGCAGAATTGGAATAATGTAGTCCCATGCTGACGAGGACTCACGCGAGAGGAAGTTCAGCTCAATGTAGGTAAATGTCCGTAAAATTTTGGTTTGCATTTTTCTTTTTTGGAAGATGCTTAAAGAGATAAAGTGGCATTTAATGTAAGCGCATAAAAAATTCAGTTATAGGTAAAAAATATACAGTAAGCATAGTAACGTGTATACTAATATATTGCAGAAACGAATATTAGCATTAATATTATAATAATAATAATAATAATAATAATACTAGTATTAGTTGTTGCAGCAGTAGAAGGACATTTGCAAGAAAAATACTTATGGAAGAATGACTCAGTTGTAGGTAAAATATACAAATAGAATAAAAAAAAAAAAGGTCCCGTGTGGAGAGACACAGATAATGCAGGCGTATTTATTTTTTATGTGACAACCACAACACTGTTAGGCAAAGATTTCAGGTTAGGAGATAAAGCAAGGCAAGAGACCAATATTATAAAAATAATTTTTTAAGTGAAGAAGCTAAAAAACGACAACAAGCCAATGTTATCAAAGTAGTTTTTAAGCGAAGATGGGTAAAGCAAGACAACAGACCAATATTATTAAGATATTTTTTAGATGAGTGAAATCCAGATATTTGTGATATTAAACGGAAAATTGTATCTTAAAACTGCAACAGGCTGTGCAATCACCATAGGAATATATATATCTGGATGCAAGTAAGTTCACTGAGTGCGCACGCACGCACGCAAACACGTACACACACACACATACACACACACACACACACACACACACACATATATATATATATATATATATATATATATATATATATATATATATATATATATACACATATATATGTGTGTATATACAAACGTGTGTGCGGGAGCGCGCTTGTGTTTATGCACATAGATTAATTTGACTGTACGAACATGTGAACACAAACAAAGAACGCCTAGAAAACATACCGAAACAATATCATCCACCAACATACACGTCAGTAATGACTATATTGATATCGGCATACAATGGTGTTATAATACGGAATGGCTTCTATGATGAAACAAAGCCAGAGAATTCAAAGCCATCATCCGGAATGGCCGGTGTTTACGTCAAGCTAATGAAGATTGAACTGGAAAAGTAATTTATTATTCTATGCGGTGAGTGACAGAGAGAGAGAGAGAGGGAAAGCGAGCCATGTGTGTGTGTGTGTGTGTGTGTGTGTGTGTGTGTATATATATATATATATATATATATATATATATATATATATATATATATATATATATATATATATATATATATATATACACACACACATAAGTAATCACGCTATCTCTGCACAAAAAAGCACACACATATCTCTCTCTATAGAGATTTGTGTATATGTATGTATATATATATATATACAGTATATATTAATTTGCGTGTGCTTTTGTGTCTAGAGATAAGAGAGAAAGAGTGATTGCTAACATGTATTATTTTTCATTTGAGTATCAGTAGGAAGTGTTCGTGTACAATTATTTTGCAAAGTAAAATGGAAAGTCATTTCTGGTAGAAAAGAAGTAATCAAGTCGTTACTGCCATTATTAAATATTTCCCATCATTGCCAAATGCAATACTTTAGTTAACAAGGAGCCAAAGATGTTAAATTATGTATTCGACAGTCTCCAGGGACGAAGACAGAGTAGTGCGATGCTCAGTCGATCTTCAGCGGAGTTTTTATCCTTATTGCGTAATCAACTGAACCACTAAAAATAAACAGGACCAATCTTTCATTGCTTGTTTGTAGTTATTTCAAAATTTTATTGAATTTTTAGGAATTTCAAAATTGTAGTGACTTTTATGAATTTCAAAATTTTGCTGATTTTTTAGGAATTTCAATATTTTATTGAATTTTTAGTGTTCCAAAATTTTAATAACCTGTTAAGAATTTCAAAATTTTACTGATTTTTTTAGTAATTTTAAAATTTAATGACTTTTAGGAATTTCAACATTTTACTGACCTTTTAGGAATTTCAAACTTTTACTGACGTTAGGAATTTCAAAATTTTACTGACAAGGGACAAGAAAATCATATACAACTAAACAGAGACAAGCGAGGACATGTGCCCATTATTTTTCGGGGGTGGGGGTCCAGTCGTTCAATGCAAATAGTACACAATTCATGCGCTTTCTGGCCTGTCCACTGTTGAGGAATATAATATGGTGATTAGAGGGCTGATGCAATATCTAAACTGCTCACGGTTTACGAATATGTTATGACGATTAAAGAACTATTACAAATCCGAACTGTGTTTACAGTCACACCTGAATGGCGAAGCCTTTGTATCGAACTAGTTCATTGTTTGTTGTCGTCAAAATAGATCCAGGTGTGTGCTCTGTCTGTACAAGTCATATTCTGGGAATCTCGCTGCCCAACTATATATATGAGCTCGTTAATAGATTAAAAGCTATCTCTCTCTCTCTGTTGTCATTCCGGTAGTTTCATAATGAATTAAGCTAATTGCACAGAAGAACTATATATAAAGGGTTATATTACTTTAAATCTAATTGTGAACACAACAAAGGCATACAGTCAGAAGTACAAACAAACAGTTTTTAAATGAGAAAAAAAATATCAATAAATTCCAAACAGGCTTACGTAAACATGTTCTACCGCAATGTAAACAATTTCATGCATTATTTATGAAAAGTAACAATAAAAATTGTTTTCACTGGGTCTTTCAGAAAGTTTGCATATTGTTTAGGATTTCGAAATCGTCTGAAATGGAAGCGATGACATTTGTGGAGACAGTTTAAAGGTTACATGAATAAGTAAGTTTTGCCAATTGCTCTCATGCCCTCAAAATCAGGCGCCATTTTCCTTCATCCTATTCAGTGGTAAACGTTATTCGTTAGTTTATTGTTTGTTATTGTTCTTTTGGAGTTTTTTAAATTTTTATTTCCGTATTTGCGTCTCTATTACCACCTACGAGAGTTCCTCATTGGACGGTTGGGTATCGTTCTCAGCTAGCACTCTGCTGGTCCCGCCCTCGATTCTCCGACCGGCCAGTGAAGAATTAGAGGAATTTATTTCTGGTGATAGAAATCCATTTCTCGTTATAATGTGGTTCAGATTCCACAATAAGCTGTAGGTCCCGTAGCTGGGTAACCAGTTGGTTCTTAGACACGTAAAATAAATCTAATCCTTCGGGCCAACCCTAGGAGAGCTGTTAATCAGCTCGGTGGTCTGGTTAAACTAAGGTATGCTTAACCACCTATGATAATGAAATTGATAGTAGTAACAATGATAACGATAATATTCACATCATAAGAAAAAAATCACAATAATAGTTTTATGTGAGGAAGGCGCATTTTAAGTAGTTTCAACTACTTTTGAACCAAATATCGGCATAAGCGATATTATCAAGAGGACCATTTCTACGATTCTAGAGAATCCACCCTATACTCTGTGTTATGGAGAATACAACTTCTGTACAGCTTCAAGAGAAATTACAGCCCCTTTCGAATACAGCATCGCATCAATAACAATCTTGAAAACCAAACAATAATAATCTGTTATTACAGAGACCATTCCACACAGTTCTATACAATCCACTTCATTCTCTTACTCAAGCGAACGAAGATGCAGCGCATTACTACCCTAAAGCAGTTCGCCTTGTGTTTGACCCATTTATTTATCTTTTCATCTGTTCATGTATTAATTTATTAACATAATTTTTTTCTCGTTTTTAGTAACTGATCTCTTCTTTGTGTACTTCCTGTTATCTTCTGTAATTATCTTCTTTCAAATGATCTCCATATTATTTGAAACCTTGAATTTCAAGTCAGTGGCCTGTGTAGCCTTGTCCCATACGAATCTTGTGAATAATAATAATAATAATAATAATAATAATAATAATAATAATAATAATAATAAATTAATTCTGTAGACTAAAACCCTCATACAAATTCCCAAGAAACAACGTAAGAATAAAATATTGATATTACTCCTGAATAAGTCATTAATAGTATCATTTCCCTGAAGACCATTCAGCGCCACCCAAGTAAATTCACGCTATTCTCTCTATTCTGGGGAATACAACTTGCAACATAACTTCGCGGCATTCTTTTTGTTCTGAAGAATACGGCTTGCATTGAACACAATCATTAGCAAACGACAGAACCTGAAGAGATGCCATAACACATAGATAAGTCTTGCGCGTAATTAGAATAATGAGAATCTTGTGAAGAATAAAAGCTCGTATATTGTCCTGGACGTCACATTCCTTTTCCCCATGAAAAGCAGAAGAAGAAGAAGAAACACAAAAAGCAGGTACGCAGGAACATGGTATATAGTGGTGGGTAACGATTGTAAAAATAGAAGAAACAGAGAGAGAGAGAGAGAGAGAGAGAGAGATATGGTGCACAGTGGTGGGTAACGACTGTAAAAATAGAAGAAACAGAGAGAGAGAGAGAGAGATGGTGCATAGTGGTGGGTAACGACTGTAAAAATAGAAGAAACAGAGAGAGAGATGGTGCGTAGTGGTGGGTAACGATTGTAAAAATAGAAGAAACTGAGAGAGAGAGATGGTGCATAGTGGTGGGTAACGACTGTAAAAATAGAAGAAACAGAGAGAGAGAGAGATGGTGCGTAGTGGTGGGTAACGATTGTAAAAATATAAGAAACTGAGAGAGAGAGAGAGAGATATGGTGCATAGTGGTGGATAACGATTGTAAAAGTAGAAGAAAGAGAGAGAGAGAGAGAGAGGGGGAGAGATGGTGCATAGTGGTGGGTAACGATTGTAAAAATAGAAGAAACTGAGAGAGAGAGATGGTGCATAGTGGTGGGTAACGATTGTAAAAATGGAAGAAACTGTGAGAGAGAGAGAGAGAGAGAGAGAGAGAGAGAGAGAGAGAGAGAGAGGTTGAATATATAGGTATTTAGTTGGCAGTAACTAGAACGCCCCTCTGTTAAGTGAATTTATTTTTTTACAGAATTTCATACATACATGCATGCATACATACATACATACATGCATACATGCATATATAATATAGGATAGGAGCTGGTAATACTGACATAGCATATAATCATGGAAGAAAAGCAGTAAATTTTGATCTAAGAAAGATGAATTAAAAGAAGACAAGGGCTATGATTTTGCTGTCATCGTAACCCAGTATATTTATGCACTGCATGGGAGAGCACGAACTGAATAATGTTGAACCTGAATGAAAGCAAACATTTAATTCAGACTGTCATATTATTAGTTTCTTTTCGCTCTTTTTACAAGGTTAGTCATTTTATCTCTATCTCCGTAGGGGGTGGGTAGTGCTGTCAGTGCACCTCATGCGGTGCACTGTAGGCATTACTTAAGGTTCTTTGCAGCGTGTCTTCGGCCCCTAGCTGCAACTCCTTTCGTTCCCTTTACTGTACTTCCTTTCATATTCTCTTTCTTCCATCTTATTTTCCACCCTCTCCTAACAATTTTCCCATAGTGCAACTGCGAGGTTTCTTCCTGTTACACCTTACAAAACTTTTTGACCTCATTGGTCCCAGTGCTTGGCCTTTGGCCTAAATTCTATATTCAATTCAATTCAGCTTTATCTCTTGATCTAGGACAATGCAGAACATGCATAGATGTCACTAGCCATTTGCAAGAAAGCAAAACATTTCGCATCAAGGTCGAAAACTGCGAGAAATATGAGACGATGCGAAATATGACATATGAAGGCTGTTTGTAACGATGTACCGTGAGACTGACGTTGTTAAAAATGAACAAGTAATATTAGACGAAATGAAATATGACAGCTCTTTGTTTCCATGTACAATGAGATTGACAGTTCTAAAAGATATAGATATCCATGAATCCTGTCAAAAAAATCATTTTTCAAGGCAACTAAATTTTCTTTTCCATTTTTGCAAGTCCGTCCTTTATTAATGAAACGACCTTGATGGCGCGTGCTATGCTGCGCTGGAACCCGGTGCTGCCCGTCATGCCTCCCCTACCCTCCCAATCTCCTACCTACCCCATCCCCACCCGGGGCGTGGACAAACAGGTTTGCAGGAGGGGGGTGGATGTGTCATTTCTCCCCTACCCTCCCGATCCCCTACCTACCCTGCCCCCACCCAGGGCGGACAAACAAGAAAGATCCACTCGGATTTTATTATAATAGAAGATTCCGTTCGTTATTTATGCAAGTTCGTCTGTTATTTATAACTAGCATCATCATCAACAATCCAGTGGTCTCAATTCCACCCTATCTATCACTTCCTCATCGCCTCCCTTTCGTGACAAGTCAGTTAAAATCACCAACCTCAGTGTATATTACCCCATAGGTGGGTACTGCCGTCAGTGCACCAATTGGGGTGCACTGTAGGCATTACTTAAGGTTCTTTGCAGTGTTCCTTCGGCCCCTAGCTGCAACCACTTTCATTCCTTTTACTGTACCTCTCTTCATATTCTCTTTCTTCCCTCTTTCTTTCTAATCTTTCCTAACAATTGTTTCATAGTGCAGCTGCGAGGTTTTCCTGCTGTTACACCTTTCGACTATCAATTTCCCTTTCAGTGCTGAATGACCTCATAGGTCCCAGCGCTTGGCCTTGGGCCAAAATTCTATATTCCATTCCATTTAGCGTATATTGGACTCATCCAGGTTTTCGAATTCTCTTATGGCCTCCTCCTCCAGGAGATATCCAGCCGGTAGGCCCTTCAATGAACGACCATTCTGACTCGAGACACGCTCCATCCATTTCCACTCGAAGGTATGACGATCAGCTTTGGATAGAATGGAGGCTCTAGGTACAATAGGTCTCATTATACACCAGGCTCTAGAGCCTTGTCAAAACGCTGTTCGCAGTGGCTACATTCGAAACTGTGTTTCACTTGGGTGATATACACTGACCTTCACATTACTTACTTTATGTGCATAAACGAAGTACCTAAACATATTGCCCCCCCCCTCCACACACACTCATATATATATATATATATATATATATATATATATATATATATATATATATATATATATATATATATATATATGTGTGTGTGTGTGTGTGTGTGTGTGTGTGTGCGTGCATGCGTGCATGTCTGTATATATATACATATATATATGCATATATATAATTAATATATATATTTGCATGCATAAAATGTACAATCTACTGGTCACTTTTTACCAGATCTTGAATAGCCACAAGAAAGCGAGATGTTAAGAGGGCATCGTATCTAATAATATACATACATATATATGTACTGTACAGTATATATATACGAGAGTGACAGCGGCAGTCAGGTTTTGGGTGGCAAACAGATCGGTTTCTTGGCGACACTCAGCCAAGAAGGCAGCAGCAGCGTGTTTTGATAGAGCAGCGGGAAGTCACTTTGTTGGGTAACAGGTGTGGTGGACCTGTTTACTTCAGCGGGAGGATGAGGTCCTCTACGAGTGTGTTTTGACTTCTGCAGTAGCAGCAGGAGAGGATATTTCGATGGTAAGAGACTGTCTTGACAAGTCGGCAAATTCATCTGTGCTGAGGATGCGTTCCTGTTTTGACAGCTAATTGCTGTGTTCGATGATTCAACTGATTACGTCTTATGTTTATCCTGGTTGGCAGTAAAAGACTGCCTCGACAGTTCTTCGGAATTCGTCTGTTTTTGTTTTTTGCTGCTTTGGTGATATGTCACCGTTATTGTTATGCTGACTATCTTTGAGTTTATTTCTTTGAACATGTTATTATGATTGTTTATTTCATTATTATTTAATGGTGTAGAGCAAGTGTATGGCTCTGGAGCTTTGTTGTTTGTGTTTATAAACTGAATTTGATGTTCACTGATTTTTGATGGCTGCTGTTAAGGATTTATTTTCATTTATGAATGTTTATTGTTCTGTCTGCTGACTAATGTAAATTATTTAATGAAACTTTGTTTGGGCTTGAATGTGGCTATTTATGTTGATGATCATTTAGGCTTTTCGCCACCTAAAACCTGTACCAGGGTACTCAATTGTAAATATGTACATTTATATGTAATAAATTAGATTTAAGGTATTTTTGGCATTTGTTTTGCACCCTCCTCTGTGGTTTGTCCCCGGTCCCTCCACCCATTCCAGTCCCATCTCTTTAATTTTGAGTAATGGAACCTGTAGGACCAAAAGTGGTTCGTAACAATATATATATATATATATATATATATATATATATATATATATATATATATATATATATATGTATATATATATATATATATATATATATATATATATATATATATATATATATTATATATATATATATATATATATATATATATATATATATATATATATATATATATATATATATATATATATATATACACACGCACACATATATATATTGTGTGATATATATATAATATATATATATATATATATATATATATATATATATATATATATATATATATATATATATATACACACATATATATTGTGCGTGAAGTATATCATTTTTCACCAAGAAAAACGTGAATAAGAACATAACGCATAATAATCCGTATCATTATGAGCGCAATGTATTATCTGAAGTTCTATTCGCTTGTCCTCCCCTGCAATAAATCATCTATTCTAACTGTGAAGACATTAGGACGACCAGAATCAATTGGTCATTCTTATACGTCAGCTGCTATATCTAAGCATGAAGACATCATTAAAGTGTTACCCCTTTCTTAAAGGTGCATTATTTGAATATATTTTTGAGAATGGAAACAACGCCCAGCATATCGAGGTCCGCTTTTGAGAACGTATTGAAGGAATACCGTTAATTCTAGTTGTACTGAAATACCTTTCGATTTCGCAGTCATATTTTTTGCATTGTATTAATCGTTCCTGCTTTGACCAACAGGCGTACCGCATGTTTTTTTTAAGTTTTTGAGTTTTTTAGTCATAGTGTCTAAGTTTTTGATACTCTAAAATTTCAGCTCTCTTAGTTGTCAGATTTTGCAACAGAATGTACTCAAATGATGAGCTAGTTAGAATGATATCAATCTTTGAAGACTATTTTCTCAGAATGAGGTATAAATGGCTTATGCCAGTTCGTCAAGCTAGGGACGAAATGTCAAGCTAGGGACGAAATGGTCACTCACTCACTCGCATAGCCGAATTGTCGGGACTTATTTAGACCATGGCCAGTTGTGGCAGGCACCTTCAAACTATATACAGGCCTACTTTGTCGGCCACATCCCAATTAAGACAACTGCTTGAAGTAGCATGCACTAATAAGTTTCAGGTTTCCAACTTGTAACATTTCAATTTATTTTTAATACTAGACCCCAAACCTTAAATTACAAACGATCCTTCTACAGATTTAATTTCATCAGACTGGTTTATGGTGTGCCATTTGTGTGACATTGAGACCTTACAGTATATGTACAGTACAGTAAAAATGCAACGTAATAATTCATGAATTAACCAGTAGTAATTTCTCTCTCTCTCTCTCTCTCTCTCTCTCTCTCTCTCTCTCTCTCTCTCTCTCTCTCTCTCTCTCTCTCTCTCTCTCTCTCTCTCGTAAACACCAACCCGCAATGTAAGAACATCTTGATAATGAATTGCAAATTAACCCGAGGAATTAGAAGTTAAAAGGCCTTTGTGCTGAATGTGATTGAATGCTGACGCGAAAATGAAACCCAGTGTTTAAGTGGCATGAAAACAGAATGCTAATTCAGTATAATGTACGACAGAATTGTAAACGAGATTCACATTACAATTGCATATTCTTGGGTTATATTTCGTCGATCTGATTCAGTTTTCGTGATGACTCCATCTGATGCATTCACATGTGACAAGGTAAAAGAGGAAGGAATAGGGCTAATAAAGAAAGGAAATATTCTATAGAATCTTACGTACACATTTACGTGCACTGACCCATACATGCAAACACGCACACACACACATGCACTCACACATATATGTGTATGTATGCATATGTATACATATATATGTAATATATATATACATATATATATATATATATATATATATATATATATATATATATATATATATATACTATTCGTCAAAAAGGTTGTCACATGCATTTTTAGACGAGAAATTTGGAATAGACCACCGGTCTGTCACAAAATTGGTAGTAGTCTTATGCTACAGAAAAGCTTTCCATGGATAAAGGTATGTTTCACGAATTAGGAAACGAAATTACACTAAAATTCAATACAAAGGACACATTAGTTGCAAACAAACCAATACGCACTGAAATTAGCAGGAAAAAAGTAATGTTCACTTCCTTTCATATTTCACACCTGAACCTTTTTCTCAGACATATCAGCACGTCAAACAAACGTACATAAATTACAATAACCGTTATTTACAATTTACAGAGTCAATAGCGGGTATGACCTCCGCGAGCAGCAATAACGCCCACCAGGCGGCGTAGCATACTGTCCACCAGCTGTATAAGGTTCTCAGCAGATACCCTGTCCCATTCTTCCAAGAGAGCCTGACCTAATTCTCTAAGGGTGGATGGCTGGTTGTCCCCTTTGTCTAACTGCACGGCCCAATTGATCCCATAAATGTTGTATATGGTTGAGATCTTGACTCAGTGGTTCAGTGCAGGCTGCCTCAGGACGTTCACATCCTGTCCTTCAAGGTAAGTAGTCACCACACATGCTCGATGGTCAGGGGCATTGTCGTATTGGTACCGGTAATTATTGGCAAACAAACCACAGTCCATGGAAGAAGGTTCCGATCCAGCAACTGTCTGTACACGTCACCGGTCACGTTTCGATCCAGAATGACAAGCTGACTCTTGCCTTCTGCACAAATGGCAGCCCACACATGGACAGATCCACCACCTCCAGCAACTCGAGCTTGTACACACTCGTCCCTGAGACGTTCTCCAGCCTGTCCGCGTACACGCCTTCTAGCATCTACCGGAAACAGCAGAAATCTGGACTCATCTCCAAAAACCACATGGTGCCAGTGTTGTGCAGTCAGATTCCGGTACTGATGGGCCCAAGCCAGATGGTCTCTTTTAAATCTGGGGGTGAGATTTGGCCTCACAGCACATCTACGGGCCCTGTAACCCATCGCTACCAATCTGCGATTCACTGTTCTGGTACTTACCTTGAAGGACAGGGTGTGAACGTCCTGAGGCAGCCTGCACTGAACCACTGAGTCCAGATCTCAACCCCATAGAACATTTATTGGATCAACTGGGCCGTGCAGGTAGACAAAAGGACAACCAGCCATCCACCCTTAGAGAATTTGGTCAGGCTCTCTTGGAGGAATGGGACAGGATACCTACTGAGAACCTTGTA
>JANJGK010000024.1:32421783-32426457 GCA_039081455.1 Macrobrachium rosenbergii | reverse complement strand
GACAAAGTGTTGAGTTGAAATATATATATATATATATATATATATATATATATATATATATATATATATATATATATATATATATATATATATACTGTATATAATATATATATATATGTGTATATGTATGTATGTATGTATGTATGTATGTATATATACTTATATGGATATATGTTACACACACATATATATATGTGTGTACGTATATATATATATTAATAGGTAGATATATATGTGTGGAGAGAGAGAGAGAGAGAGAGAGAGAGAGAGAGAGAGAGAGAGAGAGAGAGAGAGAGAGAGAGAGAGAAGTCATAGTATGAGGTGTATAGAATCAATCTAGGACGGAACAAGAGAGGAAAACTGGATGCTGAGAGAGCAGTAATTAAAATTAATTTTCAAGTAATAGTCTAGCAACCATTTCTTTCGAAATTTTATTGAGAAAACAGATAATACAACATACCCGACTTACTGGCAAGTCTACACAGAAATCATTTGACAGTAGAGAGAAATCTTCTGTGCAGCCAGCAATTAAGTATGCGGTTAAATATTTTGTAACCTAAAAGTTGTCTCCTTCAGTTTCCACTCTTGCTGATTTCTCTTTATTGAAATGTCTCTGCAGGCGTCTTCCGATGGTAACCCCGTATGCTTATTTTGACAAGCGCGTCTGCATTGCAGGTTTCTCATTTTCTATACTGGGACGTTTCGTCCAGTTGGGGAAAGAGTTAAATATTTACTTCATTTTTGTAAAGGATTTCATTTTTTTTTTTTTTGTAGTTCTAGAAAGTTATTTTACTTATTTCTAATTATATGAACAGTGAACATGTTTGCAGCCATACAGCCACAGATGGGAATATGGAAATTCGTCATTACATAGCCATCATTCACTTCATGTTTTTTTTTATATATATAGAAGTTATGGACAGCAGCTGTAATGACCAACATGAAACAGAGTGCAAGGTAAACATCATGTAGAACAAACTCGATAGACATAATGCCATTAACCCTACCTGTCGAACGAATAAAAAGTCAATAATTTTTAGTTAAAGTCTTTAACTTTATCTGGCGAACTAATGAAAAGTCATTATCTTTACCTGACGAAAGAAAACAAAAAGTCATTAACTTTACCTGCCAAACGAACAAAAAGTCATTAACTTGACCTGTCGAATGAACGAAAAGTCGTTAACTGACCTGTCGAACGAACAGAGTCATTAACTTTATCTGACGAACGAATGAAAAGCCATTAACTTTTACCTGTCGAACGAACAAAAAAGTCATTAACTTAACCTGACAAACGAACGAAAAGCTATTAACTTTTACCTGACGAACGAACGAAACCCATTAACTTTACCTGACGAACGAATGAAAAGACATTAACTTTACTTGACAGACGAACAAACAGTCATTAACTTTACTGACGAACGAACGAAAACCTGTTAAATTTTACCTGACGAACGAACGAAAAGCTATTAACTTTTACCTGACGAACGAACGAAAACCTGTTAAATTTTACCTGACGAACGAACGAAAAGCTATTAACTTTTACCTGACGAACGAACGAAAACCTGTTAAATTTTACCTGACGAACGAACGAAAAGTTGTTAGATTTTACCTGGCGAACGAACGGAAAGCCATGAACTTTACCTGTCGAAGGATATCGCCATGAGGGTGAACACGGAGGCGCATATCGAGAGCACCGAGACGAACTGGCTGATCTTGCAGTAGACGTGTCCGAAGCGCCAGTGCAAGTTCAGCATGTAGGTGAAGTTGAAGACGACGTTGAGGGTGGACACCATGGTGTCGGCCACGGACAGGTTGACCAGGAAGATGTTAGTGACCGTGCGCATGCGCCGATCGGCCAAGACGATCCAGATGACGATCAGGTTGCCCCCCGTGGCCACCAACACCATCCCTCCGAAGACCACGGACCAGATGAGCTGATGCCACCAGGGCAGATTGTAAGGGTTGGGTTCCCATTCCCCCTGGGGGCATATCCACTGGGTGCCATTCCAAGTGCAGTTGGTAGAATTAAGCAAGCTGAGGTTACTGAACTCCTCCACGTATTCCTGCTCGGTGGTGTTCCAGAGTTCCAGGACGTGGCCGCTGGAACCGTGGTGGCCGGAGTGGTGGGGGTTGGTGCTGCTGGAGTTGAGGCCCAAGATAGTCTCCTTGATGGAAAACGAAGAAGAGGAAGAGGAAGATCCCATGCCATCCATTATGGGATCCTTAGGGCTGTGTTCCTTATGCTTTTTCGTTATCCTCTTTGGTTGTCGGGATGGCGTTGCGGTATTCAGAGTTCAGAGGTCCCAGTAGGTCCTGACAATGTTCGCGTGAATTCGGACATTGTTCCCGGCCATTTAGGCTTGTCCCGTCATTCTTGTGCTTTCTTCTGTCTGTTCATGCAAGGAGAGATGCTTCCTCGTTCAAAATCAAGATTTTCTCAGGAGATCCATGACGACTACCTTCATTAAATACAATATACCTCTATCCAATTCCTATGTCTTAGACTTTCCTATCGTCACCTGTCGTATGTGTTATCAGTCCGACAATTTGGAGGATCTTGGAATTTGTCATACATTTTTCATTCATTAATTATGGCGCAAACTGTAAAACTAAGTCGAAGGAACACTATTCTAAAGGGCAGTTAAACTGATCACGAATCAAATGAACTTTGCGAACTATTTTCCAAATTATGCCGGAATTACGTTCAATTTTCTTATATCACATGCAGTTATGAGATTCAGAACACCCGTCATCACAATAATTCCTCTTATCGTTAAATCAAACCCAGAGTAAAATTCATTAATGAGATGCAGTAGGAGCGATCCTATTTTCCGTTTTTTATTAAAACCGTCAGAGACTGAATTACTTTAAAGTAAACGTGATACCTCTTTGTCGTAGGATATTATGCAATCTAGTTTTGTATTCTTCCAATAATTCTCGCTCGCGATGGAAAAGAACGTCCGAAAGCCAATCAATCAATCAATCAATAGGGACATTTCTTCCACTCCATCATTTTCTTATGGGGACTTGATTCCCTTGTTGAATGTGTCACAAGCGAAAGCCAAACTTAAAGAATGTGGACAAAGAATACGAACAAAACTCGACGTGGTTCGAGTGAAAGAGCTCCCCGTCTGAAAACGAATGGGAAAATCAACGAGGGAAAACGGGAAGGGGACCTTCCTCGAGCACTACTACATTGCGGGGCAATTAGGTTCGTATGCCGTCAGAAAGTCATGGAAGCATCTCAAAGAAAAATCATCTGTTCTTTTCGAATGCAACGCGTGTATGTGTTTAGTGTGTGTGCTTTGCCTCTGTCGAAAAGATCACTTCCTACAAAGTTTGAAACAAATGACAGTCACAGAGCGAGTGAAGGGAAAAAAAAACTTTTGTATTTACTTTCGTTGAACTCGTTCACGGGGTCACTTTCTTTTCCTTTCCTGTGTTCACGAATGAGCAGCTTCGACCCAAAAAGGTTTGTGACGCGAGACCTTTAGAGAGACAGAGGGCAGAACGGTCTTCGTTCGCTTCAGATATCTCCTCCTCCTACCAGAGGCATTTTTCCCATCGGATAAACCGAGCGAGATTTCAGTGAGAAAGAGGCGTCTAAGGAGGACGCGGTTGTTACCCGAGCGGTGTTCCTGTAGCAACTAAAGACTGAGGGGAGAGTGGGCGGTGGTTGTCAAGCTCCGCCCCCTTGTCCCGCTCACCCCTCCTCACCCAGGCAGACCTTCCCTTCCCCTCATTCGCCCCGCCCCTACATATATAAAGAGGGAAAAACCGAGGCATCAAGAGGGAACATGTTCCTCACTTGTACATATTCAGGGACCCACACGCGAAACACGTATACCATTATTCACTTCATTTTCGCAAGAAAGCGCACCCTAGGACCCTTCCTTCAGTAGAACCTTTGAGATAGAATCCCAAAATATTCAAGTCTTTCTCAACGATTCCAAAATGCATCAGTTACCAGTCTAGAAGTTATGCTACATTACCTGGATTTACAAAATACACAGGGAAGCTTTTTTCTTACTTACCTTGCACACAAATGTTCAAAACTTCTTGAATGCTGCTCAAGTTTTCCTAGGGGGCTATTATCGTTAAAGTAGGCTCTTTGTTTTTCTTTTAAATTCTGTCCACTTCAAAAAAACAGTCAAGAAAGAAAGAAATGAGTAATAATTGGATTTAAGTACCAGAAATTATATTAATTCTAAACGGTTTGATAATTACCTTGCAAAAACATTACTTGTTTACTGTAACTTGATGATTTCCCCCAAAAACCCAACCTACTGTTTTTACCAAACATTTTCATAATGACCTTCAATTACCAGAATACCGAAATAGGTCGATAATTACACCAAAAATGTTGCCATTTGCACAAACAGTTTGGCGAATACCCCACAAACGTTGGCTTTTACTCAAACATTTAAATAATTACCATAAAAACAACCTGAGGATTATCCCGAAAACGCTACAGATACCAGAAAATAGTTTGATCTTTTTCTAGTTTTAGTTTCCATAATAGTTTGTTATAAATGCAGAGGAATAATCTATAAAAATCCATTGTTACTACTTTACTCATGTACGAAGGTACTAATAAAAGCAACTTGAAGGTTTAAAAGAGAGAGAAAAGAGTTGGTCTTAACCTCGAAGAAAGAAATTTGCAAAGAGTAACTG
>JANJGK010000024.1:32391783-32416783 GCA_039081455.1 Macrobrachium rosenbergii | reverse complement strand
GGCATTTCCGGTTACTGGCTGTTCGTGCTGACGGATCTGAATTACGTGAAATGTGATGTATGCTTATTTTTCCTGACGGGAAGAAGAAAGAATTCTGATACCCGACGCCTTAATAATGTGGTGGTGCCGGTTGTACGGTGTTATGTAGTGCCGGTTTAGGAGTTTTTGCCCTAAACGTCATTTTTGGAGGTATTTAGTATTATTATTATTATTATTATTATTATTATTATTATTATTATTTCAGGAGATGAATAATAATAATAATAATAATAATAATAATAATAATAATAATAATAATAATAATAATAATAAACTACGTTTGCTTGTTCCAGAGGCTTGGCATGCTGTTGGCTAAAAAAAAAAAAATAGTGTATAAAGCATTTTATCTTCGTTGACAAATTTATGAATAAATACCATTCTCTTTCCATCAGATTGGGTATATATAAATAAGTTTTTTGTTATAATACAAGCTAAAACGAGTTTTTGTTTCTGTCGAAGATTTTCTAATGTAAGTTCTTGAATTCTGCATTGATTCATAAGGTGCAAAAAAAAAAAAACCGTAAAAATAAAATTAGTAAATTGTTTTGCAGACACAGAAGTCTTCTCTGGTTTTCCATACGATTAATCATATTTCATGCCCTTCCATATTATGAAAATGGTGAACATACACACACATTTGAAAGAACTTTTGTGTGTGTGTGTGTGTGCGTGTGTGTCTGTTTGCTAATGAATATTAAACATGTGCTTACATGTTTATTTTAGCACAGATTATGTGACGCATAAAAGTTGAAATTGGAATGAATATGTATATGCTTGTTGATATAAACGATCAATGAATTATTTCAAGCTTTTGCGCTGAACACATTAGCATTACAAGAACAATTATTCGAATAAAATATGCAAGAACAAACTAGTACAAAGAACTCATTGTTATCGTAAGAGAAAAGTTGGTAACCGGGTAAGCATAAACGAACGCTAACGACTTGAGATAAATTTCTGTAATGTTATTTTAATCCGAGATGCATCTTCTAATTAACCCTCCCCCACCCCCACCCCCGACCCTTCTGTTTTGCCAATTGCTATTTGTTCGTGAGATCGAACCTCACGTAGAGAGAGCGGAAAGTTAAGGGGTCATTACGGTAATTATACATGTTTGCTCATACATACGAACGCACACACACACACACATATATAATTATATATAATATATATATATATATATATATATAGTATATATATATATATATATATATATATATATGTATATATATATATATATATATATATATATATATATATATATATATATATATATATATATATAAATATATATATATATAATATATGTGCATATACATTATATATATATAAATATATATTTATATATGTACACATACATACAGACTTACATACATATACACAGACCTTTCCCTTGGAAAGATCGCTTCCAGACAGCATTACCTATTCTCAGCAAGGACTAAGATCTGCAACCCACAGCAGTCGGTTAACTGTTGGATACTTGTCTCAGCAGAGGCACAATCAGTCTTAACCAAACGTGTTCATTTCGGTCGCTTCGCCCGGTAGTCGAACCCGTGTTCACCTGTAAGTTAGACCTGTGTCATAACCAGTAAATGACCAGTTGTTACATTATACTGAAAGCCAAGGCTACGGTAAAGAGCAGAAATAAATAAATAAATGTATATATAATGAGAAAAAAAAAACTTGCAAAGAAAAAGCACGTGTTATCTTCATTGCCAATCGAGTTGAATATCAAGTACAACTCCAAGGTTAAACTTCTTGTACTTCTCTATTAGTCACAGCTGCCTTCAGTTCAAGCACTCAGGCGGTTATTACTCGCAATTAAGGTGTCAGCCTGCGTCTGCCGTTAGACTGGGAAAGGTTTTTTGCGCAATATAGTCCGAGTAGGGATGTACTGGTTGGAAACTTGGTGGCTAAATTGGCTTTTATGACAGTGTCGTGTGAGTTTATTTAACAGAGAGGGAGAGAGAGAGATGCAAAAGCTTATGA
This sequence comes from Macrobrachium rosenbergii, assembly GCA_039081455.1. Taxonomy (NCBI): domain Eukaryota; kingdom Metazoa; phylum Arthropoda; class Malacostraca; order Decapoda; family Palaemonidae; genus Macrobrachium; species Macrobrachium rosenbergii. The sequence continues at coordinate 32,414,755 of JANJGK010000024.1, read as the reverse complement.
AGCAGCTGGCTACTGTAATTCTAGTGAAGCACCATTATCCTTACTGTAGGTGTTTTATACGTCAGTTTGTTCCCACATCGTCCCCTTGACATATTAAAAAGAAAACGTAGTGTTACAAAAATGCTGTTCAAGTAACAAAAAGGTTTTAAGGTGCGGGTATTGCAAAATTAGAGAGAGACAGACAGACAGACAGAGGAATGAAACACTGCGCCATTCGAGATTTCCTGCATTTTGCATGTGCAGTTATTCACACGAATTGGAAAGTGACAAGTCATACGACCACTAACACACTACAAAAACCTAAGGCCCCTACGACCCCAGGTCCTAACACATTGCAAAATCGTAATTCCTGTACGACCCCGGTTCATCTACAGTGACCCGGCGACCAAAAACCGCAGGAAGACTGGCAAATTGCTTTGTGCGACCGACGTCAATGGGAAATTTTAGATTTCTAAATCCAAAATCCCAAGCAACGATCAGGGGGGGAAAATAACTTCTATTTTTCCGGTCTTTGCAATTCTCGCTCGAACAGCGACAAGCGAAAAACCAGAACACTTCAAAATACCGAAGATGAAAGTCATGGAAGGGCTGCATCGTTGCAAAATAGATCGTGGAGGGCGTGACAGTTTGCCGGGAATAATCGTGAATGATGATTTAGCAAAATGGAAGCCTTCCATGAAAATTCAGCGGAAATGGCGAGTCCTTGCTGAACTCGGGTGGAGATTCATTAAATCTCCATTCAGCTTTGTCCTCCGAACGCGAATATTCATGCAGATGGATTCCCACCGGAGTTGAAATTCGTTGGTGTCTCCGAACAGTGGGCTTGAGAAAAAAGGGTACGCGTGTATAATGAAACAGACGGGTGTTGATTCGTATAGATATCATACACGAAAAACGTTTGCATGTGCACAGGCATCAGTGCATGCAATATATATATATATATGTATATATATAAACAAATATGTGTATATATAATATATATAAATATATATATATATATATATATATATATATATATATATATATATATATATATATAAATACATATATATATATATGGATAGATGGATAGATATTCACTATGCTCGTGTTTCCTCGTCAGAGGGTTGCGGACCCAAAATGGCAGAGACTTCCGATTTTCAACAATACAGGGATGAGGCAGCCAATGCCGTTTTATTGTTTTATTGTACTTGGGGATCGAACCACGGACGTAGCTTATGCAAGCCCAGTGCTAGGTATGAGCATAAGACTATTAAATTTATCATTTTTTTCATACTGTTTAAGACATTAGAATAGATATGTAGAAATTAGTTGTATGGTCACATTACGCGATATTTTGCATTTTCCCAGGCCTCTCAAGTGTTGAGTATGTCAAGCAATATTAATGGAAAGTTTAAAACCTGCTGGATAGTGGAAAGAAGACACACGGGATCTATGATAACAACAGACACAAGGAAAATATTCCGCCTTTGTGAGACCTGTTTGTAATGTGCTTCATTTAGACAAATTGCGACAAAATACTAATGTTTCAGATCAAGGAACAAATTCTTTTCTCTCTCCTGCATATCAGTGACGACGGACACTAATAGTACGGCGATAAAGAGACTTAGTCTCAAGTTTTCAGCATATTGTTAAAACCATTTATGTGAAGTTAAGTATACCTTAGTTTAACCAGACCACTGAGCTGATTAACAGCTCTCCTATGGCTGGCCCGAAGGTTTAGATTTATTTTACGTGGCTAAGAACCAATTGGTTACCTAGCAAAGGACCTACAGCTTATTGTGGAATCCGAACCACATTATAGCGAGAAATTAATTTCCATCACCAGAAATAAATTCCTCTTATTCTTCATTGGCCGGTCGGAGATTCGAACGCTGGGCCAGCAGAGTCCTAGCTGAGAACGGAACCCATCCACCCAATGCGGAACCATTTATGTGGCCTGATAGGTCCTACTATAATTACGTATCAGATATAATGAATGACAACTGATGTCTTAAAAGCTTAGCTTTCATTCAGCAGCTGAAGGTGTGCATTTCACGTGCGACACAGTAACTTTAAGATAAGTCAGAGACCAATTACCAGAGCAAATTTGTTTGGGCCACACGCCTTTTAGTGATATTAAGTCAATTAGTCATTTATCTATTTATATATGAAAATTGATGTATGTGTGTGTGTGTATGTTCCAGCATAACTCAGAAACACGTTGAGTAATTTCAACCAAACGTGTTATTCATATGACTTAACTATCTGGAAAAGAATACTGTGTGGTAAGACATCAATGGCAGCCAAGAGGGTGGGGGTGGGAAGGTGGTGACATGTAAAAATAATCGAAAACGACAGCTGGTTGGATCATATTTGAATAAACTAGCTAACCAGGACAGCGGAGAAAGAATATTACTTTCTGGTTAAAACTCACACTAGTTAAGGTACACACTTGAAAACTTAAACACTAGTAAAGGTGAACTTGATAACTTAAACACTAGATAAGGCACACACTTGATAACTTAAGCACTAGTTAAGGTACACACTTAAGTTAAACATTAGTTAAGGTACACACTTGGTAACTTAAACTTTAGTTAAGGTACACACTTGATAACTTAAACACTAGTTAAGGTACACACTTGATAACTTAAACACTAGATAAGGCACACACTTGATAACTTAAACACTAGTTAAGGTACACACTTAAGTTAAACATTAGTTAAGGTACACACTTGATAACTTAAACACTAGTTAAGGTACACACTTGATAACTTAAACACTAGTTAAGGTACACACTTGATAACAACCAATGTAACTTCATCCTTACCAGTGGCTAAAACCATGTTTTAGTAAGATACGAATTAACCCTCTTGTATCCTATAACTTTTATTTCAATTCATGCGACAACTTAGTCAATTGAAGAAAAACTATTATAGCAGCTCAAACTCTTATGGGCAATTAAGACATAAACTTAACAAGTTATAAATATATGAGCTTTACAGCGCGAACCATGTAACGTAAATATTTGATCAAAGGCTGAGACTTGGATGAATGGTTAAAATGAGAATGGTTAAAATACAAACTACTATCCATTTCAGGGACCCGTGAGTCATCGTTTTTCTCAAGTATCTTTCAAACTAATCATTTGATCGAATTGGTACTTTGGTACAGTGTACAAGGCACCTCCCGCTAATTTTTGGTAATATAGTGCATTGTCAAATGGTTTTAGTTAAGGCGTTTACTCTTCATTTACATGGTGTTGCCAAGCATCGCCAAACTATGCATTCGAACGTCCTTTATCCCCAGCCCGTCCCTCCCTCTCCTTTCCCCTTCTCATCCCTCCCTCAACCCACTTTCCTGGCCTTCCCATCTCCGCCTCCCCCACTTTCCTGTGTATGGGGGATAGTGGACGTTCGATTGCGTAGATTAATCCTGCTGACTCATGCGACTTTGCCTTTAAAAGTCAAGAGTAAACGCCTTAACTAACACAATTTGACAATGCACTATATTACCAGAAATTAGCGGGAGGTGTCTTGTACATGTGTCAAAGTATCATTTCGATCAAATAATTAGTTTGAAAGATATTTGAGAGAAACGATGACTCGTGGTCCCTGAAATGGATAGTAAACAGCTAGAATCTTGTATCTTAAACTTAATAGCTAAAAATCTCGTGAGTTTTGGATTTACTTAAAGTTACACGAGTTGATAAGACACAGTCTTACCAACATGAACTGTGTAGCTTTTAGGCTACTTCACTGACGTGAGATATCGGGATGCGAACTTCATCCATTTAACTTCAGTTTTTCTTATGATAAAACTTACGTGAGTTGCTAAAATATTGAATTAATAATCGTTTTTAGTCCTTTAACTTCAGCTTTATAACTAAACTATGTGATTCTGCGTTAGTTTGTTTTTTCTCTATTCCAGCCTCCTTTCTTCAGTCATGCTGTCCAGCCTCTCAAACTATTATTTCATAGTGCAGCTGGGGGATTTTCTCCCTGTAGCGCCTTCAGACACTTATACTTGATCCCCTTTATTTGCTAAATCTCTTTATCTTGCTGTCCAGCTACTCTAACTCCCTCTTTTCACTCTCTTAAGCCTGAATGGGCGAAACCCCGCAGTGCTTGTTCGACAACTTTAGTCACTTATTAGGTAACTTCAAGTTTATGGCTAAAGTCCATGCTTTTACTTTACGTTATGTAAAGGCTGCAACTTACCCTAGTTATTAAGATAACGAAATTGAGCCTTGTAATTTCAGTCGCAAGAATGAAATCCGCGTATCTCATAATTCGAAAATTTTTCATTATTTTATAGGTGCAACTTACGCTGGATTTTAAGACACGAATTGGGAAGACAAAAACTGGAAGGTCTGAAGGTCATACCAGCCCTTTGTCTTTAAGGCGAGGCGTAGAGGGTATTGACGAAGAGATTGTAGCGTCTGGGGAGCTAGAATTTGAAATCACTTCGTCATTTCCAAGGAATGTTTCATATTGTGAGTTGCCATCGCGTCTAGCGACGTTTTCTCCCACCTGGTTGTTCTCATTCTAAGTTTTTTCTTTCTCTCTCTCAGAATAAATTTTTTAGGATGATAGGCAGGGACAACACGTGTCTTACTTTTCCAGTAAGTGGATGAATAAAATTTCTTGCGTTTTTCTTGAAATGAAAAAAAAAATGCCTGGTTTGAAGTCGCAAATTCTTGCGTGTGTAAAGTTAACGTATGGAAAGTTGCATATTGAAACATGGACAGTATGAAGTTTGCTTTTCATTTCGTTCGTTTGAACCCAAGTTACTTTCAATTTTGTCATATTCAAAGGGTAATTATCTTTTGAAATATTGGCATATTGACAAATTACTTCTCTTTATATATATCACGTCACGTGATACACTTTCCCGGATAACCCATATAAGAGTTAGGCTAGCGACATTCTTGTAATAAAATGGCTGGAAATTTTGACGCCTCATGATCAGTATCTAATGTCTTTTCGACAGGAAATTCTGAGAGCAGAAGCGTTAAAATCCACACAGAAACACACACTAACAAACACGTATATATACTGTGCATACACATACATACATATATGTGTATACATACACACACACACACTTTTAATTTGAATTTCAGAATAAAAAGAATCCATACTTTCACTCGAGGATTTGAATCTGAGCTAGGATGAACATATTCGGCACCATACCAGCCGCGCTATCACGAACAGTAAAAATTTATTTCAGCCCAAGCGGTATGTTGAAGCAATAAATATTTTACTTGAACGGAAACTGACACATCCCCTCTTGTAACATGATGTTTAACACTTTTTTGGAATGTGTGTGTTTAAATATGTATGTATGTATGTATGTATGTATGTATGCATGTATATATATATATATATATATATATATATATATATATATATATATATATATATATATATATGTATGTATGTATTGTATGTATAACTGAATCACGAAAATATGGAAGGTGATGAATATATAATAAAGGTATATGCCACGTAGGAAAGTGAAACAACAGAGTGGTGCTAGGCCTTTCAACTTACTGTCCTTTACTTAGCAGCAGATTGATGGAAATATAAAAATAGTTTACAAAGACAGCTCGTATAAATGACAGATGGGGATTATAAAGGAAAATATGTACCTGGAATCAACACAGTTGAAGAATTAGTAGACCTACGAAAACAGGGTTAAATATTTAAGAGGTTTTACAAGAGATTAGGCCCAGCAGCTCGAAATCAGGGAAAATTCAATTAAAAGATTATACAGGAAAAGGGACTGACCAACAAAAAATGATCGTGGAAAGAATAAGCTGATTACATATGTTATAAAAGTGCAACTCATTAATTCTCCTTATGATAATCAATAACAATTTTTGCAAAGTGAACGTTTTCACGAAAAAATTATATATTAAACAAACGAATACATAGAAAATATATTTAAGGTAACTCATTAGTAATTAAGTCAGAGATTTTATCTTTGAGGGTCATTCTTGAACATTTTACTAATACAGGGATCCAAATAATACATGCCAGGGCTAAGGTTAAATTTGCAACTGGAAGTAAGCTGTACAGTATAATAGCAGATTCTAAAAGATTTCGTGAGGAGAAATCTTTCGATTTGGCAATCACTGGACTTTCAGTCCAATTTATCCTGTGAGAGTTTTCACTTAAATGAATGAATATTGCATTGGATGTTTGCCCAGTTTTGACAGAATACTTATGCTGTTTAATTCGTGCTCAGTGAGATTGGGAAATCAAATGGACTGAAATTGCACACGAGTCAAGTTATGTGAATTATTCCAGGACGATCTGTATAGCAATACAAACTTGAATGAAAGCTTGACAGTGAAATATCTAACAGAACTTGTCGATTTCAGAATAAAGCTTCACGAAGAATATTGGAGAATTATTCAGGGGCGTCATTTCACCCAGGCCCTGTGCGTCACACGGCGATGGAAGCTATGATGATGATGGCGGCAATTTATTACTCTCGTTTCTATGTCATTGTTGCATCAGTTGAAAGCGATTTTATGCAAAACCTTTAAATTCTCAAAGGGGCTTTTGGATAAAATTTCAATATGTGATTACTAGCAAACTAGTAATGACACCCCCTAGATATGTGTGCATTTTATTTTCATCTGAGAAAATTGTTATACCTTTCATAATATGATGGCTTAAATTTCCCCATGTTAGATAATGTCTTTGCGTGTAAATTTCACCTAACAGAATCTTACTTTAGCCTTGGTAAGCATATACGAATTACTGATCAGTAGTCTAGATGCTGAAATAAGAAATTTAATCTAGTAAAATATTAAACAGGCGAATCTAGAACTTTGTGAACTTGTAGTAAAGAAATGGAATTGATAAAGGAACCACCTTCCCCCCACCTTACTATATATAAGTGATCAGGTGTCGTCACCTCCATTCAAGTGACAAATGAGAGGTTTCAGCCGAAAGTGGATCAGATAAGGCTCCTTGATTACTTTCATTGTACTTTCCTTGGTCCCATTCCTCCTGCGATTAACTTCCATTAAGCCTGGGACCCTACGGGAGATGGGGTCAAGAGCAGATAGACTGAGGAATGCTGACCCGTGTGTTAAAAATTTAAAAAAGTTCCTGATTTTACAAAGCCGCACAACAATCACAACGGTAGCAAGACAGCATTGGGAAAATAAGACACTCTTATTAAAAGCTGACATAATATCCACAGCCGATATCTTTGCCACCAATGGTGAGTGAGGAGCAGCATGAGCAACCAATCATGCTTACCTTTAGCGATATCCTCTGCAGACATTTACCGTCTGCTCAATAATAAAGATTAATGTGCTTTTGCTGATACTCCGAATCTACTTCAGCAAAATGGTAACGAGATTTCAGAATGAAGGAACAACTTTTAAAAATCATTCCTCCTGAAGGAAAGATAAGCATAAGCTACCAAAGTTGAAGGACTGTTATATTTAAAAGCAATATACTGTATATTACTTTTTAAATCAGCTCAGGATGTCACTTGATAATGGTATGAAGGAGTTTTCCTGACTCTGGTTAACGCAGCTTCCTTTGATGGCTTTAACAAAATTACTGGAATCTGATTGACCGAGTGTTGATTATTTGATTGATTTCTGTCAAGTTGTGCTGAATGATTCATGGCCGTTTACCGGAAATTTGTTGTAATTTGTTTTTTGATGACAAGGTCATTCTATAATGTTCTCAGAGTGATCACTTCAAAGAGGCTTCAGTAATAATATCAACGTCACTGTTAAATTTGACTCTAAAGGTTCACCACTTCCTGTTTATTTTACTCTTTAAGTGTTTATTTTGTTTACTCACATTTTTTACTCTCATTTCAACAGTATCTCCATTAAAACTACGTCATGTGTTTGATGAATGGGTGACCGGTTTAGGATGACCATCCGGAAAAGGGGACCAAAAGACCAGCTTCCATATTTCATTGTGGCTCTCTCTCAATTTAGGAATGAATGACTTCAGTTTTGGAAGTCTGCCTGCCTGTCAGCCACGGTCAAATTTCGCCCACCAAACTATTTCCGATCTGTAATGAACATGTTTCGGATTACTAAAGCTGAACTCTTGCTCCATATCATACAGGGCAGCAGGGCAATTCGGAAAAATATGACTTTATGAAGATAAATTCACCAGGATGCATATCATTACTCTATTCCTGAGAACGATTAGGTTTCCCTAGATTGCATCGCTGCTGAAAAAATTTGTTGTCAGTGAGTTATGTGAATGGAAGGGAAAATGTTGCATAAAGATGCGAATTAGATTATAGAATGGTATTTATATTTAGTTTTATCCAGATATAATGTTTACATGAATGATATTTTGGAAAATATCGTTCACTCAGAAATTTTGAAAAATTATGGTGACTTTGAGAAAGGGAATTTACACTTGCGTCTTGAGAACTAGGGTGCTGCTGGACTATCTGATAAGTACATACGTATCTCTCCACTTTATCTATATATTTAGTGACATTTTCCTTACATTTTATGAAACTGTGTATACACAACATTACCACGGCTACTATTGCTCTGTAGTCAATATTTTTTTGTTGTTAGTAATCCCATCAGTAATAATTAAGTACGACTGGAAACTCACTAAATAATCTCACATTCGTCATTAACAAGCAATTAGAATCAAGTGGATTCTTTAAATAATCTACTTTTAATCTTGAAATTGTTATTAAAAACTTCTATAAAACTTTTAAATAATAACTAGCGGAATGCTATCAATGGCCCAGGTTGAAAAATTATTATAAATGGACCAAAATAAAAAAAAAAAAAACAGGCACGTTTGTCTTAGTAAAACGTATTGTCATTGTTATACAAAATTTTCTCTCATGTCAGGAATAAAACTATTTCCCATTGCGTATATAGTAGCCCATTGTCTAATGGAGTGAGGCACAGAGAAAAACTGCAAAATCAACTGTAGTTCACATTAAAAAATCCTCATCGAAAACAGAACGGTATACAGACATAATCCAAGGACACGCGCCATGAGTATCTCCCTAATTTATGCATGATTCCAAAAGCCTAACATCAGGCAATACGTATATTAATCTTCGGCCTTGAAAGTGATGATGTCATAGACTGTAATGCATACCAGCAGACTTCTTGTAAAAAATTTACACAAATTGAACAGTTGGCAGCTGGATAGTTGCAGCAGCTTAAGAGATGGACACACGCACACACATTCCCAAAAGTTCTCAAAATTATTCAAGATTAAGCGCGACTGTAATCTCGCTACATAACCACCCATTTCCCGTTACATAACCCGTTATCTGATCTCTAAACATTCACCAATTAAAACTTGACTGAAGCAGGGTCCTCCAAGCTCACTAGTCTATTTCGATTTCCACTCCATTCGATTCCGAAGCAGGACGGAAAATATTGTTATTTTGTCTAATTGAAAATCCGATTTGGGTAACAATATTGCATCCTGTGGGAGACAATAGTTCGAGCGCCATCAAAGAAAGACACCGCCATTGTTGTAGTTGTTTTTTGAGCTGTTGTGCTCATTGTAGCGTCATCAGTTATCGGTTTCAAGGCTAGAACTGCCTTTTTTTAATAGGATTGATTTCCAACGCGTTCTGGTTGAAGTTTGTCGCATTACGCACACTGGCCCTCTTGGTGCTCTTATTATTATTATTATTATTATTATTATTATTATTATTATTATTATTATTCCAGTTTTTGAGGACGTAATAATATTATTATTCATCCATCGCAAAGATTATCTGTTTCATTGCCTTTCTTATTCAGATTGAGAGTAAAGAAAAATAAATTTTGGGTATGAATGAAATCTACCTTGAGAATTTAAACCCGCATTTTCTTGATATTAAGTTCAGACAACTATCTTCCCGAGTGTGCCCATCCCGTTAAAAACAACGGTATTATAAGAGAGAATCGATAGATCGAGTCCCGCCCTTGGCACGTTGCGTATCATTCCGAAGTTTTGACGAAGGCTCCTTAATTGCGAATGCTTATATAAATTTAGAACTTATATATTAATACATTAGAAATATTGGATTATGTTTTTTTTATTGTTATGTATTTATTTGTTTATTTATTTATTTTAGTTGTAGCGAGGGACGCGTGATTGCTTATTGGATAAGAGTTACTTCTCGTGTTTCGGATCTCATGTCGCCAACACAACCTTTGAGTGTAATGCACCTGCTGTAATTTAATGACGCCCTTGGAATATGATCCTTAGATGAGGTTTTGAAGGTTTTATGATCTGTCAATAATATGCACAAATGCGCACAAACACACACACACACACATACACACACACACACACACACACACATATATATATATATATATATATATATATATATATATATATATATATATATATATATATATATATACCATATAATGTATACAAGCATACAACACATTCACGTATATTTCATACGCTTCTATACGGACATTCAAACGTACAATTTTTGCAAATATTTTTCTTCTTCACATAGTGCACCCGTGCATATGAAATTCATGACCATAGAAAACTATAAATAATAATAATAATAATAATAATAATAATAATAATAATAATAATAATAATAATAATAATATCATCTCCACACTGACACGTATCCATTTTGCAGTCCGCTTGCATAATGGAAGTCAGTGTCAGTCGAGAGTATCTCCTCTGCTTTTCACACGCACGATGAGGAGAGAACGTTTTTTCGAAAACAGCCATAGAAAGAGAAAATTTTCAAACCGCGATGAGTAGTATAAGTCTTACTCAAATTGTGACTTGAATTTGATATGGCTTAAAAAGGCAAGATGTTGAAAGCAGCCATTGAAAGAGAAAATTGTCAAAACACCATGAGTATTATAAGTCTTACTCAAATTGTGACTTGAAAAATGTTTGACAATATGATTTTCTTTCAAGTTTTGAGGAATCTAATAGGTACTCGAACGTTTTCTGGCTGCTTCGAAAATCATTAAAGGAAATATAATGTGTTTAAGTTTAGAGAGATCTAACAAATTGAAGAAATTATTTTGAAATTACTTCGAAAATCGTTTAAAAATATAATTTTTTTTTTTTTTCAAGTTTTCAATTTGGGTTGGAAACTATGTGGGGATTACTGATAGCCGCAGGATTACTTGAAAATGTTCGTGCGTAGACTATACTACACTTAAGAAGATTGTGCTTTTAAAATTGGTAAAAAAATATATATAATTTACTTTGAAGTTTAGAGAGATCTGATAAGGAAATCTGACTAAGATTGAGTTTCGAAATTTAAAGGAAAATGTAATTTCTAGACGAGAAAGACTTGATATACAAGAGAAATCGTACTCGTATTATGCTTTGAAATTGCTAAAAAAAAATTAATAAGATAAAAGACACTTCCAATTTCATCGAAACCTGATAGATCATACTTCGAAACTGACAAAAATATTGTAATTTTCCTTTCACTTCAGGCAGATCTATGAAGTGAAGAGAAATTGATCAGCTTGTGTGAATAATAACTGAAGAAACCTTGAAGCTACTTTTAAGAAGAAGAAGAATAAGGAAAAGAAGAGCACAGAGAGAGAGAGATTATAATTACGACATTCGCTTTATTCTAACATGGAATATAAATAAATAGCAGTTCCCATACTTTGTTGCATATTAACACTGCTATTAGATGCCGCTTAAGGGTATGCTAACTGCATTCAGTGCTTTAAATTTTTAAATATTTACTGCAAGTAATGGAACATGAAAAAAATAATTTTTTTTTACTGGAGAATTGCACAATTGTGGAGGGATTTGCAAGACAAAAGTAAATGATCAGTGATAACAAATTCATGTGTAATAGAAAATGAATAAAAAACATAAATATGTATAAATAAATAAATAAATACAGACGCTAAATGTATGGTTAGGGCTGCTTGTAACAGCGACAGACATAATCTCCAGCGCAAGTGTCTGCCGTTTGGCATCTTAAAGGTGAGTCAGTCAGTCAACAAATGTCGGAATAATAACGCAGGAGGGAAGTGGCGAGGAGGACTGACTGGCAGCCAAAAGGACCTGAATGATTTATGCGTTAGGGACAACACTTCCTAGAAGCCGACGCCTCCAGGCCATGTAGCTGTTTGTGTTTCCCATCATCCAGAGAGCTTTCTCTTTTTTTTTTTTTTTTCTTTTAAAGTTGTAAAGTTTTTACTTTGTAACAGTCAGCTTGTTTTTGAACAGTTTTTGAGAAATGTTTCTGAGAGATGTAGGGAGGGTGGTGAGATTTATTTAACAAATAAACAAAAGCGTTAAAGTAAGCTTTTCCCGGAAGGGGACGTCTCCGATTGCCTTCTTCCTGAACCCCGCCCTTCTGTAATGCCCCCAGAGACACCCCTTCTCCCATACCCCCCACCCCTCGTACGCTACCTACCCCTAAGCCCTGCGCATACCAAGTCAATAGCTTAATTATCTGTAAATAGGAGAGGTGTAAATTTAGTACTTTCTGTAGGTTTGGTAGCCCTCTGTCATGTCCACAGCAATTGGTAAAAAATTACGCAAATTTGAAAAATAAAAACAATGATAAATTTTCAGCCATAACAATAAAAGAATGCAAAACAGATTTAGATAATTCCATACTGATTTATAATTTGAACTGTTATTGGAAAGGAGACTGTAACAAGGCCGTGTGAAAACTATTGTGTTATTTTCCATTTTTCATTTTCTTTTTTCTTAGCGATAATTTCACAGACAACAGCTTAAGAACAAAATACTTATTCCTCAGCAGACCTAATAATAAAAAATTCATAAATTTTGACAACGTAAATATCTTGCTCTATACAGGATATCTTTACTTAATGAAACGCATTGTGCATCTACATATTTTTTGTGTTACAGTGATATTCCACAAGTAATAAACTTATCTCTGAACTGGCCGTCGTCCAACCCAGGAACAGCCCCTCTCAACAATGCCCCGTGGTCAAAATTTCTGAACGATAACTAACGTGCCAAGGGCGGAGCTTGATCTATCGATCCTCTCTTATAATACCGTTTTTTTTTAACCGGATGGGTATACTCAAGAAGATAGCTGTCTGAACTTAATACCAGGAAATTGTGGAATTAAATTCTAATGGTAGATTTTATGTAGGCTGTACCCTGGTTTATATTTTCTTTGTGCTCGGCAAGAAGTTATTCAAGTTCATTTGGATAAAAAAGACTCAGATATTAGATAATCTCTGTGAAGGATGAGTACTGCTGAAATAACCATCATCCTCACCAACTGCTATAATGATAATAATAATAATAATAATAATAATAATATTTTGTTGCAAATGATGGCAGCCTTGGTTGCACTGATCTTCTAGATTATCCGTTCAACTCTTTTGATTAGTCTTTTTTTCTTCTTCAGTAACAGAATTAAGTAAAGTGCCAAAGTTCGTTGCAGGGATTTTTATTTATAAAAATATCCAAATGTCGATGGTTAATGGATCCCAGAAGCACTGACGACCCTTGCACTCATTTTTGGAACCCGCCCTCGGAATTTCCATTAACTATCGACATTTGGATATTTTTATAAATAAAAAGCCCTGCAATGAATTTTGGCACTTTACTTAACTCTGTTAAAGAAGAAAAAAAAAACTAATTAGAAGAGCTGAACGGATAATCTACAAGATTACTGCAACCAAGGCTGCCATCGTATTCAACAAAACATGTTTGAAAGAGGGCCTATACCCAAAGAATAATAATAATGATAATAATAATAATAATAATAATAATAATAATAATAATAATAATAGCACCAAGAAGGCCAGTGTGCGTAATGCGACGAACTTCAACAACAGAATGCGTAGGAAATCAATCGTATAAAAAAAAAATAAGCAGTTCTAGCCTTGAAATCGATAACCGATGACGCTACAATGAGCACAACAGCTCAAAAAACAACTACAACAATGGCGGTGTCTTTCTTTGATGGCGCTCGAACTATTGTCTCCCACAGGATGCAATATTGTTACCCAAATCGGATTTTCAATTAGACAAAATAACAATATTTCCCGTCCTGCTTCGGAATCGAATGGAGTGGAAATCAAAATAGACTAATGAGCTTGGAGGACCATGCTTCAGTCAAGTTTTAATTGATGATGTGTGTGTGTGTGTGTCTGACTGTCTGTCTGTCTGTCTGTCTGTCTGTCAGTCTGTCTGTTTGTCTGTCCATTTCCTAAACGGTTGCACCTATCCTGTTGCCAACTGGTCAGTTTGTGCAACTTTTTAGAAGGAGTCTGCTGGTATGCATTACAGTCTATGACATCATCACTTTCAAGGCCGAAGATAAATAGAAGTATTGTCTGGTGTTAGGGTTTTGGAATGATATATAAAATAGGGAGATAATAATGGAGAACGTCCATGGATTGTGTGTTCACACCTCTCTGTTTTTAATGCGGATTTTTTTAATGTTAACTGCAACAGACACTTCTCACTCCATTAGGCAATGGACTGCTATGGCTGCAATGGAAAACCATCTTATTTCTGACACGAAAGATAACTTTTTACAACAGTGCTAATATTGTTTTGCTAAGCCAAACGTGCCTTCATTATTTTGGTCAGTTTACAATAATTTTATTTAATCATGATTTTATGATGAAAGGTAGAGTATTTAAAGATTCCACTTAATTCTAATCATCAGTGAAAGGCGAACGTGAGATTATTTAGTGGGCTTACAGTCGTATTTAATTATTACTGAGAGGGGATGTGATATTGACAAGGCAATAACAAAAATCACTGATGGGGAAAATGCCACTAAATGTATAAAATGGGGAGGTATGTTTGTGCTTGTGAAATTGTCCTATTAATACCTCACTTCTAAAGGTGTAAGTGTAAATCCAGTTTTTCAAAGTTCCAAAGCGTAAGAGAAAATTTTGTAATTAATATATCTGTACCTCCAAAAGTGATGTTTTCCAAAATAACATTCATGTAAACATTTAAAAAGATAACCTAAAAAATTAAAATATTCTTGAAGCTAACCCATATATTTTACACATTATTTTCTCTTCCATTCATATAATTCACTGTTACGTGTTTGCAAGTGTTTTTTTCAGCAATGATCAAAATTTTGTAAACCAAATCATTTTCAGGAAAAGACTAATGATATGATTCCTGGTGAATTTATCTTCATAAATTCATATTTTTCCGAATTGCTGTGCTGCAATGTATGATACGGGGCAAGAGTTCAGCTTTAGTAATCCGAAACATGTTCATTACACGATCGGAAATAGTTTGGTGGGCGAAATTTGACCGCCGCTGACAGCGGACTTCCAAAACTGAAGTCATTCATTCCTAAATTGAGAGAGAGCCACAATGAAATATTGAAGCTGTCTTTTTGGTCCCCTTTTCCGGATGGTCATCCCAAACCGGTCACCCATTCATCAAATACGTGGCGTAGCTTTAATGGGGATATTTTTGAAATGAGAGTAAAAAATTGTGGGTAAACAAAATAAACATTTTAAGAGTAATAAACAGGAAGCGGAGAACCTGTAGTGTCAAATTTAACAGTGACGTTGATATTATTACTGAAGCCTCTTTGAAGTGATCATTCTGAGAACATTGTAGAATAATCTTGTCATCACAAACAAATTACAATAAATTTCCGGTAAACGGCCATGAATCACTCAGCACAACTTGACAGAAACCAATCAAATCATCAACAATCAGTCAATCAGATTCCAGTAATTTTGTTAAAGCCATCAAAGGAAGCTGCGTTAACCAGAGTCAGGAAAACGCCTTCACATCAATTGCAAGCGACGTCCTGATATTAAATATCTTGTTGTCATAGATCATCTACAAAGTAATATATGTCGCTTTTAAATCAACAATACTTCAACTTCGGTAGCTTATGTTTATCTTTTCTTCAGGAGGAAATGCAGTCAGTGGCTTCTAAAGGTTATTCCTTCATTCTGAAATCTCGTTACCATTTTGCTGAAGTAGATTCAAAGTATCAGCAAAAGCATATTTATTTTAATTACTGAGCAGACGGTAAATGTACGCAGAGGATATCACTAAAGCTAAGCATGATTGGTTGCTCATGCTGCTCCTCATTCACCAAAAATTGGTGGCAATGATATCGGATGTGGATATTATGTCAGCTTTTAATAAGAGAGTCTTATGTTCCCAATGCTGTCTTGCTACCGTTGTGATTGTTGCGCGGCTTTGTAAACTCAATGAACATTTTTATATTTTTAACACACGGGTCAGCACTCCTCAGTCTGCCTGCCCTTGACCCTATCTCCCGTAGGGTCCCAGGCTTAATGGAAGTTAATCGCAGGAGGAATGGGACCAAGGAAAGTACAATGAAAGTAATCAAGGAGCCTTATCTGATCCACTTTCGGCTGAAACCTCTCATTTGTCACTTGAATGGAGGTGACGACGTCTGATCACACTTATATATAGTAAGGTGGGGGGAAGGTGGTGCCTTTATCAATTCCATTTCTTTACTACAAGTTCACAAAGTACTAGACTCGCCTGTTTAACATTTTACTTGAATAAATTTCCTGTTTCAGTATCTAGACTACTGATCACTAATTCATATATGTTTACAAGGCTAAAGTAAGATTCTTTTAGGTGAAATTTACACAAAGGCATTATCTAACAGAGAAAAATTGAAGCCATCATTATGAAAGGTATAACAATTTTCTCAGACGAAAATACAATCCGCACATAGTAAGGAATGTCACTGCTACTGTGCTAGAAATGACATATTGAAATTTGATTCAAAAGCCCTTTTGAGAATTTAAAAGTTTTGCTTAAAATCACTTTCAACTGATGCGACAATGAAGTAGAAACGAGAGTAATAAATTGCCGCCATCATCATCATAGCTTCCATCGCCGTGTGACGCAAAGGGCCTGGGTGAAATGACGCCCCTAAATAATTCTCCAATATTCTTCGTGAAGCTTTATTCTGAAATCGACAAGTTCTGTTAGATATTTCACTGTCAAACTTTCATTCAAGTTCGTTATGCAATACAGGTCGTCCTGGAATAATTCATATAAGCTGACTTCCTTTCATATGCAATTTCAGTCCGTTTGATTTCCGAACCTCATTGAGCCCGTGATTGTTTGACGTGTCATTTTTAGTCTTTCATTAAATTCAAATTCCAGAGAACCTGTGATGGATTTCTTGTTCTTAAATATTTGAGTCAAACTCGTTTATCCTTTTTCCATCTGTCCTCATCATCACATTTGCTTCTCCACGATTTATCCAATCTTTCGAGATATATGCTATTCTATTAAACAGCATTTGCACATCTTGTGCTTTTTCCTAACGTTACTCTAACCAAAAACTGCTCTACTATTTTTAATATTCATCCCCAACACATCCTTAATACGCAATCATATGTGTATACGCATATGATTGTGTGTGTGTGTATATATATATATATATATATATATATATATATATATATATATATATATATATATATATATATATATATTTATTTATATATATATATATTATATATATATATATTTATTTATATATATATATATATATATATATATATATATATATATATATATATATATAGAGAGAGAGAGAGAGAGAGAGAGAGAGAGAGAGAGAGAGAGAGAGAGAGAGAGAGAGAGAGAGAGAGAGAGAGATAGATAGATATATACATACACACACACACATACATACATACATTCCAAAAAAGTGTCAAACATCACGTCACCAGAGGGGATGGGCCCGTTTCCGTTCAAGTAAATTATTTATTCCTTCAACATACCGTTTGAGCTGGAATAAATTTTTACTATTCGTGATAGCGCGGCTGGTATGGCGCCGAATATCTGTTTATTCTAGCCCAGATTCAAATCCTCGAGCGAAAAGATGTAATTTTCTAGTTATTCTGAGATTTGTATTAAATGTGTTTTTATTTATGTATGTATGTGTATATATACATATATTTATGTGTATGTATATATATATATATATATATATATATATATATATATATATATATATATATATATATATATATATATATATATATATATTGTGTGTGTGTGCGCGTTTTTGTGGGGATTTTAAAGCTTTTGCTCTCACGATTTCCTGTCGAAAAGGTAGTATATATTGATCATAAATGCGTGAACATTTCAAGCCAGTATATATATATATATATATATATATATATATAGATATATATATATATATATATATATATATATATATATATATATATATATATATATATGTATGTGTCTGTGTCTGTGTGTGTTTTGATCCCTCTACTCTCATGACTTCTTGTCGAAAATGCTGTAGATATTGATCATATAAACATGAACATTTCAAGACATTTAATAAAGAAAATCTCTAATCTAATTCTTTTATGAATAATTGCTGGGTTATCCGGGAAAGTATATCACATGATACCATCTTTTTGAAGGGAATTCTTTTGTCAGTATGCTGATATTTCAAAGGTAATATACTCTTCGAACATGACAAAATTAAAAGTAACTTGTGTTCAAACGAACGAAATGAAAAAGCAAATGTCATATTGTTAACGGGGATGGGTAATGTCTCCTACCATGCATCGATATCCACATTTCTAAAGTGAACTTTACACTTCCAAGAATTTGCGACATCAAACTGGGTATTTTTTTTATTTCAAGGGAAAACGGAATAAATGTGACTATTCGTCCACCCACTGGAAAGGTAAGACATATGTTGTGCCTGTCTGTCAGTCATTCTAAAAACTTTATTCTAAGTGAAATAGAAAACCTTTGAAGACGTCGAGAGAACAACCAGGAGAGAGAAAACGTCCCTTGACGCGATGGCAACTCACAATACGAAACATTTTTAGGAAATGATGGCAACGTGATTTCAAATTCTAGCTCCCCAGACGCTACACTCTCTCATTCAATAATATTTACGCCTCGCCTTAAAGAAAAAGGGGTGGTACAACTTCCAGACCTTCCAGTTTTTGTCAGAACAATTCGTGCGAGTTTTAGCCACCGTGTAAACCTTAAGTTCCATGGCTCGGGCTCGTATCTAGAGTAAGTTGCACTCACAAAATAATGACAGATATTTGACTTAGAAGCGCGGACGTCTGTCACGCATCTGAAACTACACGGTTTAAGTTCGTATCTTAACTAGGGTAAGTTGTAGACATTAAGTAAGGAAAAGTAAAAGCGTGGATTTTATCCATTAATTTTAAGTTACCTGGTCTAACTTCGTATCTTAATAACTAGCTTCAGTTGTAGCCGTAAAATAAAGTATATTTGATCTTCATTTTATGTAAATTAAGCTAAAGTATATTTGATCTTGATTTTATGTAAATAAAGCTATCAAGCCAAGTACTGGGGACTTTCGTCCCTTTAGGCTTAAGACAGTAGAAAGAGGGAGTTGCAGATCCAGCAAATGCGGGAGATGAAACACAAGGTCTAAACGAGCGATTTGGAGAAAATCCCAATAGTAGTTTGAGAGGCTGGGCAGCAAGACTGAAGAAAGGAAGCCGGAATAGAGAAAAAGTAAAATAAAGAAGACTCACAGAGTTTAGTTATGCAGCTAAAGTTCAAAGGCTCAAACGATTAATTCTGCATCTCAGCAATTCACGTGAGTTTTATTCTAACTGAAACTGAAGTTAAATGGATGAAATTAGCATCCCGACATCTCACGTCAGTGAAGTAGCCTAAAAGCTACACTGGTCATGTTGGCAAGACTGAATCTTATCGACTCGTGTAACTTTAAGTAAGTGAGAAACTCACGAGAGTTTTAGCCATTAAGTTGAAGATACAAGATTCTAGCTGTTGAGGTTACATTTGAATCATTCTCATTTTAACTATTCATCCAAGTTTTAACCTTTGAAGAAATATTTAAAGTATATACTTCATGCTGTAAAGCTCATATATTTACAACTTTTCAAGTTTATGACTTAAATACCCGTAAGAGTTTCTGCTGCTATAACAATTATGCTTCAACAGCTTATGTAAGTTGTCGCTTGAAATGAAAGAAATTACGTGATACAAGCTGGTAAATTCATTATCTTACTAAATCATGAATTTTAGTCACTGGAAAGGATGAGGATACACAGTTTAAGTTATCAGGTGTATACCTTAACAATCAGTATGTATTTTAACTACAAATAAAATTAAACTGGCACTGTTCACGCATTTAACATTTATGTAAGTTTTATCCATAAATAAATTTGAAATTAGAAAACCAGTCTATGAAGGCAGCACCAGGAGACAGTCTCCCAAGTCTTAGTAAGAATAAGATATTACAATTTTTCTCCGCTGCCCTGGTTAGCTGGTTCATTCCAATGAAATCGACTGAATGAATAACTGATTTAATATCATTAACAGATGTTTGGGCATAACTAATTGCTCTGGTAATTGGTCACTGACTTAAATTTAAAGTTACTATGTCGCATGTTCAATGCACAGCTTCAACTGCTGATTGAAATCTAGGCTTTAAAGTCTTCAGTTGTCCTTCGTTACATCTGATGTGTAATTATGGTAGGACCTATCAGGCTATATTAATAGTTTTAATGGGTAACTGAAGACTTGAGTCTAAGTCTCTTTATATATTGAGGATGTTAATGCAACAGAGGTTTTCAATATATGATGATTGATAAATATGAATGAAATAACTGAAAATTCCGGCTATGAAAGAAATAACTGAATCTTCCGGCTATGAAAGAAATAACTGAAAATTCCGGCTATGAAAGAAATAACTGAATCTTCCGGCTATGAAAGAAATAACTGAAAATTCCGGCTATGAAAGAAATAACTGAAAATTCCAGCTATGAAAGAAATAACTGAAAATTCCGGCTATGAAAGAAATAACTGAAAATTCCGGCTATGAAAGAAATAACTGAAAATTCCGGCTATGAAAGAAATAACTGAAAATTCCGGCTATGAAAGAAATAACTGAAAATTCCGGCTATGAAAGAAATAACTGAAAATTCCGGCTATGAAAGAAATAACTGAATCTTCCGGCTATGAAAGAAATAACTGAAAATTCCGGCTATGAAAGAAATAACTGAAAATTCCAGCTATGAAAGAAATAACTGAAAATTCCGGCTATGAAAGAAATAACTGAAAATTCCGGCTATGAAAGAAATAACTGAAAATTCCGGCTATGAAAGAAATAACTGAAAATTCCGGCTATGAAAGAAATAACTGAAAATTCCGGCTATGAAAGAAATAACTGAAAATTCCGGCTATGAAAGAAATAACTGAAAATTTCGGCTATGAAAGAAATAACTGAAAATTCCGGCTATGAAAGAAATAACCGAAAATTCCGGTTTTTTTTTTTTTTTCGTTTTTATGAAAATTTACGTTTCTTACTTTACATGTGACTTGCAATAATAGCATTACTGCGATACTGCTTTTACTAATACTGTTGTTATTCTCATTACTACAGCCACTCTTAGTATCATTATGAAGCTATAGCAATACTAGTAAAGGTGTGTGAATTCGATACAGAACCTGAAATACGCGTAGAATGTAATTTCTGTGTCTAGATACAGTTTGAACTTAATTCTCCCTCGCTCAGATAGGTAATTGACTCATTATTGTCAAAGGAAACTGTAATGAACCTCATAACGGCTAATAGGGTTTTGGGTGAGATTCAGCGAATAACCCTTTGTTAGAGAGATTTTTCAACATTTTTTTCAAAGAATTCCTCGGCTATGTAAATGGGCATTAAGTAGTTAGTACGGAGCGTAAGTAGACTATATATAATAATATATCCGTACATACATACATACATACATACGTACATACATACATGCATATATATGTATATGTGTATATATATATGTGTGTGTGTGTATGTATGTATGTATGTATATAATACATATTTGTGTGTTTGTATGTTTGTGTGTGTGCGTGTGTCTGTCTGTTACATAAATATGGTGTGGTACTTAGTTATGCATAAAAAAATCCACACAAACTACAGAGCGTCTTGACGAATTATGTGTTTAAAAGTGAGCATTTGCTTGCAATTTCCAGGTTTACTAAAGAGTGAAGAGGGGTCCCATAGGATGTCCATGAAAGACATAGAGATGAAATGCCATAACTTGACTTTGGCCTAACTCATATATTCCAGTTCCAATTATTGGCAAAGCTGAGAAAAAACTGGAATATGTAAGAAGCCAAGATGAAAGTTTCCCCACCTCAAAAGGGGGTCAGATGCTACAAACTAAATGTAGAGGAAAATACCTGTTACTTATGATCACTGAGGAGATTACTTTACCTCTTTTGCATAGAATGACACCTTGGAAGTTCATTACGAGTGTCTTCACATAATTATTAATGCCAAAATCCATAGAACTTCATGTTTTAACTCCTTTAGAATCCTCATTACGCTAAAGGGAAAAAAAACTAAGTTGATCAAGAAGTTGAAGGTTTTGCTTCAGCAGCGTAAGGGGAAACAAGCAGAGCATTTAATAAGACATCAAAGTAGGATTCTTTGGTTCTGTGTTGCGAGTAACCCCTTAGGCTGTCCGGATAGTAATCATCAACTGAACAAGGTTTTTATCAGTACAGAACGCAGGAGCCATTCCTTCAAATTCATGTTTCAAATATAAGTGGAATTCAAATGGTCAAGTAGATAATCAAGAGCAATCAAATGAATGTCTGTTTTCCACGATGACTCCAAAATCATCTACCCACTTTTGGTCTGGTCACATTTTAAGAATGATTTTTTTTTTTTCTTATTTTACTAATCAATCTTCTGTTTGTCAGTACTCTCTCATTGTCAGTAGCTTGTAACTTTCAGATGAAATGACTGTTATTTAACTGTCATGCAGGTGTGTTTTTACAAAAACCTTAATATTGGACAGCAGATGGTACAAGCATTACTTCCGGATTATTATTATTATTATTATTTTTTTTTTTTTTTTTTTTTTTTTTTTTTTTTCAAAGTCATCCTATTCGACTGGGTTGTTTTTATAGTGTGGGGTTCAGGGTTGCATCCTGCCTTCTTAGGAGTCCATCACTTTTCTCACTGTGTGCGCTGTTTCTAGTAG
>JANJGK010000024.1:32384283-32386783 GCA_039081455.1 Macrobrachium rosenbergii | reverse complement strand
GTCGCTGGTTCGATCCCACGGGACGGTGGACTTATTATCAACTTAAAATTCCCCTTCGGTAACATATATGAAAATATATTACTTCCGAGGTAGAGTGAATTGGATATTAAAGGACGTTTGTAGCTTTCTGATTGTATATGAATCACGGTGATGTGATAAATAGTCATATATATATATATATATATATATATATATATATATATATATATATATATATATATATATATATATATATATATGTATATTTATACAATTATTATAATCACAATATCACGTATGATACATATATGTGTATGTATGTATATATATATTTATATATATATATATTTATATATATATACTGTGTGTATATATATATATATATATATATATATATATATACTGTGTGTGTATATATATATGTATATATATATATATATATATATATATATATATATATATATATATATCATATCATAGCCTATACACATATACACGGTGTGCTTTTTATACCGAGACAGCACTCAGAATGTCGGTTACACCTCTCTGTAGTATTCCAGAGGGAATTAAACCTTGATAACCTGTCATACATACTGACTACAGTTTTCTTCGAGAGAAATTTGCTCTAAAACTTGCATGGGTCGTTTGACGCATACCGTACATTTTTTATAACCTCATTCACTGAAATGGTTTTGCTCAGCATATAGTAGAAGTTTCACTTGAAGTAATGGAACTCAAATGCTACCTGTTTTAGGATATGATTTCGGTATTTTACCCTAAAGTAACTGAATAGTTGAGGATGATGTGGTTGAATAGCTGTATATTTTTTTAGAAATTTCATTTAGTCACATAACTTTTATGTGTGGTAGGTGAACATCTTCGGTCTAGCAGACATACATGCTCAGCAGTGTCTGAGTTATTTGTCTCCATATTTCAATTTATAGTCTTCGTGCAAAAGTATACCTTAGTTTTACCAGACCACTGAGCTGATTAACAACTCTCCTAGGGCTGGCGCGAAGGATTAGACTTATTTTACGTTGCTAAGAACCAATTGGTTACCTAGCAACGAGACCTACAGCTTATTGTTTAATCCGAACCACATTATAGCGAGAAATGAATTTCTATCACCAGAAATAAATTCCTCTAATTCTTCATTAGCCGGTCGGAGACTCGAACTCGGGCCTAGCAAGTGCTAGGCGACAACTCTATCGACTCGACCAACGAAGAACTATTCTTCGTGTAAGTATGTGTATGTGAGAGAGAGAGAGAGAGAGAGAGAGAGAGAGAGAGAGAGAGAGAGAGAGAGAGAGAGAGAGAGAGAATTTATCCATAACAGTCATAAGAAGCTATATACAGAAAATATAAGAAAAAAATAATAACAAGCTGTACAGAAAATGTAAAAAAAAAAAAGAAAACACAAGATCATCGGAATGCTCTAAGTTGAAAAACCCAGGGGGGGATTGATTTCGGCGCCATTCCACTGATCTCCAGTGAGAGAGAGAGAAAAAAAAAAGCCTTGAAATGGAAACCTGAAAAGAACGAAACGGGTTAGGGGCGGGCGGGGGGGATTTCTCCAATAGGGGTCTCAGCCCCCCGGGAGCCTCTCACTCATTGTGGCTTCTTGGTGAATATTTAATGAACGGGAAGATCCTTCTGTGAATTACAAGGCGTCTCGGCTGCGTAGCCGCAGGATGTGAAGTTATTCGTTTTAATCAGTCAGCAGAGGCTCATGTAAATATACGCACACACCTACATGCTGTACAGACATGTCTGTGTGCACGATTATGTATACTGTATCAGCATTAACAGTCATATACGCTTAGCCAGAAATTCGTAGTGACGATCCGATATAGTCCACAGACTTTCTTTACAGACGTGTCTGCAGTCACATAACACAGACCTATTAACACGGGCGGAAGGCCAATTAAAATCCACAACCGTCAGTTTACAAATTCAAAACCATATTCTGACGTTGTCAATTAAAGATCATTACTCGACTAACTGATGGTTTTTCATAAAAGCTATCAACTGCAAATAGATAAATAATAATGAGAGTGTCTTAAGGTAAGGAAGACCTTAGCTGAGTATCTCAAAACTCTACGATATCAAGGCCTCCCTTCTATTTCCTCACATTCAATCATCAAAGAAGTTTTCTTCTTGGTAATAATGAATGAAGTAAATATTACCAGTTTCCCAAAGTTAGCAGCGTTCAGTTCATCTTCAACCGGGGGCTTAAGGCTTCACTTGCTTCCAGTTCACGACCGTTAAATTCCGTTTAATTATATTCTTTGCCTTGCGTTACTTTGTCACATACATAAAACGCCGTTGTCCATGAAGTGGCCGTTTGGAATTTTTGAATAATAATCTTCAGTTCATTACAGTCACATTATTTCCCATCGACTCTTTGCAGAGCAGCTTCTGTCTTCGGGCAGAAGCAGTGATAGAATAAGTTTTAATCTTCTTCACGTCTGACTGGCAATGAGAAACAATTCAAAACTTTTTGCAGACTTGAAGCTCCTTA
>JANJGK010000024.1:32374283-32379283 GCA_039081455.1 Macrobrachium rosenbergii | reverse complement strand
AGAATTAGAGGATTTTATTTCTGGTGATAGAAATTCATTTCTCGTTTTAATGTGGTTTGGATTTCACAATTAGCTGTAGGTCCCGTTGCTAGGTAACCAATTGGTTCTTAGCCACGTAAAATAAATCTAATCCTTCGGGCCAGCCCTAGGAGAGCTGTTAATCAGCTCAGTGGTCTGGTTGAACTAAGGTATACTTAACTTTTCTTGTTTATTGACAAGATAAGTATCTCTCAGATAATCAGAATAATCAGTGCACAAGTATATACCAATAGAAATATTTTTTTTTTAGAAATTTTAATGGCAAAAAGTCTTCCCTAGATTATAAGAACAATTCCTGAGTAGCAGCTTATTATTTTCCAAAAGCAAATTCCCGTACATATGACTTGCTGGAGTTGTACACTAAAGCTAGTCAAACTACGGAATGTTAATATTCTTTTTCCTAGTCAGTCATTTTCCCTCTGCAGATCACTGAATATGTCAGAGGTCTCCTACCAATTTTGCTAAAAAGAATTATAAATCAGATAACAAATTGGTTCTCAATTTTTAATCAACTTTATTATATTTTCATCTGATTTTGTATTAGCAGTTTCAGCAAATGTAAGACAACCATTAGTAGTGAATGAAAAGTCAATTCAGCGTTAAGCATTGGATGCATATTTATCCAGTCTTAACAGTTTCCCTGAATTTTTCGTTTCCTGACTTTATATTATTATAGTATTTCGGTGCTGTCAGAAGGTTCAGGGACTTTTGGCCTGTACAGTATACGGATTCTCTCATCTCCATCAAGCAGACAAAATTTGAGTTTGTTATTTAGCAACGCGAACATTTTTCTTTGTCCAGTTATTTCCAGATTTATATTCAGCATTATAAGCTTTTGAATTTTAACATCTTAGACTCGCAAAAATATCCAAAAGAAATGAATAAATCTAGTTTGATATTTTACTTTTTTCATCCGTATGAGATTCATGCAAAACAGAAGAATGGGATTTAAAGTTAATACCGTAAGCAAAAAAGTAAATAACAAGGAATTAAGGATTTGTTGCAGAGAACGAACAACACGCCCACTACAATTGCATTTCGGTTCGATCTAGTGTTGCAGAAAAGTGCGGAGACGTGAAATGGAGATCCTCAATGAACATCGAGCCATAAAATAGGTCGTCACATTCGGGGAACCGCAGACAGCGACCTCTCTTGCCCCATATGGAAGGGAAAAAATAGTGGAAAACATCCACAGATCTGCGAATATCAATGAATAGTGATGACTCGTGGGCGCGCACCTCTCTCTCTCTCTCTCTCTCTCTCTCTCTCTCTCTCTCTCTCTCTCTCTCTCCGTGATATATTCATATGAAGTTCAGTTATTAGTTCCCATGTTTCAAAATTGAATTCATTAGCTGACACGAATTACGCTAACGTTATTATCTGATACGAACCCTTACATTCTTATTCATCTTCCTCGGTTTTGTGTGTTATTGAAAACGGAATTAGATAAACAATATCTGATGATTTATCCATTCTGCAACCGTATTTCTGAAAAATGTTACAAATAAATGTGTTTACGCGCATTTTTTAGAAAGATAAATTTGAAATGTAATGAACATAATTTGAAATTAGTTTTTCAACAAATTTTATTCATGTAACTCGAATTTTTCTTGTTTTTATACTTTCCCTCCTGACCTTCCTATCATCTTGACATTTTTTTTTAAACCGGTGTCAGGAAAAACCTATGAATTTATATTTTCAAATCTCTCTAGAGAATAGACCGCATTCAGAGGAAGAAACGGTTAAATATTGGTAAAATTCCAGGAAGTGTTTATTAAAACACTTTAAAACTTAAATTCAAATAGTCAATGGAAGTGATGCACACCGCATAGTCTCTTGTCTCAAAATGTACATGAATATTAAGGAAAGGTTACTATTTACTTTGCACACGTCAGCAGTTCTCAGATTGCTCGTTCATTCATTGATAGCCAAACTTTGCATTCCTTACTGATTTTTTTCACGGCACTCATCATCTCCCAGCCTTTAAGTGTCTGTAAACTCTCATTTTACCATGAGATGGATAAGAAACTGAGCGCCGTAAGACCACGTACAGTTATGTAGTTCATAAAGAGTAGCGACTGATTTTTCACCATCTCTCCACAAGAGACCATTTCTTCTTTCGGCATATAGAAGGAGAGTACAGCCGACGATCCAATTTAGCCCGACCTGTAGTTGCTCAATAAAAACGTCCACGACAAATTGCACCTTCGGGGAAATGTCCGCTGTTATTTCGAAAGGTTCGGCAGTTTCCGAAAACAAATAAAGGCGATCTTTGCAACGCGCAGAACAGAGGGTTCGTCTGTGCATATTCTCCTTCGGTCACGATTCGCTTCGCAGTAGGTCTTGGGTCTTCCACAACAGGAAGTCCTCTTGGGGGCAACTTTCAGTTAGAATTTCCCACCGACGGCAAATGTAGTTTCATGCCAGGAAGCCATAAAGAGTTCCTGTTCTGTATTACAGTGTTTAAGTACAAGATGTTGTCATGTTAAATTGAGTTGCTGTTGTTTCATGTATAGAAGAGAATGTTCTTATCTTAATTCCGTTATAGAACAAATTCACCATTTTCTATTTCCGTAGGGGAGTAGCGCCGTCAGTGCACCTCACGCGGGGCACCGTAGGCATTACTTGAGGTTCTTTGCAGCGTCCATTCGGCCCCTAGCTGCAACCTCTTTCATTCTTTTTACTGACATCCTCTCATATTCGCTTATAAATCATCAAGTTCACCATTTTCTACTTAGCATGAAGTTTATGTTATGACGTATCTCTTAAGGCTCTGCTTACTTTTACCAAGATGTAATCAGTAATAATGTTTTTGAAAAAGTAAACATTGTCAGATCTTTCAATCAAAAGACACGCGTTCCCTTTAAAAGGTTGAATGCTCACAAAAACGAAATTTTAAGTCGTCTTCCTTATCCATTTTGAGAGTACGAAGTTGTCTGCTACGAGATTCAGAGCCTTTGTCCCGGTGTTTTTCCGGAATAACTTTTTTTCTGTGCATTTGACAAAGATATTACTTAGCCAATGTATACTTTACATCCCTACCTAATTTTCGGCAGCATTCTTTATTACTTATATTAGGAAAAAGTATATTCATAAGAGTAAAATAAAGCCGCTGAAGCCAGTGGCGGAACACTCTAATGAATGGGTTCAAAGTTATACGTGAGGTAAACATATGACGTCTCGACTCCTCCCACAAGGTGATGACGACGAACAGCTGTCTCTGAGATTCTGAATGAATATTCGTACCTTGTCAAGGCTTCAAGAATGGCGGCTAAGTCATTGTCCCCGTGGTTGCAGGACAGCTTTTGCGATTCGACTTGCACAAATGTTTAGAAGTGAGGAGGCCCGTGGCAAACCCTACGTAAGCTTGAACACGTAAATGAATAACTTCCCTATCACCTTGCGATTTTAAACTGACCACTCTTCACAGTGGATTGGATTGATTTGGATCATGGAATTTAGGACATAGCCTAAGGGTGGAACCTATTAATGTCATTCAGGTCTGAGAAATAGTTGGAGGTGTTGGAAAGCAAGCAAGGTAAAAGCAATGTATAAAAAAATTACAGAATATTAGCAAGAAAAAGAGATAGAGGGTTGATGGTCATTTTGTGTTAAGATCACTTATATACCAGTCTAATACTATGCAATTGTCTATTTATTACAATGATCGTCACTGTCATAGTAGGAAAAATATCAAAGGAGTTACAACGAATGCCAAAGTTTTCTTCACTTTGTTAATTGACTTTTAATTTTACAATTTTTCAATGGAGAAATAGTGATAGAAAGTAATTTCTCGGATTGCATGTGGAAACCCTTTTCTTCATGGATTCTAACACTCGACCTCATGGCATAAATCCTATATACTACTACTACTACAAAGTGTAAACAAGGAGTATTGGTTGTATTTCATTGTTGCCAGAGGTTGAGGACTTTTTCACGAATAGCCAATTATCCATCAAGAAGGAGGCAAGTTAATGACGTCATAAGTTACGTCATTATATCTTCGAAAGACATTCCTCTGAGTTTGCTGGCGATGTCTACAAGAAGTCGGTGTTACTCTTATAATTTCCAGAAGTATGCAACTTTCGTAATGCAGAATACAGCCAAAAATTAGGTAGGGATGTAAGATACCCTGTGACAAAGTGTCATCTTTGTCAGGTACGTTGATAAAATTTTATTCCGGAAAAACACCGGGACACCCGCTGTGAATCTCATAGTACAGTAGTTGAGAGGAGAAAACAGAAACAAGTACAAAATGAGCCGAAGTTTCTTCGGCGCAATCGAGTTTTCTGTACAGCGTATAATCAAGGCCACCGAAAATAGATCTATCTTTCGGTGTCTCGGTATAATGCTGTATGAGCCGCGGTCTATGAAACTTTAAACACGGCCCGGTGGTGGCCTATCCTATATCGTTGCCAGAAGCACGATTATGGCCAACTTTAATCTTAAATTAAATAAACACTACTGAGGCTATATGGCTGTAATTTGGTACGTTTGATGATTGGAGGATGGATGATCAACATACCAATTTGCAGCCGTCTAACCTCAGTAGTTTTTAAGATCTGCGGGAGGACAGAAAAAGTACGGACGGACAGACAAAGCCGGCACAATAGTTTTCTGTTACAGAAAACTAAAATTGAATAAAAACAGAATGTTTCCTAGGAAAATTATCATCGTCATCTCGTCCAACAATCTCAACATTATGTAATGAAAATACTCGGTAAGGGTTAATCTAACCTCCAATCGAAGGAAATGGCAGCATAGTCTCAACCCAGTTTTTTCTCTTGATATCTTTCGAATTATTAGTTTTCTGTAAAAGAAAACTATTGTGCCGACTTTGTCTGCCCGTCAGCACTTTTTCTGTCCGCCCTCAGATCTTAAAAACTACTGAGGCTAGAGGGCTGCAAATTGGTATGTTCATCATCCACCCTCCAGTCATCAAACATAACAAATTGCAGCCC
>JANJGK010000024.1:32363506-32374183 GCA_039081455.1 Macrobrachium rosenbergii | reverse complement strand
GTTCCTCTCGATTCATTTCAAGAAGTCTGTGGGTTTTCAGTAACGATGGAAAAGTCTGTTAGTGTAAGGTTTAACACCGCAGTAGTGTTTCATGTTTCATATTGCTTGATTTGAATCATTTATGTTACCAAGGAAAATTGCAAGTTGGTAACTTTCGCACGTCTTTTGACATGATTTCTCTCTCTCTCTCTCTCTCTCTCTCTCTCTCTCTCTCTCTCTCTCTCTCTCTCTCTCTCTCTCTCTCTCTCTCTCTCTCTCAGCTTAGTTATATATTGAAATTCTTGGTCGCCTGGCTTCGGTAAGACTTTAATTGTTTGTTAAAGTCTTTGATAAATAATTAAACTTCTGTATAGAATTCATTCTGAAGTCAAAAACGACAAGCAACCACATTACCTCATTTTAAGTGGAGCCAATTTAATAGCGAACATATTGCCCCGTTTCGCTCTCTGGCGAAATGTTGGACGGGAACTTAAAAAAGAAACTGATTGGTGTTTTTAAACCGAAACTGGTTTTTAATCTTCCCTGCATTAGAAACAAAGGATGCTATTTCCCGTCTGAAAATGAAACCGTCATAGATAACTCTGTCTGCCAATCAAGAGGTACAACAAACATTTGCAATTATGAACCGTTTCGTTGTAGCGCAACTGATCCGCATTAATGAAAAAGAACCAACATTCGCTTTCACGAACTAGAAATATATGTCGAAAACTGTATATGCCGAAGCACATTGGAACCAAATTAAAAATATAGAGAGAGAACTTGAAATGCATAAATTGCTACAAAAGCTGAAGGATATGTTTTTTATAGACAAACCTGAGTTCCCATTACCTTCTGTTACCTCTTTCGAATGAACCCCTTAGTTTTTAGAAGCATGAATTTCAAGTCAGTGGCCCCTGTGGGGTTGTTCTATAGAATAGGGTTCATCTTCTGAATTATAGTAATTCAAAGCAAAAATGCTTGTAAAGTTCCATCACAACGAAATTGAAAATAATGTAATAGCTGGAAATTAGCCCTTAAGGTAGGAAAGGTAGTTCTGGTCGTTCGTACATCAGTTAGTCCTACAGCAGAAGTGGAGAAAACTCACCTTGACTGATCGAGAATGGTAGTTCGACTGTTAACCAGGTAAAGCCTTTATATTCAAGGTTATTTTTTTTTTTACTGGAAATATATAAAAAAACATAATTCTAAATTTTACTCATTTTTTAAACGTTATTCTTCAAGGAAGACAATTCTAATTCTAGAAGTTAATGGCAGTTTCACTCGCACCTAACATGAAAGTTTGGACATTTTGAAAATTGTGTAAATTGATATGTTTGTGAGGGTATAAGTATGTATATATGAAAGTGATGGAATAAAAATGTTAAGTATACCTTAGTTTTACCAGACCACTGAGCTGATTAACAGCTCTCCTAGGGCTGGCCCAAGGATTAGACTTATTTTACGTGGCTAAGAGCGAATTGGTTACCTAGCAACGGGACCTACAGCTTATTGTGGAATCCGAACCACATTATACCGAGAAATGAATTTCTATCACCAGAAATAAATTCCCCTAATTCTTCATTAGCCGGCCGGAGACTCGAACTCGGGTCTAGCGAGTGCTAGCCGACAACTCTACCGACTCGTCCAACGAGGAACAGAAGTAGACACTTTTAAGAATAATGGAAAGGTCCAAAAGATTCAAATAATCGATATGCATATATAAAAGCATACAAACATACATATGCACACAAAACAAAAAAAATATTAAATAAAACGGATAAATACGTGAAAAATTACCAGGATGGAAGTTATCCAGTAAAGAAAGGTTGTACGAGCGAATTACCATTATTCTAGCGAAGGCAGTTATTTCTTTGGGGGACACAACAAACAAACAAAGGAAGAATAACTCGCCTTTGCTTGCGATCTGGAAAATCACCTTAAAAAAATCACAGTTGAATAAACAAACAAGGAATGAGGAAACATGCAAGCGCTTGCGAGACAAACGAGAGAACTCTGTTTCTCTGAAAGCATTGTCCAGTTATTATTCTTTCTTTCGTTTCTTTTCGTTTCGCGTCGTCATTCTCGCAATGATAATTATTTTCTTCTGTGTTCCCCTTCCGATCGCTCTGATTCGTCATTAGGCTCTTATGGTTTGTAAGAGAAGCATCATTATAAAGTAAGTCATAGGTGGCATTATTCTCTCTCTCTCTCTCTCTCTCTCTCTCTCTCTCTCTCTCTCTCTCTCTCTCTCTCTCTCTCTCTCTCTCTCCCCATCAAATTTTCATTTGCTATTTTTAAGATCAAAAGAGAGGATTAACATAAGGATTAAAGTGTTACTATCTGTGACATGAGTTTTATTGATAAAACTAGTTGTTTTTAGAATTACGCACGCTATATATATATATATATATATATATATATATATATATATATATATATATATATATATATATATATATATATAGTATGTGATTGTATAAACAACTAGTGCAGAAATAAGAGATCCCACGTATTACAAAGAAACATTAATCACTAAATAGGTAAAATGTATTAAAATGCAAAGAGAATAATATTATGGTAGTAATGCATTGCATATATATATATATATATATATATATATATATATATATATATATATATAATATATATATATATATATATATATATATATATATATATATATATCGTATGTGATTGTATAAACAACTAGTGCAGAAATAAGGGATCCCACTTATTACAAAAAAATTAATTAATTAATAAGTAGAAAAAAATGTATTCAAATGCAAGGAGAATAATATTATGGTAGTAATGCACTGCATCTCCGCTTGAACTTTTGAAGTTCCAATTGCACGACATCGTCAGTGGGGAGACTGTTTCACATTACCTATTTTTTAGTAATTGTCCCATTCACGAAGACGGCGTCTCCCCCTTAAGAAAAAGTACGATATTCATTATCGACTGTGAATGATGAGGACCCTTTTAACTCAGCTGAAAAAAAAACTGCTTGTTCCCTGCATTGGCTCTGTTCACGTAACTGTTTGTTGATTCTGATTTTCATTCCACCTGGAGTCCTTAATCAATTGATTTCTGTGGGATGTGCCATAAGTATTGGAGATGATTAGGTTTGGAGTGCTTTATTACAAACGTAAGGAAAGGTAAGCAGTGCATTAAAAATTCTATTACGATCAAAGTGGAAAATCTTAAATAGGAACGTATTATGTGATTCCGTCTTAACCTACTCTTTGAAATCAAAGAGGTATGATGCGAAGTCATCATGCTCGTTGAAAACAGAATATTTCTGTTTACTCTGTTTTCTGTTGGAGGAGTTTCTCTTGCTTGTTCAACATTAAAGCAAAATCTGCTTGTTGACGATTAATATAGCGTAGTTTTTCGATCACTGAAGATGATGGATGTTTCATCTGTCCAGTGGAAAATTAATGAAAGTCTCATGCAATCCTTTGTGAGAGGTAATGGGGGTTTTTGGGCTTAACTGGTTTGTAAAAACATTTGTTATCGGAGTTTTCTGGGATTAATTGGTTTGTAAAATCGTTTGTAACCGTATTTTTGGGGGCGATTAACTGGTGTGTACAATCATTTTTAATCGGATTTTTTTGGGATTAACTAGTGTATAAAATCATTTTTAATCTGATTTTTCCGGGATTAGCTGTGTGAAAAATCATTTGCAGTCAGATATTTCTTGGATTAACTAGTGTGTAAAATCATTTGTAATTGGATTTTTCTGGGATTAACTGCTGTGTAAAATAATTTTAACAGAGATGTTTCACATTCACAATTGATCCCTAATCCCCTTCACCTGCCGAGAGCAACCAGATTCGCCGAACATCAGCACCAATGTGCGGTGAATGTGCCTCGCTGTCGAACTTCTCTGTTCCAGAGGTCCTTTATTCCTCGCACCGTTGGACTGTGTAATGGCCTACCAGGGGATGTCATAATGTGATTCGGATTCCACAATAAGCTGTAGGTCCCGTTGCTAGGTAACCAGTTGGTTCTTAGCCACGTAAAATAAATCTAATCCTTCGGGCCAGCCCTAGGAGAGCTGTTAATCAGCTCAGTGGTCTGGTTAAACTAAGAAATACTTAACCAGAGGACGTCGTGCAATTAGAATTTCAGAAGTTCAAGCGAAGATGCAGTGCATTACTACCCTAGTATTAATCTTGCATTTTAATAAATGTATCTATTTATTATTTTATCAATTAATTTTTTCTTTTTTAATAAGTGAGATCCCTTATTTCTGTATTTCCCTTTGCAACTCCATATTCTTTGGAAGCTTGAATTTCAAGTCAATGGCTCCTGTGGGTTTTTTCCTTATGGATAGGTTTCATCT
The DNA here is from genome assembly GCA_039081455.1 of Macrobrachium rosenbergii. Taxonomy (NCBI): domain Eukaryota; kingdom Metazoa; phylum Arthropoda; class Malacostraca; order Decapoda; family Palaemonidae; genus Macrobrachium; species Macrobrachium rosenbergii. The sequence continues at coordinate 32,369,859 of JANJGK010000024.1, read as the reverse complement.
TCTGAATAATAATAATAACAATAATAATAATAATAATAATAATAATAATAATAATAATAATAATAATAATAATAATAATAATAATAATAATTTGTTAGAATGGGGTTAATAAATGTTATAATGAAAATCCAGTGTGTTAGTATAATCTATGGTAACATTAACAAAATAGATTTATTTATTACCAACTGACAAACAAGAAGACCTATTTAATTCATCGTCGAAAGAGAGACCAGAGCCCTTTATCGGCTCTGCACATGTAGCCCTGCCTTAATTATGATCTTCCAGCGTCACGGAGTTCGTAAATTATACCTTTCTTTCCAGGAAAGGGTCGAATGGTGTATTCCATGACTACTGGGGCTTATTAGTTTTGTAGTGTGTGTGTGTTATCATACCTGTGGTCTTATCAGCCCGTTGACTCGGAAAAATTACAAGTCAGGGAATATGTTAAAAAAAAAATTTTGTGTGTGTGTGTGTGTGTGTGTTCAGTATGGAATTACCCCTGAAAATATTTTCTTGCGTTTTTTCCTTTTCCTTGAATAATTTTCCTTATTTAGTGCAACCACCCACCCACCCCCATCCCGTTGCCCCAAAGAGCTATGTTAAAGTCGAAAGATCCATTTATAAAAATTTTACTTTAATGACACTGAAGGAAAGTTATCATAACGCAAATAACAAATTCTAATAAAAGAGACATTTTTATAATTTTAATATCGTTTCGAGTGACGGTGATACGATTACAGCAAATCCATTTGTAATTAAAATATAGCAGGGGAAAGAAACTATTTATTTTGAATTGCTCTTGGAAACTCGGAGACTGAGTCCTCCTGTGTCATCGTCCTGGGTATTTTGGTGGAAATCCACAGCGTTAAAAGTTTTTGAAACCAAATATTCTTTTGTCAAAGATCCGAGAAGTATCCTAAGGAAATTCTGGAAAGGCGAATCTATTGTTTATTGTAATCCGAAGATCGCCTTTATTCTTTTTCTGGAAATTGCCAAACCCTCAGGGACATTGTTTACTTCTCATAGCTTCAGTGTCGCAGGCTTATTTTTCCTTGTATAGTGCAACTACATTTACGACTGAATTTGATCGTGGCTTTATTCTCCTACAGTGTTTTAAACGGAAAGTCGTTTGAAAAGAAAGGATGAGGTATCTGTTGTTGTGGGCAGATCCGAGAAATTCAGCTGTATCGTATTTATGGTATAGTGTTTCAGATACATTGTTGCCTTATTTTCTGTTTAGCCTCGAGACTAGGTTTAAAAGGCTAAGCTATACAGTATTCACAGACATTAAAGAACCCCCACCTCCACAAAAAAGATGTGAGATGTAAAAAAAAGTTCCCACTTACGTCCACGGAAAGTAAGTACATATTCTTTTAAATTCTAATCTTTCCCAGTATAACCGAAAGAGTTATTTGACTTGTGCGACAACTTCCGCGAAGTTTTAAGAAAAAGTCTCCTATAAATTGAACGTGGGCAGTGTATTAGATAGAATGACTGAAACTTTAGTATGTTGTCTGGCCATGACCAGCTTAACGCTTGAAAAGAATGAAACGAAAATGGCAAATAGGATCTTAGAAAAATGGAACATTAGTATGTCAGGCCATGGCTTCCTTAAAAAAAAAAAAAAAAAAATTCTTTTGCATCAAATTCCTTTGCTGAACTTTGTCCTCACACTGCATTCGAAATTATATTGTTTCATAAAGGCCTTATGTAAGGGATGAGATGATCTAAAGACAGAAATGAGTGATTTTAAGTAAGATTCTTATATATTCCAGACTTGCTATTGTCCTCCTAGTGAACAAAATCAAAATTCTTTCTTGTTTGAGTTGCTAATAGGAATGCAAGTTTTCTAGTATATACTAGGCAGGTATTCATGTGTAAATGCTTATATCACATTAAGTTATTTGTGGATTAATATTCATAAAACTATATTTGTGGATCAATATTCATAAAACTTTTTTGATTTTCTCATGCACAAAAATGGAAAAATTTGAGAACATGGAAACAAATAAAAGAATTCATGTCTTTCTAAATGGCTCAGAAAAAGACATATTTAAGAAGTAATGATTCATTCATAATGGAAAAAACAGCATTGTAATAGATGTAGCCTAATATCATATTGAATTTAGATATTAGGAAAATATTACAGAATTTATCATGCAGTCAAATGAGAATTCTATCATGCAGTCAAATGAGAATTCAGCTCAGTAAAACAATAATGATAATTTTTTTTATTTTAATCTGCGGAAAAGCGCAGTGCAGTTACACTATTGCAATATTAAATCCAGACAACTTGCAGTCTGGAACAAAGACCATCTGGTAAAAGCGTAAGAGAAATAATGTTGCCAAAGATAAATTTATACTCTTTCCAGAAATACATTTGCTGAACTCGTTGAAACGGGAGTCCATCCATATCTCCTTTGAAATATATATAACCCCTAAAACCACAGGAGGGATTTAAAGCAAAATTTGTTGGCTGCTATGTTACTATTTCCTCTTTGGGCCAGTTTGAGGCCAGCAATTAAGAGCAATGGAAGCGAGAATAAAATGAATATTTATTGGCGGTATATAATGCTCACGCGGTTGCCATTACAAGCGGACATGCTCTCAGAGAATGTGGTGGTTTTAAGTGGGATTTTTAAATTATTATTTGCTGCAGGTGAGTCTTTGAAGTTGGTGTTTTCATAATATATAATCCCTCGTAATAAAGACAAGGCGTGTAGAGAATCAGAAGAAACTTTGAAACAAATGGTTAATTAGAAGCAAAAATTATGGATGATGCAAGATACCTGGATGCTGCGTCGAGAAATTCGATGTTCAAATCAAAGGTCACTTGGAAATACTAACGAGGGTAACGTGATTCTGATGTTATGAACTGCTTTTCCAAACGATATTCCACTGCACACACTCAGACGAAATTATATTCGACAGGAAAATTACATAACGTTTCTCGACGTATTTACTTTAACAGGAGGTCAGAAGGCAATGATCAGGCTTCAGAAAAAGAGAACGATTATATTGCTGTCTGTCAAAGTTTACCGATGTTTCTAATGTGAGTCACCCTTCCTTGAAAAGTCTGGAAAAATTATTATCAAACGGATGAAAGGCATTGATTATTCAAAATAGAATTTCCAATTGCGGTGGAAGCCACTGAATGGTTAAATTCAGTCATTGAACTGGATAAGAGAGAATTTCATATTCAGAGATGTTATTTTTATTTATTTAATCAAATATTCAGTTAGAGCAGGCCTAAGAGGTCATTGACTTCCGAACAAAGCCTTCTCCGAACAGAGTGGCACTTGTAAAATATATCTAATCTTGTATGATACTGTATTCATGAGCTCAGTATTATCTATCATAGCGTTGTGTATCTTACTCCGATATGATGAACAATAATTCATAAGTAATTCATTGCTTTAAAAATTGTACAATATTTGCCAGTATGATTGTAAGATTATCCGCAAGACTCATCAGATTTATGTTTGAGTTAGAGACATACAATTTATTATATGGTTGAGCGGCGCATATTGTTTTGTGGAGTGTATAAAAGATTGAATATTTGCCTTAATGAGAAAATGTAGTAGCTCAGTATTGTGACTACTTTATTTATATATATGTATATATTGTTAACGTTAATGTTCCATATTAATTCTCTTCCTTTGTAACGTGACTAACTTATCGGTCTTCGTAAAATACGATATCACAATGTACTGTATCCCATTCGGAGTTACATTTTAAGAAAAAATGTAAGCGAATGAGAATCACACTCCGACTAATGAATGCTTTTAATGAATAAATTAACTTCATCGGCGTTGTAAATCCAAGGGAGGATATTAGCATAAAGCGATCCCACTAATCTTGCCACTAGTTCTAGTACTTCTATTGACACTACCAGCAATAATGGAGGAGGGGCCTTATTGGAGTTTGATAGCGCTAATAACGCCTGTCTCGTGGGCAAGATTGCTCCCTGAATTGTTCTTGCTCTCATTCTGTTGGAAGAGATTCATTATCTATTCCGTTAATTGAACAAGTTAGAAAAGGTGAAAGTTCCAAGTTTGTGATCCATGTTTTAAAACTTAGTCATAATTTCGAGTCAGAGGAATGTGGTTTTTTCTTATTTGAATTATAAGAAGAGTCCTGTGGTTGGTTGACTGGTTTCTGTAGACTAGCGTCCCAATAGCAATGCTTATCGCTGCCTACCTAAAGTGTGCTAAGAGCATACAGGATCTCTTCTGTTTTTTAACATGATTAGTAGGAACTTCTGCATTCGGGTCGTTTCGGCCGTAAGCACGTTTTCGTGCGAAATGGGCGCCGTGTTTAGTACCAGCCCCTTGGGGATGTACGTAAAACATGAAATAATAATGGTAAATACCATAAACATTACGGTAAACACCATAAACATAACGTCTTACGTTGTTTTGGATGTTACGGCCTAAGGTGACTTACGGCCGAAACGACCAGGACCGGGAACTTTTTACCATGCCAAGTCGTTTTTTTTTTTTCCTTTTTTTCATCATTATCATCTTCGCCTCCTTACGCCACTTGACGAAAAGTGCTCATGTGAAATGACGCTACTCTTGTTTTTTTTTTTTTTATCATCATCGTCTTCATTCCCTTCATACGCCACTTGACGAAAAGGGCTCAAGTGAAAGCAGCGACTCATATCTTTCTAATGCTTTTATCTTCCGCGTAACTGTACTGGTCCTCAGCCTCCCTCCCTTAGTTCTCATTCAAATAGGTCTTGGTTTTCCAACATGGCCAAGCCATCTCCGTCTCCCTGTCGTTATTATCTCATCACATATGGAACTTCTGTCATTTCCCTTATGGTATTATTTCTGACTCCATTTTGCCATTTAACCGCTTTTATTTTATTCTTAAAGCTTTATTTTCTAATCTGTAAAATCCTTTAGATATTGGAACATTGTCATATACGATTCATGCCCGTATAGCAATGCAGATTGTTTTTCTTATAATAAATAGGATGTTGTCTGAATCAAATCAAGTTGCAATTAACAGTTGTTTTGGTGGGCCAACGATGCTGCTTTAGTTGTAGGGAAGTATATTAAAAAAAATAAGTAGATAATCCGCAGAAGTTTCTTCGGCGCAATCGAGTTTTCTGTACAGCGTATAATCAAAACCACCAAAAATAGATCTGTCTTTTGGTGGTCTCGGTATAATGCTGCATGAGCCGCGACCCATGAAACTTTAACCACGGCGCGGTGGTGGCCTGTCCTATATCGTTGCCAGACGCACGATTATGGCTAACTTTAATCCTAAATAAAATAAAAACTACTGTGGCTAGAGGGTTGCAATTTGGTATGTTTGCTGATTGGAGGGTGGATGATCAACATACCAATTTGCAGCCCTCTAGCCTCAGTAGTTTTTAAGATCTGAGGGCGGACAGGAAAAGTGCGGACGGACATACAAAGCCATCTCAATAGCATAACTGTTCCTCAACGAGGAGCAACAATTTCGACTCCCAGGTGAGAGGAGGCGGTGGTTATTTTACGTTAAGTGCAGCATGCCACATTTTTGCTGTCAAACTTTCTTTGAATGTGAAGAACTTTAGTAATTTGAAGAACGGAAAGATTAAATTATGAATAAGATTAAAAGATGAATAATAAGAACAAAATTATTAACAGGAAAAATGCAACAATATTCATTACAATCTACTCTGTATTTCAGCTGACCTTACCTGTGAAGAGTAAAACTTTTATTTTGGAAATAACCTTTGGCCGTAATGTTTGCATAATGTTCAAAACAAAGGCCTTGTGCGAAGTATAAGTGTTGTTTGATTGTGCTCGAGATACAGAGTACATCAGATACACGAGAGAGAGAGAGAGAGAGAGAGAGAGAGAGAGAGAGAGAGAGAGAGAGAGAGAGAGAGAGAGAGAGAGAATAGTTTGCTTAACTCTCTCCTCACAGAACGTTTCAATTTTTAATATAAAATCATGCCTACGGATTATTCTTCCAAAATTCTTAATTACATTTTGAAAAAATAAAGCATATTATCACAAGAGAGAGAGAGAGAGAGAGAGAGAGAGAGAGAGAGAGAGAGAGAGAGAGAGAGAGAATTATAACTAGTCACTCACACATTTTGATGATTTCCCTAATAGTACAATGACCTTTTACCGGTCGGCAACGCTCTTGAGAAAAGTCCTTGTGTTTGGGAAAAAGTACTTAATTGAAGTGCTTGTATAGGAACAAAATTCATTTTCCCATGTAAAAATTACAATTACGTCCTTTTCGGAAAACTTTGGCGGCTTATATTTTTCCTCACTGCCACTTAGAATAGGATAGGGGGAAAAACTTCTCAAAACTTTCTAAACTGGAGGAAGCAAAAAATCAGATTC
>JANJGK010000024.1:32356006-32358506 GCA_039081455.1 Macrobrachium rosenbergii | reverse complement strand
CGCATTGCGACATGGCCTTCGCGGCGGAGTTGGTGATCGTCGTTGTCCATTGTACTCGAGGTATTATGGAACACCTGATAAATGACGCAACGATCCTCTCGGGCGAGAGCTGGAGAGCAGATTAGAGAATTAATTGTGGAATGACCTTGTCCTCTCCATAATTGCTCAGGGTGCCTTGCTTTATGCCGCCATGCAGGGGCGCGTTGGCCAATAGATCAGAGGTTATGTGAGACAAATAAGTCAGGAATGCTCGGGAATCAGTCAGATCGACAAACAGAAGAATGCATAGTTTGAGACATGTCAATAAATAAGTCTTCGTTTTATTCCTTTATATTTCTAGGCAGCTTTACTTGAGAAATATCAGTGAATCAATCTTCATTTCATTACTTTATTTCTGGCCAGCTTCAGTTCCCTTTTGTTTCTTTCTGAGAGAGAGAGAGAGAGAGAGAGAGAGAGAGAGAGAGAGAGAGAGAGAGAGAGAGAGAGACCAAAATCCTAAATGATTCAATCATTGTGATCATTACCTATCTACTTGACATGTTTCATCAACTCTCCCCTTATTCTCTTACAGACGTTTACTTCCTTATTTTTTTCCACTGCATCACTCATTTTTATTAGTTTCCTGAAAAGAAAACTACCGTGCCGGTTTTGTTTGTCCGTCCGCACTTTATTCTGCCCGCACTTTTTTCTGTCCGCCCTTAGATCTTAAAACCTACTGAGGCTAGAGGGCTGCAAATTGGTATGTTAATCATCCACCCTCCAGTCATCAAACATACCAAATTGCAGCCGTCTAGCCTCAGTAGTTTTTATTTTATTTAAGGTTAAATTTAGCCATAATCGTGCTTCTGGCAATGATATATGCCAGGCCACCACCGGGCCGTGGTTTAAGTTTCATCGGCCGCGGCTCACACAGCATTATACCGAGACCACCAAAAGATAGATCTGTTTTCGGTGGCATTGATTATACGATATACAGAAAACTCGATTGCGTCGAAGAAACTTTGGTGCATTTTTTACTTGTATCTTACATCACATCAGGCAATATCCCTCTTCCTTTCGGGTAAATACCCACTTCATTACCTCTTTATCCAATTATTCATTTTCTACCTAGGCGCGCATGCGCCCAACAACTCCCCCCCCCCTGCCCCCGCCCCCGCCCCAAACTCTTGTGCAAGCGGCTCCGCGCCTTGAATCTTTCAAACTCCCATCCAGTCTGCTGCTTCTCGTTTCTGTCTTTATTCTTCAGTGCTTCGCCCACCCGTTCCTCTTATTCTCTTTTCACTTCCTTCGAACCCAAATCACGACCGTCGTTAATTTCTGCCGTGAAAATATGTTGGTATAATATCACTTTCATGTTAACCTCACCCTGATTTGGTAGACTTCCGTTTATCCTCTTTTAATGAACTTTCTTGTTAAATCTCTCTCTCTCTCTCTCTCTCTCTCTCTCTCTCTCTCTCTCTCTCTCTCTCTCTCTCTCTCTTGAATGTAGCCTACATATGACGAGGATTGAAACTTGAGGTAATAGATAGATATCAATAGATATCATTTCGTAGGATAAGCATTTCCAGGAAGGTTTAACTAAAGCACAGTTTCCATATTACATCCTGATGCAGCTTATATATTCTGAATAGAAACGCAGCTTATAAATTCTGAATAGGAACTAATTGCATAGCGCTAATCTATACTTTGACTGTGTGACGGAACAAAGTAGAAATATTTTAGAAAATGTTTATGAACGTTCTGTGCGTTGGCTATGGAGCGCGAAGTTCCACTACATGCTTTTTTTTTTTTTTTTTTTTTTTTTTTTTTTACGTTTCAAATCTGACACCACGACGAAGTCAGTACGACGACTTAAGTCCAAACTTTGCGACTGTTCAGGACTTCCCACGACTACATCTACGACGCCGAAACTTTGCGGTTCTAATGGAACGATGGGACGGGAAATCTCGATGTCAAAGAAAGCTGCATCCACGAAGGGTCCCCAGTCCAAGACTTCCCCTGACGTCTTGCCACGATCTGACGTCGGCGTGAAAATCCGGAAGGTTGGAAACAAGTCATATCTTGACCCATTAATTCAGCGTTTTTTTTCTATTAAATCATTTAATTTTTAATGGAAGTGATTTTGTGTTAATAAATGTGTTCATAATCATTTAATTTTTAACGGAAGGGACTTTGCGTTAATAAATGTGTTTACAATCATTTAATTTTTAACGGAAGGGACATTGTTTGTGTTAATAAATGTGTTTATAATTATTTAATTTTTAACTGAAGGGACTTTGTGTTAATAAATGTGTTTATAATCATTTAATATTTTAACGTAAGTGACTTTGTTTATGTTAATAAATGTGTTTATAATCATTTAATATTTTAACATAAGTGATTTTGTGTTAATAAATATGCTTATAATCATTTAATATTTTAATGTAAGTGACTATGTTTGTGTTAATAGATGCGTTTATAATCATTTTAATATTTCAAAGTAATTGACAATAAATGTGTT
>JANJGK010000024.1:32341006-32346006 GCA_039081455.1 Macrobrachium rosenbergii | reverse complement strand
TGGCCTTGCTTTGAATCGTGATTGGTCGAAATAGGAAGAGTTATCATTTATGATTTACTTCGGGTATAAGATAAGTTATTCCCAAGGTGAATTAAATTCAATACCAATGGGTTGTTTTTAGCAATATATACTGTGTACATGTATACACAATATATATATATATATATATATATATATATATATATATATATATATATATATATATATATATATATATATATATATATATATATATATGTATGCAAATTTCGTTGAATTCTACTGCTTTTTGATTGTTGACCAGCTTCTTATTAATTTGACGTCAAATTAATAGGAAGTTGATCAACAATCAAAAGCCATAGAATTCAACGAAATTTGCATACAAGAAAAACTTTGCCCCAAAAGCATTATATATATATATATATATATATATATATATATATATATATATATATATATATATCTATATATATATATATATATATATATATATATATATATATATATATATATATATATACTGTGTATATATATATATATATATATATATATATACACATACTGTATACACATTCAGTAAGTAATGACGTATTAATTATATGTTGATATTTAAAGGAAAAATATTTTTTTAATCAAGTATTTTCTGATAGTTATAAGCCAAGTATCACAAAACCAGCCGAATTCTTCAGTGGTTCAGACCAGTGGACCGAAGCGACAGGCCCGGGCAGCTTCCGGCAAGGCGGTTAATGTCATCAAGGGATTCCGCAATAACCGAAGTTAAGGGCCAGGAGGCACAGGAAGAGAGGAAGTGACTTCCGAGGAAAGGTCAAAGTTCCTTTATGACATTAGAGGTCATTTATGGGCGGTTTATGAAACGCATCCCACACCCACCTCCGACCCGCACCCCCGCCCCCTTCTCAGTCGGTCTCTCAGTATCCCTTGTTTTTGTGTTTTTGAAGTCGGTTGATTCTCTCTCTCTCTCTCTCTCTCTCTCTCTCTCTCTCTCTCTCTCTCTCTCTCTCTCTCTCTCGTAAGATCCAAATTTATCCTCTTTTTTTTTCTCGTATAATCGAAAATGATTGTTGGTCTGCCTGACTCACTCGTAGGTACTTAGATGTGGTGTCCTCTCTCTCTCTATCTCATTACTTACCGTTTTTAGTATGCCATTTTTAGACAAAAGTGTAGAATCATGATAATTTAGAAGAATTATCTTTTCCTTCCCGTTTCTGAGTGAATAATTCTCGCTAAAATGAGGATTATTTTGATAAATGATTAAAACTTCCATATACTGTAAATCGGGGCTTTGCAAAGTTTTTTTTTTACATATTAACCATTATTTCGTCAAACACAGTATGAATTAAAACGACGCCCATTAGAATAAAATTGAAAATATATAATCAGCGTAAAATGAAATATGTAATAAACTGTTCTCAGTAGCCTATAGGCCTATCGTCAGCTGCGTCCCAGAGGGTATTGAGCCTAATTACAGGGAGAATGGAGAGATGTTAACTCTATTAACCTACGTTAATGATACGATCTATTCCTCTAATGATTATTGCCTCCTATTTGTCACTTGATCAGTACTGTCTCTCCAGAACCTCGAGCAAATCTTCAAATAAAAAATAATATCATGTTCGACTGATCATCTTCACCATACTCTGTAGAAGCTTGAATTTCAAATCAGTGGCCTTGTGGGCTTGTTCCATATGAATAGGGTTCATCTTTTGAATAATAATAATAATAATAATAATAATAATAATAATAATAATAACTCATCAGTACTGAATTTTTCCAGGCGATATTTCCTTTTCACAATGACTTCACATAAAAATTCCTCTCCTGAGGCCTATTCACGTGAGTAAAAATTGCGATACTCTTCTGTTGGCCGTGGGCGAATATGTAGTCCGTTTGTCTTCACACGTGATTTGGTGGATCGAGTACATTTTTTAGTATTTGCTAATGTCAGCCATATATAATGATAAACATATTCATATATACATGTTTATCATTATCATTACCACTGCCGGTAAAAGTTGAAAGATAATTGCCTCAAAGAATATGTAAATGGTAAAAATTAACTGGAGGCCAAACATACGTCAATAACCAAATTGCCAATTAGTGTCCAGGTTTGGCCCTCTAATATCCATTAATTTATGCATAACTTTGTGCATATTAAAAGACCCACTTTGATGCATGTATTCTGTATATGTTCGAAATGGGTTTCAGGTTATAAATCGCTCATTGAATAAATAAGCAGGATTAAAAAGTCAGATTCACTTTAAAAGTCGTGAAATTTCTTCCCATTCAATTTTCCACTACTGTATAATGGCTCGTGATTAGCAAGGTGATACGTAGATTACTTGGGTAGACGACAACGCTATTTATCTACCGTGAGTTTCAGACTTACGTCGGAATTATCTGGATTTATCGCCCTTATTTTCCTTTTAACTTTTGTTTATATTTTATTTGGTACCTCTTCTTTTCTTCTCTCAAATTTTATTATTCTATATTCCATGCTCCCGGAATTAAGGAGTGCATTAAAAGAAGTCTCATTTTCATTCGTAAACTACGAGCAGACTTCACAAGAAATAGTATGCTATTTTTTTCAAAATTCCAGTGAATAATTGTGCAGACTAGTTTTCAAAATTCCAATAAATAATTCTGCAGACTTTTTCAAAACTTCAATGAATAATTCTGCAGACCAATTTTCAAAATTCCAGTGAATAATTCTGCGGACCAATTTTCAAAATTCCACTGAATAATCTGCAGACCCATTTTCAGAATTCCAGTGAACAATTCTGCAGACTATTTTTCAAAATTCCAGTGAATAATACTGCAGACCAATTTTCAAAATTCCAATGAATAATTCTTCAGACCAATTTTTTAAATATTCTGCAGACCAATTTTCAGAATTCCAATGAATAATTCTGCAGACCAATTTTCAAAATTCCAATGAATAATTCTGCAGACCATTTTCCAAAATTCCAATGAATAATTCTGCGGACCATTGTTCAAAATTCCACTGAATAACTCTGCATACTATATTTCAAAATTGCAATAATTCTGCAGACCATTTTCCCAAATTCCAATTGATAATTCTGCGGACCATTTTTCAAAATTCCAGTGAATGATTCTGCAGACCTTTTTTAAAATCTCGGTTAATAAGTCTGCAGACATTTTTCAAAATTCCAATGAATAATTCATCAAATCGAAGCACGTGTGAAATCGGACAATATCTTCTAAGGATCACAAAGAGTTTTGGAGAAGAAAATCTTACTCTTTTTAACCAATAACAGAGTGTGGCCTCAGACGCAAAGAGGCTAAGAGATCCTTTCGAGAGATCTAATATCTCGGGGTTGAAGATGCTGGGATGTCCCGTGAAGAGCTACTGGGATCTATCTTCCATGATGCTGGGGTGCAGCCATACATATACGAGAGAGAAAGAGAGAGAGAGAGAGAGATTTTTACTACAGTCACCAGTGTTTTAAAAGTCCGAATTACACAGCCGATACAATATTTTGGTTATTAGCCTCACTCTCTCTCTCTCTCTCTCTCTCTCTCTCTCTCTCTCTCTCTCTCTCTCTCTCTCTCTCTCTCTCTCTCTCTCTCTGTTACATACACATATATATACATATACATGCACACACATATATATATATATATATATATATATATATATATATATATATATATATATATATATATATATATATATTTACTTATTTATTTATTTATATATGTGGGTATGTGTGTGTGTGTAAGCAAAAAGTAAAAATTGCAGTCCAAATGAATTAATCACCAGTGTGCTTGCATTATGACTGGAAGGAAATGCAGCCTCAGGGAAATTAAAAACGACGTGCATACTGCTTACTGCCCAGGCCAATTTAACTTGGATTATTTTTTTTTTTATAAGGGACGTTCAATTAGCGTGGATTACCAGTCTAAGGTTTTCAGACTTTAGCGAGAGATTAACTTTATTTTTCAGGCTTCTTCTCTTTGTGTCTTAGTTTAAATATATGTGTTGTAATTTGAAACCAATGAGTATTGCTGTTCATGAGAAATTGCCAAAGTCTTGACGTTTCATATTCGAAGATAAGAAGTCAGACGTATTTACTCATTAGTTTTCAACAAGTAAGCAACATCGGCAAACTTAAACTTTTAGTTTTCAGTAAAAGAAAACTACTGAGATGGCTGTCTGTCTGTCTGTCCGTCCGCGCTTTTTCTGTCCGCTCTCACATCTTAAAAACTACTGAAGCTAGAGAGATGCAAATTAGTATGTTGATCATCCACCTTCCATGCATCAAACACACCAAATTGCAGCACTCTAGCCTCCGTAGTTTTTATTTTATTTAGAGCTAAATTTAGCCATGATCTTACGTCTGTAGGTGCCAACAACACAGGCCACCACCGGACCGTGGCTGAGAGTTTAATGGGCCGTGGCTGAAGGTTTCATACAGCATTATACGTTGTACAGAAAACTTGATTACGCCGAGAAACTTCAGCGCCTTTTTTACTTGTTTGTATTTTTGTTCCGTTTACGTCTTAAAATCCTTTCCCCTTTTTCATACAGAAAAATTAAGCACTGAATTCAGTTAAACCGATTAAATGCTTGACTCGTAAATATTGTGCTAAACACAACGAGAAAAATACATTGTTTACTTTGAATTCAACCGCACTGTATTCTCCATAATATAAACCCTGACATTTATTCACGTAGATCAGCTTTGTATGCATGTTTATATTTAAGTGTATATTATTGTTAGCTCATAACTATGCGTCGCAATATAATAAATATAACTCAAGAACACCAAGAATTTAGGTTAACTCTCTCTCTCTCTCTCTCTCTCTCTCTCTCTCTCTCTCTCTCTCTCTCTCTCTCTCTCTCTCTCTCTCTCTCTCTCTGCAACGGATTATTATTATTATACAAATTTTAGTAGCTTTATTGAATAGATGTCCTTTTCGTTCTTGGTGAGATTCAGTGCTATAAAGCCTAATAAACCTTTGAATCACTAAAATCGTGG
>JANJGK010000024.1:32324613-32328406 GCA_039081455.1 Macrobrachium rosenbergii | reverse complement strand
CGAAATTGCGTTTTGTTCGAAAATTAATACAAATTTTGGTCTGCAAAATACTGTCTGACCTTTTGAGCTGTATGCATGTAAGTGTTCCACCACCCACTAAAGAATCTCCAATTTCGTTAACTGGCAAATAAAGGAATAAATAAATAAATAAAATAAATAAATAAATAAATAAATACACATTTCACACACAAATACATATACTGGAAAACATAAACGAAAAACGTAAACAATAAAAGGTGAAAAATATTTGACGAGTTCCCCCATTCTTCTACCGCGGGCATTCATGAGTGACAGACGCAGAAGAATAAGAATGCAATTGAGGGGCAGACAAGAAGAATACAAGAATGGGGGGTGGAAAAATATGAGTGGCCTGACCCCTGTGACCTTTAAGGCAACAATGAGCGTGTTTTGGTCCAGTATTTCAGGACTCTGAAACCGAGATTTTGAAAATGTTGTTCCCCCGCCATTTTCTTCTCCAAGCCGACAACCGGGAAAGCGGGAGCAAAAAACGACTTAATCTTTGAAAGGAAGGAGCGAGAGAGAGAGAGAGAGAGAGAGAGAGAGAGAGAGAGAGAGAGAGAGAGAGAGAGAGAGAGAGAGAGAGAGAGGTAAACAATATTGTTTTTCAATCTATAAACAACAGAGGAAATAGAACCTTATAATGAAATTCTGAGAGAGAGAGAGAGAGAGAGAGAGAGAGAGAGAGAGAGAGAGAGAGAGATGAGAGAGAGGAGAGAGAGAGAGAGAGAGAGATAAATAAACAATATTGTATTCAATCTATAAACAATTGAGGAAATAAAATCTTATAATGAAATTCTGAGAGAGAGAGAGAGAGAGAGAGAGAGAGAGGAGAGAGAGAGAGAGAGAGAGAGAGAGAGAGAGAGAGAGAGAGAGAGAGAGAGATTATCAAAAAGTAAACAATATTTTTTTAATCTATACACAACACAGCGAGCAGAACCTTACACTTGAAATTCTGAGCTGAGAGAGAGAGAGAGAGAGAGAGGAGAGAGAGAGAGAGAGAGAGAGAGAGAGAGAGAGAGAGAGAGATCAAACAGTAAATCAATTTCTTAATCAATAAACAACAGGGAGAGAATAGAATCTCATACGTGAAACTGAGAGAGAGAGAGAGAGAGAGAGAGAGAGAGAGAGAGAGAGAAGAGAGAGAGAGAGAGAGAGAGAGAGAGGTTAATACTTTCTAAATAAAACTCCATGAGCATGGGTGTTAACGAATCTGCCGTGTGTGAGAGAGAGAGAGAGAGAGAGAGAGAGAGAGAGAGAGAGAGAGATGAGAGAGAGAGAGAGAGAGAGAGAGGGATTAAATAAAACTAAGTAGTAAAAACAAATAAAATTTCCCTTTACAAGGGAAATAAACAAAGAGTCCTTAAAGTCCTCAAGTACGCGCAATTTGCCGACAATAAGCCTAAGTCTAAATGAATAGGGGAAAGTAGAATTGAGAAAATGTCAAGTAATAATAATAATAATAATAATAATAATAATAATAATAATAATAATAATAATAAGGGAAATAAACAAAGAGTCCTTAAGCCCTCAAGTACGAGCAATTTGCCGACCATAGGCCTATGTCTAAATGAATAGGGAAAGTAGAATTGAGAAAATGTCAAGTAATAATAATATTAATAATAATAATAATAATAATTAATAATAAACAAGTACAAATTCGCAGAGGTTTCTTCGGCGCAATCGAGTTTTCTGTACAGCGTATAAATCAAGGCCACCGAAAATAGATCTCTCGGTGGTCTCGGTATAATGCCGTATGAACAGCGGCCCATGAAACTTTAACCATAGCCCGGTGGTGGCCTGTCCTATATCGTTGCCAGACGCACGATTATGGCTAATTTTAACCTTTAAATAAAATGAAAACTACTGATGTTAGACGGTTTGCAATTTTGTATGTTTGATGACTGGAGGGCGGATGATCAACATACCAATTTGCAGCCCCTCTAGCCTCAGTGGTTTTTAAGATCTGAGGGCGGATGGAAAAAGTGCGGATAGAAAAAGTGCCGACAGAAAAACTAAAAACCCAGAAACTTCCCTATATCAGTTATATTGCAGACTGTTATCTAACATATATGCCGTATTAATAATAACAAAAAGAGATCCTCGACGCCCGATACTGCAAAGGCTGATTTAATTGCACTTGAATATAATCGTAACGTCACACGGCTCAAACTCTCATCAAAAAACAGAGGAAAATAAATTTGTCGAGCTCTATTCATTAACGACCTTCGAAAAGTCAGGGGTAAAATTATCTGGGTAAAATTATAACCAGCCTCGAAGGTTGTTTATAAAAGTTTCATCATATTCAGGGGAAAATAAAATGATGAAACTTTAAATGGGCCTGTTTCATTGAAAGTAGAAATAAAAATGATTGGAGGCTTAATATTCACCGACATTTAAATACCTACATACAAAGTTTCGAAATCTGAAAAAAACTGAAGGGCGGAAAATAGAAATTTCGGTCTTGAAATTAACATGTAGTGTTGAGAAGTAAGTAATAGTAAAAAATGACTTTGCAAAATACTAATCCCCTCGAAGGTGCCTGCATGCCAAATTTTTTTTAAGATCTGATAAAAATAAATGTTGACATTCAAACTGACCGATGAGTTCTTCAAAACACATCAAGGTTAAAAAAAAATTTTGGGATCTTGTTCATCAGTCATCAGGGTACCTATGCGTCACGTATCATAAAAATCAAGAGACAATTTAAATGCTTGTCTTTGAATTGACCTGTGACTTTAACGAATATGTCAATATTTCAAATACCTGAGATAATATCTTTGAAACATAATGTCGAATTCCGGAGGGCCACAGTCCTGAAACTATCTTAGTTTGAGTTAAAGAGGAAAACTGTTTAAAATTCGATCTTTTTTTCAGCCTGTGACCTTAAAAAACAGGTAAATATTCCACTAGGTTTCATCCGACTTCGATAAAGAAAAAAACCAAGGAGATAAAAAATGACAACACCGAAGGCAATAACATAAGAGATGTCGAAATGGCAGCAGAAATAACGGATATATTTAATAATCGGTTATTCACACT
Source organism: Macrobrachium rosenbergii (assembly GCA_039081455.1). Taxonomy (NCBI): domain Eukaryota; kingdom Metazoa; phylum Arthropoda; class Malacostraca; order Decapoda; family Palaemonidae; genus Macrobrachium; species Macrobrachium rosenbergii. The sequence goes on along the minus strand of JANJGK010000024.1, from coordinate 32,325,346 downwards.
CGGGAATGAAAGAAGAACACGGGGAGCGAAGACGACATTGAAGGTGGTTGTCCGCAAGGAAGAAATAAAGGACGGTCAAAAATCTCCCAGACGAAACGATGGGGAAAATATCTGAAGGCTTGATATCCCCGAGAGAGAGAGAGAGAGAGAGAGAGAGAGAGAGAGAGAGAGAGAGAGAGAGAGAGAAAGTATACCTTAGTTTAACCAGACCACTGAGCTGATTAACAGCTCTCCTAGAGAGGGCTGGCCCGATGTATTAGATTTATTTTACGTGCTGAAGAACCAACTGGCTACCTAGCAACGGGACCTACAGATTATTGTGGAATCCGAACCACATTATACCGAGAAAATGAATTTCTATCACCAGAAATAAATCTCCTCTAATTCTTCATTGGCCGGCCGGAGACGCGAACTCGGGCCTAGCAAAGTGCTAGCCAGCAACTCTACCGACTCGCCCAACGAGGAACTGAGAGAGAGAGAGAGAGAGAGAGAGAGAGAGAGAGAGAGAGAGAGAGAGAGAGAGAGTGGCAGGGCGAAGGCGCGTTCAATTGGCCAAATGAAAACTAAATGGCAGGAAGAGCGTATCAAAGGGCCGGCGGAGCAAGGAGTACCATTGCAGTTAAATAGAGTTACAAGGCAGAAAGGGAAGAACAACTCGCTCAAATTTCAGCTTTACGCTGCTCTCAGAATAGAGAGAGGCTGGAGAAGTGGGTTGGGTGGGAGGGCTTTTGGG
>JANJGK010000024.1:32312113-32314613 GCA_039081455.1 Macrobrachium rosenbergii | reverse complement strand
TACTTTGCATATGAACCGACAAATCACTGAAAAAGGAAAACGCAGTCGTTGAATGCTCACGAATTTAATCACCGCAGCTTAAAAGCATCGTAATTGAGAAATGAAACAACATCACACATTTTTCGACCGTCCCCCTTGTAATGTTTGGATGTTATTGTTGTACATTGCACATTGTGCAATCGTAGTTACTGGATCCTCTTTGACAGGTCTCTTATCGAATTGTTGCCTCTCTCTCTCTCTATCTCTCTCTCTCTCTCTCTCTCTCTCTCTCTCTCTCTCTCTCTCTCTCCTAATTAATAAGATTGGATGTTTTATTATCAACAAGACATTTTGACGGTATTTTGATATCCATAAATGTATGAAAATGCTTACAGAGGTTACAGTAAATATACATATCCATTATAGCTTAGCGAGACGTAAGTCAAATTTAGACTACTCTTTCTTATTTGATTTTGATTACTGAAAAACCCTTTGATAGTAATGGTTGCATTACCACACGAAGGCATTCTTGAGTGGAGGCCGACAATGTAACTCATACCTAACTGATAAGTGAATATGAAACTATGCAAATGCTAACTGTTCCAAAAATTTTGGATTTCATTTTGATCTTCACTTATCGTCAGGTTTGAATTTTGGTGCATTTCACCAATCTGTCACACTCGAAGGGTTCGAACACATGATACGACAAAACCATTTGCTGTATAGTTTGTTGGTTGTCTCTGTATATGAAAATCCAACGCCCCTGCAACGAACTCTCAATATTTTATTATTATTATTATTATTATTATTATTATTATTATTATTATTATTATTATTATTATTATTATTGTTATTATTATTATTACTTTTGAATACAATTTCTCGTGAAATGTTTTGCCAACCCGAACAGGATATTAAACACATAGGCTACAAGGTTGACGCGATCATACCAAAATTGAGAAAAAAATGCATTAAATATGAGGTGATATCAGTACGTAACGACATTTCGTTACATCAATATAATCACTTTTATAATGGTAAATTAATGTGAAGTAATTAGTAAGCTGTCTTTCTTAACAGATATTTTTCACTGTACTGGCTAAAGTCCTTAGGAGTAATAACTATACCCTACGTCTATCTTATGGGCAAAATAAACATTATTATTATTATTATTATTATTATTATTATTATTATTATTATTATTATTATTAAGAAGCTGAACCCTACTCATATGGCTTGAAATTCAAGATCCCAAAGAATATAGTATTCATTAGAATGAAGTAACAGAAGGAAGTGAGAAATATCTGGAAATACACAACTTTGAAAGCAAAAACCTAATGGTAATCATATAGATATATAAATAAATAAATAAAAAGGCCACCACCGTGAAATTGTCATGTAAGCATTGCAAAAAAAAAAACTTGAAGTAATAAGACTGTCAATCAATTATTTTATCCAATTAACAAAGCCATAAAAATGCCTTCAATAAAAACTTGTGATTTTCCACTTGCTGAGCAACTGAATGAGTCCAAGTGTATGGCATTTTATATTTTTCTTTTACTTCCTCTATCCTCAGTGGCTGTCAGGAAAATGAACATCATTTTCTTCGCAATGGTATTTCAATACATTTTTATCCATTCATCTATTTATTTTTTCTTTTTAATAAGTGAGATTTCTTTCTGTATTTCCTTTTGCCTTCTCTTACTTCTTCCTAATGAGCACTATATTCTTTGGGAGCTTGAATTTCAAGTCAATGGCCCGTGTGTGCTTGTTCCATATGAATAGGGTTCATCTTCTGAATAATAATAATAATAATAATAATAATAATAATAATAATAATAATAATAATAATAATAATAATAATAATAATAATAATAATAAAACATGCAACATTTTTTTTCTGGATATCTCCATTTTTTCAGCATTTTTACGGCTTCTGTACCTGAAATCACCAGGTACTTTGGTACAATAACCGCAAAGTAAAGGCCTAAAGCACGGTAACATGAAAGAATCTCCGGTAAACGCATCAGAAGATTTTTTCAATTTAGTAAATAAAATGTCACAGTTATCTTCGGTGGATGATTTAGAATTTTAGAGAGAAAAAAAGTTGCTAAAGACAAAAAAAAAAAAAAAAAACATATTAAGATTAATAATGACAGCATTGATTTTTTTTTTATTTCAGCATTTTGCTGCTGAAAACGTCCACGCATAATTAAAACTTGGGATCTTGCAGAGGCCTGACTTCTATTTCGTTAAAATGACATTTGTTAACTATGATTAAATGAATTGAAAGGAGTTTAATATTTTACACTAAACAAAGCGTGGAACCTAATTCGATGCTACATTTTAAAAACATTCAGTCAATCATTAATCATAAAATGTGGAATCTGGAATTAGCAAAATTATCCGTTTCAACAATGACCCATGGCTTACAACTCACACAATTATTTCACGAAGAAATAAAACGAAATCTTAGTAATGGATGGGGGTAATTATGTGTTCGTTAATTTTCATCAATTTC
>JANJGK010000024.1:32299613-32302113 GCA_039081455.1 Macrobrachium rosenbergii | reverse complement strand
GTGTAATCCTCTTTCTTTCCTCTTTCCTCTTTCAAGTCATCGGTAAATCTTTTTCACCTTTTACAGCGCGTGGAGATGGGGATGAATTGATTCTACGTCTTCAGCGGCGTTTGACATACCTTTCCAGTGCGATGAATTTCAACAAATTATTTTTTTTTTATCTTAAACGGATTGGTAAGAAATCGTTAACATTTAAGTTTACAATTCATCTTGACACAACATCAGGAAAAAAGGTAAAAAATATTAAACATAACAGGATATAAAATGTGACCAAATGACCCCTGGTCTTGAAAAAAAAAAATTAGGCATCACTAAACATTTACAAAATCCTGATAAATAGGGTCAACAACAACTTCACGAAAGGATATACCATTGTTGGAAATATATGTAAATGACGAAACAACAGCGTAATAGGTTCAAAACTACACCAGGAAGCTAAGCAGTCTGACAAATGGATAACAATCAAGGGTGAGCACGATTATCACCTCCACGAAGAAAGCCAAAATCTTGACCAAACTCTCTCTAGATATTCACCAAAATTTCCGACGCAAGGAATAAGAAACTGTACAATTGCTTTACAAATCATAACAATGAGATGCATGATTTTCATCAATACCAAATCAGTAAAATACCCCATTCTTATGAAAACTAATAAATACCTGAACTATAAACTTTAAATTTTCACAAAAATAGTCAACATTTCAAGGAAAAATGCCATGATATATTGATCATCAAGAACATTATATTTAGAATTCTGGACAATAGAAGTATCAGTGTTTGTATGTTGAACCAATATTCCCGATTCTGTCGTCTGCAACATTTCTTTTTCGTACATGTAAATCACTAAAGCGAGCATTCCCAGATACAGGAAATAGTTCAACATCCGTACTTATGCAGAGCTGCGGTAAAAATGAGATACTCGTTAATTGGGGCAGCTTTTGACTAATTTCCCAAATCAGACTCAAATACGAACTCATTAGCGCGAAATTTCAATTTATCACGACTACGACCATCATCATGCAAGCAGAGGATTTCATTTAACTTTTCCTTCTGCTTTCACCTTGTGATTTATCTTTCTCGCGTTTAAGAACTCTTCTGGTTTTTCAGGCGTCTTTATCAGTCTATCTCTGTTTTTCCTCACTTTTTCTAACCATCTCTCTCTGTTCTTCCCTGTTTAAGTTTTCGGTAAAAGACAACTATTGTGCTGGCTTGGTCTGTCCGTCCGCACATTTCCTGTCCGCCCTCAGATCTTCACAACTGCTGAGGTTAGAGGGCCGCAAGTTGTTATGTTGATAATCCACCCTCCAATCATCAAACATAACAAATTGCAGCCCTCTAGCCTCAGTAGTTTTTATCTTATTTAAGATTAAAGTTAGCCATAATCGTGCGTCTGGCAACGATATAGGACAGGCGACCACCGTGCCGTGATTAAAGTTTCATGGGCGGCGGCTCATACAACGTTATACCGAGACCACCAAAAGATAGATCTATTTTCGGTAGCCTTGATTATACGGTGTAGCGGATGTACAGAAAACTCGACTGTGCCGAAGAAACTTCGGCGCAATTTTTGCTTGTTCATCCCTTACTTTCAGTTTCATGACTTACATTGCCTTTGCAACGTCTGCATGATAAATTCTGATCATTTTGCTGAGGCTTTGTAATCACCGAAGCGAAATTACTCCACTGCATTTCGACTCTCATCAATTCGTCGGTTTCGCAATTACGTAACTTTTCATGAATTCTTCCCCCTTCTCACAACTATCCCTTCCATTTTCTTGCGCACCCATTTTTATAGTTTATCGTCCTTATTCGTAATTTATCTCCCTTATTTGTTGCTCCCTCCGGCCGTTATTCACGGTAATAATGATGAAATATTGTGTGCAATGTAGGAGAAGATCTTCTCTTACGGTTGTTAGTCATTGACTGTCGAGGCTGTTATCCGATTTTTCTCTAATTTCGAAGGTTGGAATATGGAATTTTGGCCAAAGGCCAAGCACTGGGACCTATGAGGTCATTCAGCGCTGAAAGGAAAATTGAGAGTAGAAAGGTCTGAAAAGTGTACCGGCGAAAACCTCGCAGTTGCACTATGAAACAATTGTTAGGAGAGGGTGGAAAGTAGGACGGAAGAAAGTAAATATGAACGGAGGTGCAGCAAAAGGAATGAAAGGATTTGCAGGTAGGGGCCGAAGGGACGCTGCAAAGAACCTTCAGTAATGCCTACAGTGCGCCGCATGAAGTGCACTGACAGCACTACCCCCTACGGGGATACTACCTACAAAGGAAGGCTTGTTAGTAGCTCTGTGTTGGATGCTATTAATTAGGGGAGTTTCACAATTCATTATAATGTTTCAGGTTTAACGAGATTCCTGAAATAAATCTCAAGAGAGAGGAACAATTCTTTGGGGTTTCTTTCATCACAATGTTTCAGTTTTAATGAAATTCCTAAAATCGAGCTCAAGCGAAAGAAATAATTATTTAAATTTTCTTTTTAGTTTTCTGT
>JANJGK010000024.1:32287113-32294613 GCA_039081455.1 Macrobrachium rosenbergii | reverse complement strand
AAGTAATTGGTTTTCTACGGATTACTGCAGACAATGACAGCCAATAAGGTGACTGAGGAGGTATAAAGTAATTGGTTTTCTACGGATTACTGCAGACTATAACAGCCAATAAGTGACTAAGTAGGTATAATAAAGTAATTGGTTTTCTACGGATTACTGCAGACAATGATAGCCAATAAGGTGACTGAGGAGGTATAAAGTAATTGGTTTCCTACGGATTACTGCAGACTATGACAGCCAATAAGTGACTAAGGAGGTATAAAGTAATTGGTTTTCTACGGATTACTGCAGACTATAACAGCCAATAAGTGACTAAGTAGGTATAATAAAGTAATTGGTTTTCTACGGATTACTGCAGACAATGACAGCCAATAAGGTGACTGAGGAGGTATAAAGTAATTGGTTTTCTACGGATTACTGCAGACTATAACAGCCAATAAGTGACTAAGTAGGTATAATAAAGTAATTGGTTTTCTACGGATTACTGCAGACAATGATAGCCAATAAGGTGACTGAGGAGGTATAAAGTAATTGGTTTCCTACGGATTACTGCAGACTATGACAGCCAATAAGTGACTAAGGAGGTATAAAGTAATTGGTTTTCTACGGATTACTGCAGACAATGACAGCCAACAAGGTGACTGAGGAGGTATAAAGTATTGGTTTTCTACAGATTACTGCAGACTATGACAGCCAATACGGTGACTGAGGAGGTATAAAGTAATTGGTTTTCTACGGATTACTGCAGACTATGACAGCCACTAAGGTGACTGAGGAGGTATAAAGTAATTGGTTTTCTACGGATTACTGCAGACTATGACAGCCAATACGGTGACTGAGGAGGTATAAAGTAATTGGTTTTCTTCGGATTACCGCAGACTATGACGGCCAATAAGGTAACTGAGGAGGTATAAAGTAATTGGTTTTCTACGGATTACTGCAGACTATGACAGCCAATACGGTGACTGAGGAGGTATAAAGTAATTGGTTTTCTACGGATTACTGCAGACTATGACGGCCAATAAGGTGACTGAGGAGGTATAAAATAATTGGTTTTCTACGGATTACTGCAGACTATGACGGCCAATAAGGTGACTGAGGAGGTATAAAATAATTGGTTTTCTACGGATTACTGCAGACTATGACAGCCAATAAGGTGACTGAGGAGGTATAAAATAATTGGTTTTCTACGGATTACTGCAGACTATGACAGCCAATAAGGTGACTGAGGAGGTATAAAATAATTGGTTTTCTACGGATTACTGCAGACTATGACAGCCAATAAGGTGACTGAGGAGGTATAAAATAATTGGTTTTCTACGGATTACTGCAGACTATGACAGCCAATAAGGTGACTGGGGAGGTATAGAGTAATTGGTTTTCTACGGATTACTGCAGACTATGACAGCCAATAAGGTAACTGAGGAAGTATAAAGTAACTGGTTTTCTACGGATTACTGCAGACTATGACGACCAATAAAGTGACTAAGGAGGTATAGATTAATTGGTTTTCTACGGATTACTGCAGACTATGACAGCCAATAAGGTGACTGAGGAGGGATAAAGTAATTGGATTTCTTCGGATTACCGCACACTATGACGGCCAATGAGGTAACTGAGGAGGAATAAAGCAATTGGATTTCTTCGGATTACCGCACACTATGACGGCCAATAAGGTGACTGAGGAGGAATAAAGCAATTGGTTTTCTATGGATTACCGCAGACTACGACGGCCAATAAGGTGACTGATGAGGTATAAAATAATTGGTTTTCTACGGATTACTGCAGAATATGACGGCCAAATAAGGTGACTGAGGAGGAATAAAGTAATTGGTTTTCTACGGATTACTGCAGACTATGACGGCCTATTAGGTGACTGAAGAGGTATAGAGTAATTGGTTTTCTACAGATTACCGCAGACTATGACAGCCAATAAGGTGACTGAGGAGGTATAAAGTAACTGGTTTTCTTCGGATTACCGCAGACTATGACGGCCAAGTAGGTGACTGAGTAGGTATAAAGTAATTGGTTTTCTACGGATTACTGCAGACTATGACAGCCAATAGAGTGACTGAGGAGGGATAAAGTAATTGGATTTCTTCGGATTACCGCACATTATGACGGCCAATAAGGTGACTGAGGAGGAATGAAGCAGTTGGTTTTCTACGGATTACCGCAGACTGTGACGGCCAATAAGATGACTAAGGAGGTATAAAGTAATTGGTTTTCTACAGATTACCGCACACTATAACGGCCAATAAGGTGACTGAGGAGGTACAGAGCAATTGGTATAAGTACTTGGTTTTCTACGGATTACCTCAGACTACGACGGCCAATTAGGTGACTGAGGAGGTATAGAGTAATTGGTTTTCTACAGATTACCTCAGACTATGACGGCCAATTAAGTGAATGAGGAGGTATAAAGCAATTGGTTTTCTACGGATTACCGCAGACTATGACGGCCAATAAGGTGACTGAGGAGGTATAGAGTAATCGGGTATCTACGGATTACTTCGGATTACGATAACGAATAAGGTAATGATTACCAACCAAGTGTTGGCAGAACTCCGTGACTGGGATGATGGCTACGTAATACAAATTCAGATTATTTACTCAAAGTATGACCCACATCATAAAAAAAAACCTTCATCCAAATGAAAAATAAAGCACTCTAAATGGAAATATGCAAATGTAACAATACCTCGTCAGATGTGACCCGTCACATCAGCCTCAAATCTCAAGGGCTCCGAGATCGACGAGGGAGGAATCACCTTTCACTTGCCCCATTCCAGAGGCGCCGGAAGGGAAATTAAACCTCGATCCCTTTCGATCTCGAGAGGAAATTGGTTGGTCGCCCAGATATAAATACGCCGACTGAAATTAAGTTCCAGTGGCCTTAATTCTTCTCTGCTCGGGCTTTTGCCCTTTAAACCTGGTGGTGTTTGCGTTTCTCCTGCCTCTGTGTGAGTTGGGTGGTTTCCAAGGTGACGAATCATCGTCGCTAAAAAGGAATAAAAATTGCAAAATCTGGTTTTTTCCACACGAATCATCTCTACAGGAAATGGGGTCATAAACGTGAAATCGGTTCTTTTCCCACCATGACGGCAAATGACGTCATGACTGTCAAACCAGTTGTTTTCCAATGAATTACCAACGAAGAAAATAATGACTCATACATCTGAACAGTTTCCCCGTGAATCCTTGGCGCCGAAAATGTCTCCAAACGCCCATTTTTAGGTGAATCGTCAACGCCAATAATGACTTCTTCGGTGAATCATCAACTCCAAAAATTATGTCTTAAATCCCCATGCGACTTTTTCGGTGAATCATCAACGCCAAAAATAATGTCTTTACAGTCCTAAACGGCTATTTACATATGAGTCATCAAAACCAAAAATGTCTTAAAATGTCCATATGGATATTTTACTGTGAATCACTAACGCCAAAATTTGTTTTAAACGTCCAAACCGGCTATTTTTCGGTGAATCATGAACGCCAATAAATGACGTCCTAAAATGCCCAATTGGCTCTTTTTCGGTGAATCGTCAACGCCAAAAGTGACGTCTTAAACGTCCTAACAGGCTATTTTCATTTGAATCATCAACACCAAAACTGTCTTAAAATGTCCAAAGGCTATTTTTTGATGAATCATCAACACCAAAAATAATGTCTTTAAATGTCCATAAGGCTATTTTTCAGTGAGTCATCAACGCCAAAAATGATTTTACAACGTCCAAACCGGCTATTTTAGTATGAAACACCAACGTTCAGAATGACGTCAATTCGCCAATTTTCCTAAAGGATTAGGCGTTCTACTTCAAGGAATTTATTTACTTGCAGCTTTTCTAGGAAGCACTGAACAGCAGCACTGTCATGCGCATTGATACGAATGCCACCCAATGGTCTATTTGGCGAAGATGACTTGGTCTTATATTGTTGTTACGTTAAAACAAATTTATTTACACAATTTCAATTATAAAAAGAATGTAACATGAAATTTATTAAAAACGATAAAATGGCACATTAAGCAGTTACTGTCAATATATATGACATATATTTACAAGACCACCGCACTTGATGTCACCACTAAAAATTTGTAGACTTCGAGGTGAAAAGAGATTATTGCCACAAAATAACGTTTAAAACTCTGCATTGTCTTTGCTTCTAGACTGCGAGACCTGAAAGAATAAAAAAAAAAATGTATAGTCCAGATTTCGGTCAACAAAGACGACCCTCGTGCTTATGACGCTGTCTTCTTATTCTTCATCGTCATTTTTTTTCTTCTTTATCTTCTTTTTCTGTTGCTTCTTATTCTTCTTTGTCGTCATCATCATCACATCTAATTCTTTTTCTTCTTCTTCTTCTGTCGCTCAGAGAAAACGTGCCATCCAGTCCATCCTCTCCTTAAAAAAAATTCGCTCTTTACATTCAAAATATTGCCGATAAGATTATATATAACCAAGTAATGAAATATCGAGTCTCATCTCATGCGTTCTACAGCTCTTCCCTCCGGGCAGATCAAAGGCGTCCTCTCTTGCGCCCTCCCCAGCACTACGTATGAACAAACATATACAATAATTGGTTTCGGTCCGTCTAAATTGGATTTCTTTCCGACTTCCATTTGTACACATCATATGTACGTTTACATACAGATACGCGGATATACGCAAATACATGTCATTGGACAATCAGTTTCGTCACGAGTAAGAGATAAAAACAGTTTTGATTTCCCTGATAAAACGGTAAAGGAGGATTACTGGATAAAAGTTTTGAGTTACCTGATAAAACTGTAAATGAAGATTACAGGGTAAAACAGTTTTTATTTCACTGATAAAACATTAAATGAAAATTGCAATATAAAACAGTTTTGATTTACCTGATAAAACTGTATATGTAGATTACAGGATAAAATTGTTTCGATTTAACTGATAAAACGGTAGATGCAGATTACAGATAAAACTGTTTCGATTTACCTGATAAAACGGTGAATGAAAATTACAGGGTAAAACAGCTTTGATTTAACTGATAAAACTGTAAATGAAGACTACAGGATAAAACAGTTTCGATTTAACTGATAAAACGGCAAATGAAGATTACATGATAAAACAGTTTCGATTTAACTGATAAAACGGTAAATGAAGACTACAGGATAAAACAGCGTCGATTTAACTGATAAAACTGTAAATGAAGATTACAGGATAAAACAGCTTTGATTTACCTGATAAAACTGTAAATGAAGACTACAGGATAATACAGTTTCGATTTAGTTGATAAAACGGTAAATGAGACTACAGGATATAAGTTTCGATTTAACTAATAAAACGGTAAATGAAGATTAGAGGATAAGACAGTTTCGATTTAACTGATAAAACGGTAAATGAAGATTACAAGATAAAAGTTTCTATTTACCTAATAAAACTGTAAATGAAGATTACAGGATAAAACAGTTTCGTTTTACCTGATAAAACGGCAAATGAAGATTACAGGATACAACAGCTTTGATTTACTTGATAAAACTGTAAATGAAGATTACAGGATAGAAGTTTTGATTTACCTGAATAAACGGTAAATGAAGATCATAGGATAAAACAGTTTTGATTTAACTGATAAAACGGTAAATGAAGATTACAGGATAAAACAGTTTTGATTTAACTGATAAAACGGTAAATAAAGGTTACAGGATAAAACAGTTTTGATTTAACTGATAAAACGGTAAATGAAGATTACAGGATAAAACAGTTTTGATTTAACTGATAAAACGGTAAATGAAGATTACAGGATAAAAGTTTCGATTTGCCTGATAAAACTGCAAATGAAGATTACAGGATAAAACAGTTCCGATTTACCTGATAAAACTGTGAATGATGTTAATGAAGATTACAGGATAAAAGTTTCGATTTACCTGATAAAACTGTAAATGAAGATTACAGGATAAAACAGTTCTGATTTGTCTGATAAAACGGCAAATGAAAATTACAGGCTAAAACAGATCTGATTTATTTGATAAAACATTATATGAAAATTGCAATATAAAACAGTTTTGATTTACCTGATAAAACTGCAATTGAAAATTACTGGACAAAACAGTTTTGATTTACCTGATAAATAAAATTGTTGTTTTCAATTAATACTGAAAACAAAATGTAAAAAAATCGAAAACCCATCTTACGTGAATAACATTGCCATACTCTCCATTACCAAAGGGGATTTACCGGGATTAACAGGATCACACGAAAGACTTTTTTTCTACGATACATTCATGTCAGTTAATATTTCCTCGCGTTTATTAATTCATAAATCGCTGTAATAAATTCCTTAAATTATTTAACTTTTTACCATTTATGAATAAAGTAGGTATCCGAATAATTCAGGAACGAATTGAAAAGAAATGCTGCATATCATCGGCCACGAGAGTTAATGCCCCTTAGGGGGGGTACTGTCAGTGCACCTCATGGGTGCACTGTAGTCATTACTTAAGGTTACTTGCAGCGTGCCTTCGACCCGTAGCTGCAACCACTTTCGTTCCTTTTACTGTACCTCCTTTCACATTCTCTTTCTTCCATCTGACTTTCCACCCTCTCCTAACAATTGATTCATAGTGCAATAGCGATGTTTTCCGCCTGTTACACCTTTCTAACCTTTTACTGCCAATTTCTGTTTCAGCGCCGAATGACCTCATAGGTCCCAGTGCTTGGCCTTTGGCCTAAAATCTATATTCAATTAAATTCAATTCCAGGCGAGAGTCAATTCACAAGAGCTCAGGAATAACTGTCTACTAAATATCTTCCCCTTTCCATCAGTCTCAAAAGGAATTCTATATATTCTTCCCTTGTAGTAACTATAGTAACTAGATATCGTATCAAAAGAAATACTATAGAACATCGGTTTGGAAAGTTTAATTACTGTTGACTTCTATTCGTTGCAGCAAGAACTTACTGAGATAAGTTGCTTGACATTCTATCAGTTTTAAAGAAATGTGAGAGTTCCGGCTTTTCCAAGCAATAATATCATTACTGGGAGATGGAGAGGACGCGTCAAATTTCTAACTTCTATTTGATAAAAACTTCGATTTCTGCTTTACGTAACACAGCCCATTACAGACGACAAAACAAGATAATGAAAAATGACGTATTTCAGCGTCATTATGCGTAATGACATAGGAAATAATTCATGGGAACATTCTTGCGACATTTTTTCATGTATTACAACACATTCGGATAAATTCTATAATGAAGAGAAGCTGCATAATAAATCTGAACCGTTTACACAATGCATGCGAAAATGGACTATTACATTACAATTTAAAATCAATTTCCATAACGACAGAAAGTTTTTGTTCTCAAAATCTTTCTACCGTTTCTTCAACTTCAAATATTTAGAGAGAAACTTGGTCCTACCCACTGAAAGTACTTGCGTCTTTCCTCTTTTGTGGGATTAACAATAATTTCATTTTGATGGAACGCTTTACTGTACACAATATCACGTCCATGCTGTTTTGAT
>JANJGK010000024.1:32277113-32282113 GCA_039081455.1 Macrobrachium rosenbergii | reverse complement strand
CTGAGAGACTAATTTTCTCCCGAGATCAAAAAGGATTGGAATTTAAGTCTCCCATCTCTCGTCTTTGTTACTGAGAAGGATTACGGTTTCGATATCTCTAAGCTCTTGAGATTCGGTGTGGTATTTGTATACCCTAGACGGGTGTCGGCATAATCCACATTTCCACGAGAATCACAGGCAGAGAGAGGGATTTTCTGTTTTCGAGCGTTCCTTGGTTATGAAAGAACAAATTGTTCGATACGAAAAGAAAAGAATGGGTGTATCATTAATACAGACATTAAGGCACCGTCTTGCGTAAAATAATAATAATAATAATAATAATAATAATAATAATAATAATAATAATAATAATAACAGTATATGAAATTTTTCTGTTGTCTTCGTTTTATTAAAACTAAGACAAAAGGAAAAAATTAAAACTAAGACAAAAGGAAAAACTTTATACATGAATAATAATAATAATAATAATAATAATAATAATAATAATAATAATAATAATAATAATAATATAATAATAATAATAATAATAATAATAATAATAATAATAATATCTGTATTTATATATTTCTTCTGTACAGCCTAATAATTATCGTCTGCAGCTAATAAACCCCACGTTAAAACTTTCTCTCGTCCAGTCCAAGGGACCCCCCCCCCACCCTTTCTCTCACCACTGCTCCCCCCCCCCCGAACAAAACCCTCCAAAAAGTATGAGGAATGAAGGTCACTTGGTTTGGGTCTTGGGATGGTACGTAACGTCCCTAAGGTCGAGGATTGTGATCTCGATCCTCTCCTATACTACCATTTTTTAAGACATGCGCACAGTAAAATAATAATAATAATAATAATTGTACAGTAAATATACTACTACGTAATTGTGGATTTTTATTTCACAGATTGTTTTCACGAGATTATGAACTTCTTAGCTATTATAATAATAATAATAATAATAATAATAATAATAATAATAATAATAATAATTGTTGTGGTTATTATTATCCTTATTATTATTATTAAGACCACACTAAAATAATAATAATAATAATAATAATAATAATAATAATAATAATATTAATAATAATTTTCTTTATCATTATCACGTCCAAATACAATTACACTGATAATGATAAACAACTTCCACAATTAGTAAAGGAAACGACCCATTACATTGAACAAATCGCTTGTAAATGGGATCGCATATTTATTTCACCAACCAGAAACCCTGTGAAAGTGATTTTCGTCCCTTGACTGGCTTTCGAATGAATTATAGATCCGAATGACTTTTATTCAATTAGCGACTTTTAAAGGCCGCCACTAACGCTCGGTTATACCTGCGCAGTTACGCCTGTGCAGGCAAAACTGACCGTTAGTGGGTTCAGTTTTGCCCGCACAGCCCGACTGTGCAGGTATAATTGCGCAGGTATAAATGAACGATAGTGGCGGCCTTTACGTCCGAGAAAGGAAAGACTTTAAAAGTTACAGCCAGCTGATAGGATTAACAATGTCGACTCCACAATAAGTTGTAGTAGTTAAAGCACACAAACACATACAGAGAGAGAGAGAGAGAGAGAGAGAGAGAGAGAGAGAGAGAGAGAGAGAGAGAGAGAGAGAGAGAGAGATTCAACACCTCTTCTAAAGATCTAGGTCAAATTAATAGGAAATGAAGACACTAAACCAGAGAGAGAGAGAGAGAGAGAGAGAGGAGAGAGAGAGAGAGAGAGAGAGAGAGAGAGATGGATTCTGCATCCCTTCTGAAGATCTGTCAAATTAATTGGAAATGAAGACACACCAAACCAGAGAGAGAGAGAGAGAGAGAGAGAGAGAGAGAGAGAGAGAGAGAGAGAGAGAGAGAGAGAGACAGAGGAATGGATTCTGTATCCCTTCTAAGATCTCAGTCAGATTAACAGAAAATGAAGACACTAAACCAGAGAGAGAGAGAGATTCAGCAATCCTTCTAAAGACTTCAATCAAATCAATAGGAAATGAAGACACTAAACCTGAGAGAGAGAGAGAGACAGAGAGAGAGAGAGAGAGAGAGAGAGAGAGAGAGAGAGGAGAGAGAGAGAGAGAGAGAGATTTCAGCAACCCTTCTAAAGACTTCCATCCAGTCAATGGGAAATGATGACGAAACCACTTCAAATCGCATCTTAGCAAGAACTAACTGATCTGCCATTCGCGTGTGAGGACACTCTGAGCAAGCTTACAGTAAACCTTCTTTGACCTCCAATTCAATGGGATTACTCTTTAATGACGAAATTCCGTGCAAAAGCAACATTTTGCAATGCTTTAGGCTCTTCATCGTCTGCGATCAGTAATGATGACAGGCGTTTTGTCATTTGCCTTTGTATGTGACAGCGTAGATGTATTTGTATCTACTCTGGAAAGTTAATTATGTAATTTTTTTACATATTTTGAACATATAGCAGGCACATACACTGTCTGCAAAGAGACTTAAATTTACTTCATTTTCAATATACCTTAAAGCGAAGTACTGCAGCACAAGGACCTAGGAAATTAAGAACTACAGAAAGTCATTTTAATAATTTCCAAGTATTACCATTACATGGTATACCTTCCAATTAAACGTAAAATTTAAAGATGCAAAAATATTTCAATACCTAACGCATACGGTCCAGGGATGAAAGTGAGCGTGAGAGAGGAAATTTATTGTAGAATCTGAATCTGCGCCAAGTTTTGCATGAATGAGCAAGAGAAAATGATTGCGTTGCTGACTGGAATGCAAAGTTAGGTAATTAAATAAGGCACTGGGGGTACTAGTTAGGTTTGGAGGTCCTTGAGAAAAAAATGTTAAACGGAAATGCATGTGATGGCAAAAGATTACATTATTCTTGTACTCTGTTTAAATGCTTGAGCGATTTATGTCATTTCTGTGGTTAGGAAATATTTACAAGGAAACATTTCCATCGAGAATTATATTCAAAGCATAATACATGCGCATTTTATATATATATATATATATATATATTATATATATATATATATATATATATATATATATATATATATAAATTATGTCTAATATATTAGATATATATATATGTATATATATATATATATATATATATATATATATATATATTATATACATATACATATATATATATATATATATATACATATACATATATATATATATTATATATAAATTATTATACATCTAATATATTAGATATATATATATATTATATATATATAGATATATATATATATATATATATATATATATATAGCAATCAATAAGTTTAACGAATAACATCAGAACTGCAAAAAATAAATCTAACGATATATATATATATATATATATATATATATATATATATATATATATATACATATATACTATATATATATATAATGTATACTATATATACATAATGTGTATTTATGTATATAAATAGTGATCATTAACATCAGAACCGCAAAACATATTATTCTCTAATGACAACGAAGAGTTGCCTTCATGTGCGCACATGAAGGCAACATTTAAAAAAAAAAAAAAAAAAAAAGGGTTCCACATGAAGGTAAAAGCGACTCCTAAGAAAGGGACCAAACATAATTATATGACCGAAGGATCCCTCCCTCCTTCATCCATCTCCATATCCTTTGGAGCAGCCTCCTACGCCTGGCATTCTTTGGTCAGCGAGCAGTGAACTGGATGCTTGTTTCACTGAAAGAGCTAAAGGATTCCGTCTCTCTCTCTCTCTCTCTCTCTCTCTCTCTCTCTCTCTCTCTCTCTCTCTTCAGTCCCAATTTTACGGTGGCCACGTCCTCTCTGTGAGTAAGAAAAACTCTGCTCTGAGAGAGAGAGAGAGAGAGAGAGAGAGAGAGAGAGAGAGAGGAGAGAGAGAGACTCTACTACTTTCAATATCATTCACTAAAAAGGAGCCAGGAACTTCAATAATCGAGAGAGAGAGAGAGAGAGAGAAGAGAGAGAGAGAGAGAGAGAGAGAGAGAGAGAGAGAGAAACGTCTTGTAATAAACACTCAGGAAAAAGAGGCGAGAATCTTCACTTATGTTTGCGTTTATTTTACTGTTTAAAATCAGGAAGGAGAGAGAGAGAGAGAGGAGAGAGAGAGAGAGAGAGAGAGAGAGAGAAAATACTTCTTGCTATACCTATTATATATTTTTTATTTTTTATTAAACTATTTAAGAAAAGGTAGCGAGAAGGTTCAGTACCTTGTGGGTTTATTTTACTGTTTATATTCGGGAAGAGAGAGAAGAGAGAGAGGAGAGAGAGAGAGAGAGAGAGAGGAGAGAGAGAGAGAAGAGAGAGAGAGAGACTCGTGATTAAATTCTTTACAACCGATATTCTCTCCCCGGTGAAGGAAAAGATCGCCGAAAAAGATAAGTGTTCGTATCGAGAAACAGTTCGAGAATCGACTCCCGAATGTCAATAGGTCCTGACTTTATTCGTCGGGAACTTGTTCGAGATTGCGCATCCAGCCCCGCTACCTGTTCATTGGCCAATGCATCGACGGCAAGGAGACCTGCTATTAGACAGCTGCCTGTCCTTTATACAGTCCCTCCCCACCGCCATCTATCTCTCCCACTCACACGCGAGTCTTTCTTTTTGTCTCTCTTTCCTTCCTTCTTTTTCTGCTTTCTTATGTAGTCGTCTGACGCCTTGGATACTTCCTTTTTCTTTTAGTCTTCTGAAAAGAAAACTATTGTGCCGGCTTTGTCTGTCCGTCGTACTTTATGTCCGCACTTTTTTTGTCCGCCCTCAAATCTTAAAACCGCTGAAGCTAGAGGGCTGCAAATTGGTACGTTGATCATCCACCCTCCAATCATCAAACATACAAAATTGCAACCCCCTAGCCTCAGTAGTTTTTATTTTATTTAATGTTAAAGTTGGCCATAATTGTGCTTCTGACAATGGTAAAGGATAGGCCACCAGCGGGCTGTGGTTAGTTTCATGGGCCGCGGCTCATACAGCATTTTACCGAGACCACCGAAAGATAGATCTATTTTCAGTGGCCTAC
>JANJGK010000024.1:32254783-32272283 GCA_039081455.1 Macrobrachium rosenbergii | reverse complement strand
GCCTTTCTCATTTCATACATACAAGCATTTCATTCTGTTACTGGCTTTTCCACCCAGTTACATCCACATTAACGTTTGAATAATAGCAGTAATAGGCCTAATTAACGCTATTCGACTAAGACTGATTCGTAGCCACGAAATTGTGGCTTGCAGTGCAGTCTTTTCTCACACTGACTCCTTAAATTCTCCCGACTTTCAAAGATAATAATAAATGATCTTCAACTAATACTGATAAAATTTCAGCTTGTAAATACAAAAAATTAAGCTCACATTACGGTAATGAATTCCAGGTTTCTAATTCACTTGCTTGCATACATCCATACATGCATCCTGGAGCTCTTTCTGCCTCCGTCGCGCGCGCACACACACACACTATATATATATATATATATATATATATATATATATATATATATATATATATATATATATATATATATATATATATATATATATATATTATATATATATATATATATATATATATATATATACATATATATATGCATATATATAATATATATATATATATATATATATATATATATATATATATATATATATATATATATATATATATATATATATATATATATAATATCCATATATATATAATATATTATATAATATATGTAATATATATGTATATATATATATATATATATATATATATATATATATATATATTATATATATAAAATAATCATTAAGCTACAAATGTCGTTAAATATCCAATTCGCGCTACTTCGGGAATATCACCGAAGAGGTATTATAAGTGATAAATGGATTGGTACCGATGTGTCTCAAACACTCGACACAGTAACCTCCAACGACTCCAGTCGAAGGTTCAAACCACTTAGCCATCAAGAGAGGTATAAGTTAATGCCAAATCTTCCGTACTTGTTTACCTATCTAGAGAGGGGAAATTGTACTTAGCGTCGGCCTCAACCCACCTCCACCATGATAGCTAATTGGAACACGTACCTCTTATCATGAATTTTTTATGACATCACTGTGATATACAATCATTAAGCTGATGCAGAGTCACTAGAGGTCACTGCTGACCTACTGTACTGATCATGTAAGGTTGAACTGTCACCAGGGACTGTGTAACCATGCAAAATTTCAAGTCCATCGGACGAAGGGAACAGGTCGAAAATTGAGTTACACGTTTTAACCCAAACAGACAGACACACAGATTCAGAAGTTAACCTAAATAAAAATATGTAATAATTATGTCTCTGTGCTCCTGATTATATTCCAAATCACTCCCATGATGAGGGAAACCACCAAGCCAAGCCCGACGAAACACGACGAGCCTTCAAGAAAGCTCCTTTCTCTTCATCTCAAGCGACCCGTGTAACCCGCTCTGATTGGTCTATTCAAACGTTTCTGAATGCCTATTGGTTAGAGCCAACGAGAGCACTTTTGCCTTCCAAGAACAAGAAGCTACCTTGGTCGCTAAAGACCATTCCGCCATTGAATTCCCAAAGACGACTGATTGAGTGATTGAGTGAGTGACTGAATCCCTTTGGGTGATGTTACGTCAACTATTAGCATCAAGGCCAATGTTACAGTCTCCCTCAAATGACCCACATATAAAAAACAGAAAGCGTTTCATAATTCTACAGTAAGGGATGGCTCTAACACATTTTCCAATTTACTGTTGATTTTTTTCGAGTTTCCACTACGTATATTTTCTAGGAAACTAGTATCCAGCATTCTAATGCGTAAATATTTAAGAGACAAGCTTGATGGCGCTCACTGCTCTGCGTTGGAACATGGCGCTGCCCGTCATGTCTCCTCTACCCTCCCGATCCCCTACCTACCCCACCCAGACCCGGGGCAGACAAACAGGTTTACAGGAGGAGGGCAGATGTGTCATGTCTTCCCTACCTTCCCGATCCCCTACCTATCCCGTCCCCACCCAGGGAGGACAAACAGGTTTGCAGGAGGAAGGTGGATGTGTCATGTGTCCCATACCCTCCCGATCCCCTATCTATCCCGCCCCACCTGGGGCTGACAAACAGGTTTGCAGGAGGAGGGTGGATGTGTCATGTCTCCCCTACCCTCCCGAGTCCCTAATTACCCCGCCCCCACCTGGGGCGGACAAACAGTTTGCAGGAGGAGGGTGGATGAGGTCATGTCTCCCCTACCCTCCCGATTCCCTACTTACCCCGCCCCCACCTGGGGTGGACAAACAGTTTGCAGGAGGAGGGTGGATGTGTCATGTCTCCCCTACCCTCCCGATTCCCTACTTACCCCGCCCCCACCCGGGGTGGACAAACAGGTTTGCAGGAGGGTGGATGTGTCATGTTTCCCCTACCCTCCCGTTACACTTCTTACCTCGCCCCACACGGACCGGACAAACAAGAAAGATCCACTCGGATTTTATTATTATACATAGATAGATAGATATCGACGTTCCAGTTTCTACATCTACTGGTGACACCCAATGGTGATTAGACCAAAGACATTTCTTTGTCCCATGGGAACTGGGAATCTGTTTCGTGACTATATTAGACAGATGAGTGGTTATGATGGGTAAATTTAATACAAATTTAGGGAATGCCAAAACACGTAAGGCCAAGGATGTATTTTGGGGCAGCTTTTCTATGCCTGATTATAAGTCTTGTAACTCCCTTGTCTAAAAGCTAACTTCATGTTAACCTTACTTCTAACAAAGGCTCATGAAACTATCTGAAGTGAATGGCTTTTAGAAATAATTGGAACTTAACTTGCTTGAAATCAATAAGAGGGAGAGGGGTTCTTTAATTGCTGGAGATATTAAAAAAATATTATTACTTTAGGAAATGGACAAAAAATTATCATAATAATATTAAAGTTTAATAATGATAGATGGAAAGAAATAAATAATTTGTGATGATGCAATGTCCTCCTCCTGTACAGACGCAATGGCAATAGATCTGTTATGGGAAATGCCCATCTACATAGCCTGACAGAGAATGACAAGTTATCTGAAATCCAGTTTTCAAGGTTTAAAGGTCGCTAATGATCAACAGAGGCAAGGGACATGTCACTGCCTATTGACTGAACATACAAATATACAAACACTCGTCATGATCTGTGGCCCAGGCTTCTCTCCACCCAAGTGAGACCTGGCGAAGCATGTCAATGGCTGCTAATGTCCCAGAAAGTAGCCCTATAAACAAAAATCCTGCTACAGGATAACGAAGGGTAGAAATGTGAATACAGAGTGAAAATGACACAATGGAAATATGTGAATAATGGAAGGGTTGGAATTCAGATGTGTGGGAGTTTAAAGGAGTCGTGTTAAACCGATACTTTCATTCTATACAAAATAGAACGAGTACGTAAAATATTCTGTTGGTCGCAAATGCTATTTTTGCAGCCTCTTAATAATGCAGAGTCTCGTACAAAATACTCAGAAGGGCAAACGAAATGCACACTGATGGATAGCCTTTCAAAATTTCATAGCACCGGCTCAAGTGGTTTCTCTCTCTCTCTCTCTCTCTCTCTCTCTCTCTCTCTCTCTCTCTCTCTCTCTCTCTCTCTCTCTCTCTCTCAGTCGAGCATTGAGAGCGGAGGCGATTTCCAAAACAGAAAACCAATACGGAAAAGAAAACGGAATAATTTCCCTGGCTTTCAGAGGGGCCGTTGCAAAGACCAAAGCCTCAACCGAGCCCCTGAAAAATGGAACAAAGCTCTTCAAAATGTCGTCAGCGTTTGGGTTTAGAATAACCTCTGAAAACAAGAGTATTCGATGTACCTTGACTGTTGCCAGTTTACATGAATTACATCCTTGGCATAAGCTTCTGTTCATTTTTTTGTAATTTAGTACATCATAAAAAAAGAATGCATGGCTTCGTTGTCAAATTTCTTCTTACAGTGTTCTGGAACATCAAAGCACAAGGCGGCCTGAAGTAACGATGGTGCAAATATCAACACTAATAATGATACCATTTACGACCATACGAATGTGAACTGGATAATGTGACATGAGAACAAAGCAACAGGGGAGAAGAAAGACGATCCAGAGAGAGAGAGAGAGAGAGAGAGAGAGAGAGAGAGAGAGAGAGAGAGAGAGAGAGAGAGAGAGAGAAATAAGGAATTGGCGTTTGGGAGAGAGGTAAGGGGTTGGCGTTTGAAAGAGAGAGAGAGAGAGAGAGAGAGAGAGAGAGAGAGAGAGAGAGAGAGAGAGAGAGAGAGAGAGAGAGAAGTAAAGGGGCTGGCGTTTGCCCTGTCGCCAAGCCCCCGGCATGCTCACTTATTCAGTGACCAGAGAGGGTGAGATCTCAGGCTCCCTGTGACCACGTTTACTTTAAACTTCCACAGAGGTGGGGCTCGGGTATTAGTCACAGCATATTCTGTCTGTGAGAGGCATTGGTCACAACACTGTCTGTTTGTGAGAGAGGTTGCTTGTCTGACAGGCATTAGTACAGCATTGTTTGTCTGTGAGAGACATTAGTACAGCATTGCTTGTATGACAGGCATTAGTACAGCATTGCCTGTCAGTGAGAGGCATTAGTCACAGCATTGTCTGTGATAGGCATTAGTCAGAGCACTATCTGTCTGTGAGAGGCATTAGTCAAAGCAATGCAGGTCAGTTAAAGGCATTAGTCACAGCATTATGTCTGTGACAGGTGTTAGTCACAGCACTGTCTGTCTGTAAGAGGCATTAGTACAGCATTGCCTGCCAGACAGGCATTATTCACAGCACTGTCTGTCTGTGGGAGGTATTAAGTCACAGCACTGTCTGTCTGTGGGAGGTATTAGTCGCAGCATTATGTCTGTGAGAGGCAATAGTCACAGCACTGTCTGTCTGTGGGAGGCAGTAGAACAGCATTGTCTGTCTGTGAGTGTTCCTCTATCCAATATATTAGACTGAGACAAATAACAAATAAAATAACATTATTACTAAAACCCTTTATAAACCACGTTATCCTCAGACATCGTCTTGGATCTGCGTATGACTGCAACTGGCACAACTGCTGTGATTGCTGTAACGGTCCCTGCTGGTTGGTTAGAATCAGGTGGTCCGCAACACGCCTCTTATTCCCTTACATGTCTCTGCACCTTTGGGCGAAGGTCCGGCTGGCATATGGCCGTATTACTCAATACTAGGCAAATGGCAATATCATTGATCGGTACTTCTCAGTCTTCTGATCAGCGTATTTGAACAACACAGTCTAATCATTGTTTACAAGAGTGACCACCAATGAAGAAAAAACTCCGCTGGCATATAACAAGCTCAGGTCAAGCGACCCTCTGTGGAAATATATGGGAAAAGTGGTAGAAACTTCATCACAAAAGAATGAAATGCACCTTTAAGCAACAAGTCTGGCTCTCCACCGACGATATCTCTTTTCTGTTTTGTTTATTATATTCTTTTTTCCGTGATTGTCCTTTTGTTGGCAATAATTATAATTTTTTTTTTATTATCATCATTAATGCTTCCAATTTCTCGGCCATTTTCAATAACTGTTCAACCTCCTCCGAGCTCTGATTTTGTGGCAGCACTGGAGTAAATTAACAATACTTTCTGGGCTTTGATATCTCCAAGTGTACAGATACTGAATGTTACAGAAATAGAGTCGTTTCATATTCATAAAGATAAATTGGAAAGTAAGCGAGATGATTGTGGAAGTTAGTATTCAACTGATTCACATTTCAAGATCTAAGGGAATACAAGTCATGCAGACTTTGTGTAGCAGGAAATTATACATTCTACATTAGATACAACTCTAGCGTAGGAAGAAATACAGTAGAGCTTCAGAAACTAATTGCCTGAATTAATTCCAGTGACTGCCAAAGCTGAATATTTATGCCGCGGGGGTTGTAAGAGAATTGTTAGGCTTCCTAAAATATAGCAGCTCTCTTTCATACCTCCCACTGAGTGGCCTGTGATTGGTCGGGCTGCTGGCCAATGGAAACCCGTGGTTTTATTTTGTCCTTTTCTTTAGGAATTCTGTTCATTGTCCTGCGCGTGTTAATACTTATCAAATCAAATCATAAACGTCGTTGCTGGTATTTTGGTTTCTAATGATTTCTACGTTGATAATATTCATTACTCTCTCTCTCTCTCTCTCTCTCTCTCTCTGTATATAGGCTATATTTATATATGTATGTATATATATACATGTATATAATATATATAAATATATATATATATTATAATTTTACAAATACATTTCGTCTTTATAAACAAGAGTATTACTGTGGATCCTTCTACTGATATATATATATATATATATATATATATATATATATATATATATATATATATACATACACATATATACATATATGTATACTGTATACTGTATATATATATATATATATATATATATATATATATATATATATATATATATATATATATACACACAGACGCACACATTTATATATATATATATATATATATATATATATATATATATATATATATATATATATATATAATATATATTATATATATATATATATATATATATATATATATATATATATATAATACGCAAACACGAATACACACACATACATACACACACACGCACATATAAATATATATACGTATGTCTTTACTCTCATCACAATAAGATAACACAGCAGGGTAATGACGGAAACCTCCTCCTATGTACAGTCCATAATGAAACTGCGAACTTTTTATTAACCTCCGTTATAAGCGATTTTGATAAACCTAATACGTGAAAATAAAAAAAAATTTGCATATGTACATCAATTCTATTACTCCCCGCATTATTTTCTCAGCAAACGTTGGTTCTAACGTTGTATTTTGCGTTTTGTGTGTCCTTGATATTTGTCCTTGATATTTGTGCTTGTGGTGATCAGCCGTACCATCGCACTCTCGTGTCAAATAGATCACTGGTGGTAGCGATTTGCATACATAATGTATCAGTGGTTATTGGATGGAGGAAAAAAAAAAAGAGAGAGAGGGGGGCTCTTTCGGTGTTTTATATCAGTTTTTGCTAAAAGGGGAAAACTTTTTAGAACAGAAAGGTGGTTTTCTTAAAAGAAAGTTTTCTTAAACATGTTTATTTCTCGGAGTAGATCCATTTTTTCGTAATATTAGCGGAATATAAATATTTTGCAAGAATTATCTTGAAGAGAAATCTTTCGTTTAATTTAATGGATACTGGGAAATAGATCTGTTCGTAAAGTATATTACTGGGATGGAAGAAAACGCTTTTATAAAGTAACTCTACAGATCGCTTCTGTATATTCGATGTCTAACGAGTTACCATATAATTCATGCTATTGGTCAAAAATGTTTATAGATAAAAATCAAATAATAAACCTTTTAGCCTCCTATACAAGCGCTAAAAAGAAGATAATATTTCCGAACCGCCTTCTTACAATATATCCGAGGTCACCGGTAAGAAAATGTTTCCATGAAGGTAACACTGACCATGAGAAGAACATTTTCGCAAGATGTGGCTGCAGAAAAAACTCAAAAACTTTTTGCAGAATGAATATGAAATAAAAAACAAAGCTTTTCATTTCTTCTTCTTTTTACAGAAACGCTTGCGTTTGAGACATTAATGCTTTGCGGGAGAAAAACGTTCTTCTCTTCAATAAATCTGAACGCACTGACTGAACATTTCTGAGGAACGTTTTCTTAAGATACGTATAGTAGTAGAATAAAGGCTGATTCACATTACACCATCACGTCACCGACACATCAAGTCACGTCACCGTCTCATCAGCTGTGCCTTGTATTTACACTATCCATCACAATCCCGTTCAGTTCGTGCCCAACTCCAGCGACTCAGATTTAGCATTAAGAAACTTGCATAAGCACCGTCACGTCACGTCAAAATATTCTTTCCAAGAAAACGTGTCGTGATGTGACGGTGGATGCCGTGTGCTTGACGGTGATGTGAAGTGATGGTATGAACAAGTCCATTTGATTACATGTGAGAAATTCTCACGTACTTTGACGAGACGTGATGTGTTGGTGACGTGATGTAATAATGTGAATCAGACTTTAATCGTTTGCACACCTGTCCCTCCGAAGATATGACGTTTGCCTCGTAAGCCAAGCAAGCATTTAGCCGAGAAGCTTTGCTTGAAGTCAAGGGAACAGAACCCTTCTTCCGAACCTCGCCCTCCCCTCCTCAAGCACTGGGTTGTCTTCGTTATGCTTGACATACAAGCACTGACGGGCGAGCAATTAATGGCGTCTCTCTCTCTCTCTCTCTCTCTCTCTCTCTCTCTCTCTCTCTCTCTCTCTCTCTCTCTCTCTCCAAAACGAAGACTGAACGTTGACAAGCCTGTGTCTTACTATCTGTGGGGTATAATAGCGCCTGTTCTGCACTCTAAAAAAAATAGCAAGTAAAAAATGTTTCTTCGGCGCAATCGAGTTTTCTGTACAGACGCTACAGCGTATAATCAAGGCCACCGAAAACAGATCTATCTTTCGGTGGTCTCGGTATAATGCTGTATGAGCCGAGCCCCATGAAACTTTAACCATGGGCCGGTGGTGGCATGTCCTATATCGTTACCAGAAGCACGATAATGGCTAACTTTAACCTTAAATGAAATAAAAACTACTGAGGCTAGAGGGCTGCAATTGGGTATTTTTGATGAATGGAGGGTGGATGATCAACAAGCAAATTTGCTCTAGACTCAGTGGTTTTTAAGATCTGCGGCCGGACAGAAGAAGTGCGGACAGAAAAAGTGCGGATAGAAAAAGTGCGGAATGGAAAGAAATGCGGACAGAAAAAGTGCGGACAGAAAAAAGTGCGGACGGACAGACAAAGCCGGCACAATAGTTTTCTTTTACAGAAAACTAAAAACGGGAAATATATTGTAAAATAAACTAGCTACAATCAATGTAAAACGCATTCAATATCCAGAACACTTTTCCAACATCTCCATTACCATATAAACTTTTCGGATAGATTTTCCACTGAAAACTTTGGATCTAAATGGGAAATAAATAGATAGTTGGTTAACAGTGACCTCACTCTTTCTACCTGCTGGGGTATAAGTTATCCCACCTGGGGCGGAAATATTTTTATTTATGGGGAATATTCGGTGTTCTTGGTGGGATGATCTTGTGTGATAAACAGGTTTCTCTTCGTTCGTCTTGAGAGATACTGTAACCTAAGTTTTCTCGGAATGCTCTGGAAATATCAATACAAGGTTTTTAACATAAACACTGCACCGAAGGGTATTTTACAGGAATTTCATATATCTAATAGAGGAGACTTCCAAAATTCTACATTTATGTAGAATGCCACGAGACAAAGGTTGCCATGTTTGAAAAATCAAACAAATATATATATATATATATATATATATATATATATATATATATATATATATATATATATATATATATATATATATATATATATATATATATATATAATGTATGTATACAGTATATATAATATATATATGGTATATATATATACATACATATATACTTTTCTTCAAGTCAATACCGATTTCTGGTTTGGAATTCCATAACAATATTGATAATACACACCAAGTAGACAGAGTATCACTTGAAGCTTACATTATTTCATTATAAAATGAAGCAGGGTCAGATAAGTTAAGTTAATGTCCTTCGTAGTAGTAAAATCTACGCATTACTGTTTTGTAACTACACACAAAACAAACAAGTAAAAAATGGGCCAAAGTTTCTTCGGCGCAATCGAGTTTTCTGCGAAGCGTATAATCAAGGCCACCGAAAATAGATCTGTCTTTCGGTGGTCTCCGTATAATGCTGCATTAGCCGTGGCCCGTGAAACTTTAACCACGGCCCGGTGGTGGCCTGTCCGATACCGTTGCCAGACGCACGATTATGGCTAACTTTAACCTTAAATAAAAGATACTAAGGGTAGAGGGCTGCAACTTGGTATGTCTGATGACTGGAGGTTGGATGATCAACATACCAATTTGCAGCCCTCTAGCCTCAGTAATGTTTAAGATCTGAGGGTGGACAGAAAAAGTGCGGACGGACAGACAAAGTCGGCACAATGGTTTTATCTACAGAATACTAAAACGAATATCTACATTACTATGTGGTAGTGTGTACCTGGCTTCAGAGAGAGAGAGAGAGAGAGAGAGAGAGAGAGAGAGAGAGAGAGAGAGAGAGGCTTGTAGTAGCGTGATGCAGCCTGGAACACGAAGCTTTACAAGATTAAGCTTTGGCTGACCAACGCCAAGCTCTTTGCTTAACGGCGAATCCCGTTCATGCAAATACAGTGGTGGAAAAAAAAAAAAAAAAGTTTTACGCCGTTGCGACTCCGGAGAAAAAAAAACTGCATTTTCAATCATGGTGGACGATGACTTTTTCTTACAAGTTTTCCTTTTCTCTTATATTTTCCTTCATTTATTCCATTCTTCCTCTTCTCTTTCCTTCTGTTTCATTGCCTTCACACTCACCCCTCAGGGATAACGGTTAAACTATCAAGATCCTTTCCTAGTTCATCTTTCCATAATTAAATTTTCTCTTAATTATGCCATTCCTTCCCATCGTCTTCCATTTATCATTCCTCTTTATTTCTCCACCCCTTCCTTCTGTAACTCGCCCAGTTCGATCACCGTACCTACAACGCTACACTGCTTCTAAATACAGAGGAAAAAGCGAAGGCACTGGGAAAATAGGGCTTGATGTATGTCAAATGAAACCTGGGGAAAATAATCCTTCGATTTGTATTTTCACATTTCGGCTTCTGTTATTGGTGTTAATTGGATTTGCAGTCTATGTGGGGCCAATTAAATGCGCTTGTTTGATATTCTTTTAACAGCCCGTATCGATGAGGCCTTTTGATTCTCGACTCCTATCGCAAGGGTGAGATAACCATCTCTCTCTCTCTCTCTCTCTCTCTCTCCTAAAAACCCCTATTTAATCCTGTCTGCGACTTAGTCGCTCCTGTATATAGTGCGTCCCCAGATTGAACATTTTCCGTTCTCTCCTTATCAAGATTTCCCTGTACACCCACGCAACCTCTCTCTCTCTCTCTCTCTCTCTCTCTCTCTCTCTCTCTCTTAGCCCACACAGTTTTGTAAAAGTTATATTGTTTTTTCTTTATGTTCATCATTATCCGGAATACCGAAAAATCTGTTGTAAGTCTGCTCGGGGAGATAATCTCTACGATCTCGAGAAAGAAGTAAAATATTTCATAACTATTCATCAGTAAGGCTTTTACTTTCTATATAAAGTGAAGATTACATAAAAATGTTATCACGTCGTCTATGTTTCTCTCATAATATCATCTTAGCAAGGCTATTTCCTATGTACATCTTCCTTTTTACGTCTCATTATCATCAAAGCTCTGGACGATCAAAGGACTGAGCCGCTGGTTGAACTACCACTTAGACGCTCAAGACGAATAGTTGGTTATCTGCGGAGAACGATGGTGTTACCTGAACTACGGAATTGGCTATTTTCTAAATTTATGACAAATAAAATTTTCACAAAAGAGTATGTTAATGACTGTTTTTGAGTAGCCAGTAACTAAAGCAAGATGTGTAAATTATCAATTTAAAGGGATTATGCTTATGTAAAGAAATGCCTATGTATACTCTAACCAAATTGTAAATATTGTAATTGTAAATAATGTAAGTTTAATCCTTTCAACAAAAAGCAAAAAAAACAAACGAAATTACGATAGATTTTCTTCAGTTAACTGCACGTTTTAAACTGTTGTTTATCTTTTAATAATTGTCACTTCCAAGATCGGGTAGTTTCCAATCAGATTGAGAAGGAGAATCGATCAGGTTCTCGAAAGCTCTCTTCCGTATGTACATGTCTAAAATATATAATTACATCTGCACCACTGTGGATTTCTTCGCCATTATCGCCAATGTTAACGAGACCTGACCTCCGGTGACCAAATCGACAACTGCTGACGGGGCAACGCAGCAAGTTTGAAATTTATGGGAAAGATTCGAAAACGAACAGTGGCAATGGCCTCAGTAATGCGTTAGACTTTTTTGTTCTCTACCTTTTAGCCAGTGGTGCCACTAACGGCCAGTATTAATCACTTTTATGTGGAAATATGGCCGAAGAAGCCCATCACTTATGTTTAGCAGGGGAAGTCACCGCTTATGTGTTGCAATATATCTGGCGAAATTGCGTGGAAAAGGGACAAGGCGTGTGTGTGTGTTCTTGCAGTCACTTTAAAGTCGCGAATAGGATGGACGGACAACTACTTTGGAAAATAGTTGATACTTATTTCCTCACAACTTATTGACGTATTATCCACTAGTATTTGTCTGTTAGACTAATGGGCACAGCAAATAAGTGGGCTGTTACTTCTATGTCCCGCAGAATGACCCAAATTTATATACAAATGTCATCGCCCAATAGTAATTCTCTCAAATTATTTTCTTCCTTTCAATTTACTCCCTTTTCTATATTTACTGACGTTGCTATGCCCTATTATCTTTCTAGCTCCCATTCACTTCTTTTATGTTATTATTAACCGTAATTAAGACCAGACAAAAAGTGGAAAGTAAATGAAAAAGTACATTTTGTTCCCCTTCCTGTAAAGGTCTACCAGAGAGAGAGAGATCTACAGTTCTGCTTTAATGTGAAACAGGCTGTATTTAGTCGGATTTTGTTCAGTGTTAATTTGCGTTACTTTCAGGCACTGCAAACACCAATCGCATTACCTTTTTTGCTTCCCATATCGATATGGTCAAACCGGTGACATTAAAAGCACTCAGCAAAAATCCTTTCAAAGGCTGATCCCATACTTTTTCTCGCCCATTAATTTGTTCTTTAATATTACTGTTGACATTATCCGAGCAAATATGGCTTTCATAACGATGATTGAGATTGTTTATTCTCATGTAAGGTTGCTGAGCCTATGAAATTATATTTTTATGAGAAAAACATTGTTTGTTAAGAAAGTAGTTGTTTGAAGGAGATAGATGTCTATTTTTTTTAACATGACGACATAAATACATGCCCTCATGAGTATAATTACATACAGACACAAGCAAATATATAATTTATATATATATATACTGAATATATATACATACATGCATACATACAATATATATATATATATATATATATATATATATATATATATATATTATATATAGATATCTATATCTATCTATCTATCTATCTATCTATCTATATATATACATATATGTGTGTGTATGTGTGTATATTATCATTAGGACAGAAATCCAGGAATAGAGATATACCAAAAATAAAGCCCAATGCCTGTTGACTCTGGTGTTCCCAATTTCCTCGTATGGTTCAGTGACGTAATGAGAAGTGGAGAACCGTCTCTTAGAAAAAGCAGGTATAAAAAGAAACAACATACAAATAAAAATCCATTAACAAGGCACAGTGAATCATGTCGACAGGGCATGGATGAGAGCCCAGGACCTGAAAAACCTTGATGAGGAACGCCCGGCCTTGAAAGACCTGGACCAGCCGGGAATTCACGCTGGAAGTCCACAAGAATGATGAGGGCGGAAAGGAGAAACTCACTTCAAGTCTAATACCATGAGATACGTGTGTGTTTGTGGTGGTGGATGGGAGGGTGGGGTGGTAGAGTTGGACCACTAAGTAAACAAGTAAAAAATGCGCTGAAGTTTCTTCGGCGCAATCAAGTTTTCTGTACAGCATATAATGCTGTATGAATCTCTCAGCCGCGGTCCATGAAAATTTCACCCACGGCCCGGTGGTGGCCTGTATTGCTGGCACCTATAGCGGTGCCAGAAGCACGATCATGGCTAACCTACTCTTAAATGAAATTTTACAAAAATACTGATGCTAGAGAGCTGCAATTTGGTATGTTTGATGGCTGGAAGGTTGATGATCAACATAGTAATTTGCAACCCTCTAGCCTCAATAGTTTTTAAGATCTGAGGGCGGACAAAAAAAAAAAGTACGGACGGACAGATAAATAGCCATCTCAATAGTTTTCTTTAACAGAAAACTAAAACGCTACAGATGACGATGCTGTCGATATGATATTAAAAACATTTGATCTGATTCATGAAAGTCTGGTCTAATGACCTACCTACACTGAAATCATTTGGTTATTCCGTACCAATTATAATGATATGGTACTGATAATCCGATGTAAGTTGGTGTTATTTCACATAAACCTAAGTTCAGTTTTATTTCACTTAAACCTCAGTTAATGTTATTTCACATACCGTAAACCTAAGTTGAGTATTATTTCACTGAAGCCTCAGTTAAGTGTTGTTTCACGTCAACTTCAGTTTGTGTTATTTCACATAAACCTAAGTTAAGTATTATTTCGCTTTAACCTCAGTTAAGTGTTATTTCACTTAAACATCAGTTTGAGTTATTTCACATAAACCTAATTTAGGTTTCATTTCACTTAAATCTCAGTTAATGTCATTTAACTTTAACCTCAGTTTGAGTAGTTTCACATAAACCTAAGTTAAGTTCTATTTCACTTAATCCTCAGTTAGTGTTACTTCACATAAACCTTAGTTGAGTGTAATTTCACTTAAACCTAAGT
The DNA here is from genome assembly GCA_039081455.1 of Macrobrachium rosenbergii. Classification (NCBI taxonomy): domain Eukaryota; kingdom Metazoa; phylum Arthropoda; class Malacostraca; order Decapoda; family Palaemonidae; genus Macrobrachium; species Macrobrachium rosenbergii. The sequence continues at coordinate 32,257,800 of JANJGK010000024.1, read as the reverse complement.
TAAGTTTAATTTCACTTAAATCTCAGTTAATGTTATTTCACATAAACCTCAGATAAGTATCATTTCACTTGAACCTCAGTTAAGTGTTATTTCACTTAAACCTCAGTTTGAGCAATTTCACATAAACCTTACTAACTTCTATTTTACTTACGCCTCAGTTAGTGTTATTTCACATAAACCTAACTCGATTGTAATTTCACTTAAACCTATCGTATGCCAATTGTCAAGAAATACCAGCCTATGCCACTAGATAACATAAACGTAATGGTTGATGCCATTATGAATCAAGATATGTTACTATTTTCTAAAAAAAAAAAATATTACAGCATATCTCAAGATTTTATGGATAACATGTCTCTACATGGCGAACCATATCATTTTATATACAAGAAAAATCTGTATTTTCAGGTCATATTTGGTATAAACTTATTTTCGTCTTTGAATTCACGCAATTTTTTCTCTTCCTTTTCAGATGCCTGAGATTACGCATACAGCCTATATTCAAGAGACATATTTAGCTATATACTGGCTAGCCATGTCTAATTCCATGTACAACCCCATGATATACTGTTGGCTCAACAATAGGTAAGTGCATCGTTGTCACAACAGCTAAGCAGGCTAATTATAACCATGCAATTGTGGTCATAGCAGAGACAGGCTATCCATAACCATTTAACAGTTGTCACACCAGATAGACAGGATATTCATAACCATACTAATTGTTGCCACAACAGCGATACAGGTAATTCATTTGCCATCTAATTGTTGTCACAACAGCGAGGCACCCTATTCATAACCATCTAACTGTTGTCATAACTGCAATGCAGCTATTCATAATCAATTAAATGTTGTCACAGCAGACAGACAGGCTATTCATAACCATTAATTGTTGTCACAAGAGACAGACTATTCATAACAATTTTAGTTGTCACAACAGAGGCAGGCTATTCATAACCATTTCATTGTTGTCAAACATTGAGACAGGCTATTCATAAGCGATCATTAGACGACGTTCTTTTGCCAATAGTAACTAGTGTGTGTGTGTATATATATATATATATATATATATATATATATATATATATATATATATATATATATATATATATATATATATATATATACTGTATATATATATATATCCTCTTTGGGTGCGATTATTATTATTATTATTATTATTATTATTATTATTATTATTATTATTAAAATAGTTTAACCAGACCACTGAGCTGACCATCAGCTCTCATAGGGCTGGCCCGAAGGATTAGGATGGAATGACAAGTCAAGGCTAGAAGCCTAGCACTGGGACCTAATAGGTTCACTTGTCAATGCTGAATGAACGAAAATGAAAATGAAATTAAAAGCTGTAAAAAGGCATGCGCTTTCATACTGGAACACACAATCACACAATAAATACATTTAAACTCATGATTCGTCCGTAACTCACAACTCGTGGTTTCCTAAGCGAATCTTCATATAGGACCGTCGGAGTTGCATTCTCATTACTATGGGAACCGAAATACCAGTTTCTGTTTGTCCGGGGGCTCCGCCACTCGGTCCGAGATTTCTTTTTTTATCTCTAGTTCTATGCATAAGTCATCGAGATAAAGAGGCTTGTTTTATTACGAGTGCTATATAGAAGCATGTTTTTAGGTGCATTTATGCATAGATATATAAACTTGAAAAGGATATCAGTTACATATACAACAGAGTATATATATACATACATACATACACACACACACACACATATATATATATATATATATATATATATATATATATATATATATATATATATATATAACTATATATAAATTTAAGATGATGTGCTAATTGCACACACACACACTATAAATATCACTCAAGACCACAGCTGAAGAAACAATATAAAATATCCGGTTTTGATTAATATATAAATCACGTCAGGGTGGTTAAAATCATTATATATATATATATATATATATATATATATATATATATATATATATATATGTGTGTGTGTGTGTGTGTGTGTGTGTGTGTGTGTATACAGAGAGAGAGAGAGAGAGAGACCATGGGAGTGTATATACATATATATACATATACATATGTATATAGACATACATATACATATATATATGTATGTACAATATATATATATATATATATATATATATATATATATATATATATATATATATAATATATAAAATCGCGTTATATGAATATTCAATTGTGCGGTTTTTCTTAAAACCAATTTTCTTACATACTCTCCGTGTATTGTTATTTATAACAACACACTACGTCACTACAAGCACAGAAAATTACGCGGAAAAACTAATTACACGATACTTTTAATTACGACAGACATTACAGGTAGACTGCTCTCACTTTCCTCTGAAGAAAACAGGAAAACATCCCATGAAGAATAACACAAAAGATGCAACAGACTTTAGCGATTCTTTTCAAATATTGCTGTTTCGTTACTTGTTTCTATTATTATCGTAATAATATTACCAATACTACTACTACTACTGCTACTACTGATGCTATTATTATTATTGTTGGATTGGAAATTAGATGATACAATTTAGGGCAAAGGACAAGCGCTGAGACCTATGAAGTCATTCACCGCCGAAAATTATGTCCAAACAATTGTAGGGAGAGGGTGGGGAGTAATAGGAAAGAAAGAGAATATGACCGGAGGTGTAGGAAAAGGAACGTAAGGGGTTGCAGCTAGGGGTCGAAGGGACGCTGCAAAGACCTTTAAGTAATGCCTACAGTGCACCTTGTGAGGTGCTCTGATGGCACTACCCCTCCCCCTACGGGATTGTTATTATTGTTGTTATTTTGTAAATATTATTATCCAACTGGCCAACTCATCCTTTCCAGTGCTCTTTCGAAACTCCTTCCAGTAGGTTGTCAAGGAAACCAGAGAATAAAACATCAAACAGAATTCTTAATCCCCGTAGGGGGGGTTAGTGCCGTCAGTGCACCTCATGCGGTGCACTGTAGGCATTACTTAAGGTTCTTTG
>JANJGK010000024.1:32247283-32249783 GCA_039081455.1 Macrobrachium rosenbergii | reverse complement strand
TCTCTCTCTCTCTCTCTCTCTCCCTCTCTCTCTCTCTCTCTCTCTCTCTCTCGCTCTCCATTCTAGTATTTCATCTTCTATTTCCTGCAGAAATGATAAAGAGGATGAATTATTTCTGTTCACTACCAGTTTCTTCTATGTACAGAAAGACAACCCGGAAATATTTAAAACTACGATATTTCCTTTTCCCGTTTAATTCTCTGGAGTCTACTTTTTTTTTTTTAATAAGGCTTCACTGATGGAACATCAATTAGTAAGCAAAAACGTTGATGTTCTTTAAATATCACGTGAGGTGATTTTGTTGCTGGAAATACTATTACAACTCTTACTGGGCCAAATGCGGGAGCAAAATTTAATGGATATTCAAAACTTGTCCTGACTGTTATAAATAGGCATTTTCTTCTATCAAGATTTCAGTTTTGTCAGTCCATGGATATCATTTAGTGACTTAGACGACATTAATCGATGACCAGATTTGTTGAAAAGTATCCTGCAGAATGAAATCGACCTGTCAGTCTCTACTACTGGCACGGGGGACCGGTTCAGTCCTATCCATTTTAAACCAAACTACCAGCAGCAGATCGCTGAACAGAAGATCTGCTTTACTGCCCTGTAAAATTCAGCGACTGCCAAAAGGGATCACACCACTTCAGAGGAAAAACTTGTCTGACTCATTATTCCTAAAGGTGACGTCACACAAGCACGTTTTGTGGATCGTCTACTGCAAGTCAGAACAGCTTGAAAGAAGAGTTCAGTGTGTGTTTTTTTTTATACTGGTGGGCAAATTGTAGCTCAGCGGGTTTTTTCAGAAGGTGTCACAAGAGCGCGATCAGGCGCTACTTCGGTCTTCCCAGAAATGTCTGCTCCTTTGGTGTGTGTGTGTGTGTGTGTGTGTCTGTGTATGTGTTACTAAACGACACCTGCCTTAGCGTGGCCAAAGATGGGCAAATAACAAGATTTTTACTCTTGTTTCACCTGCAATCTTACGTAAGGAGATCTACATTTTTTTAGACGTGTTCTTGTTAACTGATAATTCTACCAAGCACTTTTCATGTGGAATTCAATGGACACTTACTGAAAATTCAATGCACATTAAGCATAGGAGCGTAGCACTCCTATATTCGATGTGTGAAGATCGTAAGGAGTTCTACCTTTTTCTGATATGCTCACATTAATTTATAGTACTACCAAGCGCTTTTCATGTGGCATTCAGTAGACATTTACTGAAAATTCAATTCACATTAAGCATAGGAGAGCAACACCTTCTACTGTATATTCGATGTGTGAAGACCGTAAAGAGTTCTACCTTTTCCAGACATGCTCATAAGTTAAGTATACCTTAGTTTAACCTGAACACTGAGCTGATTAACAGCTCTCCTAGGGCTGGCCCGAAGGATTAGACTTATTTTACGTGGCTAAGAACCAATTGGTTACCTAGCAACGGGACCTACAGCTTATTGTGGCATCCAAGCCACATTATACCGGGAAATGAATTTCTGTCACCAGAAATAAATTCCTCTAATTCTTCATTGGCCGGCCAGAAATTCGAACGCGAGCCCAGCAGTGTGCTAGCCGAGAACTATACCGACCTGTCCAACGAGGAACTGAGACAGACATGCTCATATTAACTGATAATTCTACCCCAGCACTTTCCATGCGAAATTCACTGGAAATTCAATACACATTAAGCATAGGAAAGCAGCACTCCTCTATACGATGCATGAAGATCCATATCAATGGATACAAATATTTAAGCATTCTGCAGTCTCGTCTCATATTAAGTTTAAAATAACCATTTCCTCTTTTCGTGTTTCCAAAATTTTAGTGACATAACTCTTTATGCATAAGATATTCTTTTTGTCTTGTTTTTTTTTTTTTTTTTTTTTTTTTTTTTTTTTTTTGTTTCCTAGACTTTTCTCCCCTATCTGAAAAAAACAGTCCAAATATTGAGAATTTTTATATAGTATTTTCTCCCCTTTTAACTTATTGTTCCAGTTTCTTCCTCTCTGAGGAAGGACATATTCAAGCGAGAACTGGCAACAGAGGGTGTGCTTTTTTCCTTTACCTAATTAGTGACTAAAAATCAAGATCTAAGTGTTTATTCCCGAGAGCAGACTCGTAAAATTGAATTATTCTCGTATTAATGTATTCATCTACTCGTTCCATTAGGATTTTCAAAAAAGGCTGCTGCGTTTCTTGTTAGTTTCCTCTTGTTAACATCGCCATAAAAACGAGATATTTTTAGTCTCTCTCTCTCCTCTCTCTCTCTCTCTCTCTCTCTCTCTACTCTCTCTCTCTCTCTCTCCTCTCTCTCTCTCGGCAGAACAAAAGGTTCTTAGCCTCTTCGAAAGTTCTTATTTCACTGTCGAGTACGGTCTCTCTCTCTCTCTCTCTCTCTCTCTCTCTCTCTCTCTCTCTCTCTCTCTCTCTCTCTCTCTCTCTCTCTCTCTCTCACAGGGGACTTTTTGCTTACAAGTGGTGCTTTTGTTTCTGGGGAAAT
>JANJGK010000024.1:32223256-32247183 GCA_039081455.1 Macrobrachium rosenbergii | reverse complement strand
GAGCTCTAATTTTCATTGGTTTCAACTGACTGGGACGTCTGAAGAGAATTTAAACCAATGAGATAATCTGTAAGTCACCACCGCCATCTCTTTGCGCGCGCGCGCGTGTGTGTGTGTGTGTGTGTGCGTGTGTGTTATGATTTTGGAGAAGTTGAGGCTACAATATTCAGCGCTAATAAGATTTGTATTATAAAAAGAATAGTTTTTTTAAGATTTTAGAGAAGTGAAGGCTACACTATTCAAAGCTACTAACATTTGGACTATAAAAAAAATAGTTTTTCAAGATTTTGGAGAAGTAGAGGCTACAATATCCAACGCTATTAAGATTTGCATTATACAAAAAAAAAATTAGATTTTTATAGTACGTTACGTAAGCTCCTTAATCCAGTACAGAATTAATTCACCTTTTTGCATCATTGTACCCATTTCCCTTTTCTGAAATATCTCGCTGACGCTAAGGGCGCCCTTGAGAACCCAAAGTCCTTCAGGAAGGGGAGAACTTCCTGTAGACAGGACCCTTAAGCCCTCGTAGCCACTAGGTCCATCAATGAAGTGGAAGGGAAGCACCTTTGAGCTTGGATAAGGGGAGGTATAACACAAAGTTGTTCAAGAAGGTTATAATTACAGGGAGTAATGCTGGTTCCAGCAGTTGCGGTGTTCCGTCTTACGCTATGCAACGGTGATGCACTGAGAAATGTTACTTTGAGCGGGTGTGTGTATATGTGTGTATCTATAATACATACATACATATATTTTTATATGTATGTGTATTTATGTATAAAATACATACTTACATATAAAAATATATGTAGGTATGGATGTATATATGTATGTATTATACATACGCACAAACACAAATACACGCATATATATATATATATATATATATATATATATATATATATATATATATATATATATATATATATATATAATATATATATATATATATATATATATATATATATATATATATAGATATATGTGTGTGTGTGTGTGTGTGCGTGTGTAAGTGAAATACGAAAATATGGAACGTGATGAATATATAAATAAAGACAAAATCCAAGAAGGGATTTTGCCTTTATATATATATATATATATATATATATATATATATATATATATATATATATATACATATATATATATATATAAATATATATATATATATATATATATATATATATATATATATATATATATACATATATATATATTTCTTTGGACGAGGATACTAGGCCCACGTAACTTTCATTGACCCTACCTGAGGCTGACACCCATTCACAGTAACAAGTGGACAGCAGGCCGGGATCGAACTAAAAACCTATATTAAACGAGCACAACGCCCTGTTACTGAGTTAAGACCACGTGTTAAAAGTAATTCTTTAATTTTTTCCCATTTTGCAACAATAAAAACTGGTCTTATACTTTCTACCATATATTAGAAAGCTAAGCTAATACAATGCCGTTTAATTTTTCACGTATTTGAGCTCATGAGAAGAGACAAGTAAAACATCCGCCGATTATCAGCCACGGCCCATGAAACTCTCAGCCGCGGCCAATTAAACATTCAGCCGCGGCCCACTGGTGGCCTGTGCTGTTGGTATCCCTAGCGGTGCCAGACGCACAGTCATGGCTAACTTTAACCTTAAATAAAATAAAAACTACTGAGGCTACAGGGCTGCAATTTGCTATGTTTGATGATTGGAGGGTGGATGATCAACATACCAATTTGCAGCCCTCTAGCCTCAGTAGTTTTTACGATCTGAGGGCGGACGGACAGACAAATAGCCATCACAATAGTTTTCTTTTAAAGAAAACTAAAAACCCAGTTACCCAGCTATTCAGCGAGAAAGTGCTCTTACTTTTAATGTACATCGCGTCTCCTCCTATTCAACAGTTTGTTTTGTTGTGTTTCTTTTGCTTTTCTTGAGGATGGTTTAAAAATCAGTCTCTCCTCTCTCCATGCCTGAGGTAGACAAATTAGGACTTATTGTGTATAGTAAGCCCTAATTTATCTGTGTCAGATAAGGAGAGAGAATAGAGTGATTATTACATTGTAATAAAAAAATACAGTGCTGAACTGGAGGGGGCTAGATATTTGTTGCTGTAACATTTCTTAACAGCACATGAATAAGACTAAACTTTACAAATATGAATATATATATATATATATATATATATATATATATATATATATATATATATATATATATATATATATATATATATAAATATATATATACGTATATATATATATATATATATATATAATATGATATATATATATATATATATATATATATATATATATATATATATATATATATATATATATATATATATATATATATATATATATATATATATATATATATATATATATATATAGAGAGAGAGAGAGAGAGAGAGAGAGAGAGAGAGAGAGAGAGAGAGAGAGAGAGAGAGAGAGAGACTTAACAATACGTAACGCCTCTACAGGCTCAAAATTCCACCTTCATTCACATCAAACCGACAAGATATAAATCTCAGCCGACAAACGTCGTTACTAACAGACTCCACTGAGCCGTAATGCCTAAGCACAACTCTCCACTCAGGCCCTTCGAAGCGGGCAAGGAGGCCTCCCAAGTACAAGACTTTCCGTTTTTATTTTCTTTTGCTCTTCACTCTCGGAATTGGGCTTCCTTTCTCGAAAGTTATATGATATTTCAGGCCAGGATATCCACTAGGGTAGGAATTCGAGAAAGTGTTTCTACTTTCTGTTAATTTCAGCGGTATTGTTATCTCTTTGACAATGGTATTTTATGATTTTTTTTTAATGGGAGATAATTGAGACCTAAGCTTCTCGTTCACATTATATATATATATATATATATATATATATATATATATATATATATATATATATATATATATATATATATGTATATATATATATATATATATATATGTATATATATATATATATGTATATATATATATATGTATATATATATATATATATATATATATATATATATATATATATATATATATATATATATATATACAAGCGAATCCCACAGGAAAAAGACGGGCAGAAGTTCAGCGCCAAGCGCTTTCACATTTATTGACGCATCGTCGGGCCACGAATGAGACACAATGAACCTAAGAGAGCTCGATCCCGGATTATCCTGGATTAACTTTCTGTTTCTTACCCTTTGACAATGACCATCTGGTATTTTTGTTCTTTTTGTTTACTTTGTAACCTTCTTTATATTTGTGTCTCATTCGCGCCCCGACGATGCGTCAATAAACGTGAAAGCGCTTGGTACTACTGAACTTCTGCCTGTCTTTTTCCTGTGGGATTCGCTTATACACTGAAGTCACGTGCATATACTGTGATTTTTTAAGCATATGTATATGTATATGTGTATGTATATATATATATATATATATATATATATATATATATATATATATATATATATATATATATATATATATATATATATATATATTATGTATATGTATGCATGTGTATATATACATATAATATATATGCACACATACTGTACAGACACACACACATATATATACACATGTATATATACACACACACATATATATATATAATTTATATATATATATATATATATATATATATATATATATATATATATATATATATATATATATACATTGCCTCTGGTTATATCCCTCAAAAAAATTTCCCATTTTTTACAAACTATCATTTTAGGAAACCTCTCTCTCTCTCTCTCTCTCTCTCTCTCTCTCTCTCTCTCTCTCTCTCTCTCTCTCTCTCTCTCTCTGTGTGTGTGTGTGTGTGTGTGTGTTACCTCAGGAGGCAAGCATAGGTCTCGACCTCTATCGACACACGGCTAATAGGATGTCAAAAGTTCAAGACTGATTTCGGTATGAAGTGGAGGAGACTGCCATGGTTGGACAGAGCAAACACAATCAGTAAATCAATTAAGGATGAAGATGATGATGATGATGATGATGTTGAAGATGATGTTGGATGCTGAAGAGGATGCGGCCGATGTTTCAGGAGGAGGAGGAGGGGGAGAAGGAATATCAGGAGGAGGAGGAGTACCGGGAAGATCAGGAGGAGTAAGAGGAGGAGGAGGAGGATCAGAAGGAGGAGGAGAAGATCAGGAGGAGGAGGAGGAGGAGGAGGAGGAAGATCAGGAGGTGGGGGAGGAGGAGGTAGTTCAGGTGGGGGAGGAGGAGGAAGATCAGGAGAAGGAGGAGGAAGATCAAAAGGAGGAGGAGGAGGAGCATGATGATGGAGAGAAGGGGTTGGGGACAGAGATGTCGGAAGAAGTTGACTGACTAACTGATTGATTTATAGACTTTAGGCATATATGCCAAGCACTGGGGCAACTAAGGCCACTCAGAACTGAAACGGAAATTGACAGTAAAAGTTTGAAAGGTGTAACAGGAGGACAACCTCGCAGTTGCACTATGAATCAATTGTTAGGCGAGGGTGGACAGTAAGATGGAAGAAAGAGAATATGAACGGAGGTGCAGTAACAGGGAGTTGAAGAGCTCAGGCATTCAGACCTCAAGATGAAAATAAATAAAACTTTTCCTGCTATCACTTCCTTACCCTCCTTCAGTTCCCACCACCCTTATGTTTCCGCCTATCCTATCTCCTACCAAACAACATTCCTCACTTTTCTCCACCTCTCCCCTCTTCCTACTCTCTCTCCCTCCATTCTACTCCCCATTATCCTTCCCCCTCCCCCTCCCCCTCCAACACTTACTCCCTGCTTTCATTGCGGAACATTTTTCCTCGCGATGTGAAAATGCGACGCGATAATAACAAGTGCTTTTATTGTGGTTGATTTATTACCTGTGGCAAATTCTGGCAAATTAATCACCGTGTCTCGGAAATTGAGAAAATGTTCCCAGGAGGTATACAACACCGGCTGCATTTTGGGCGAAAACTTCGGCGCTCGAGTTGGATTCTCGCGTTGCCAGTGGTAACATATTTCCTCACTCTTTGTTTGAACAGAATGAAATCCAAGAAAAAAGGAAAATTAGAATTCAATTTTGAACAGAATCTAGTTCATGGAACAAGAAAAATTAGAGTTCAATTTTGGATATAATGAAATTCAAGACAAAATGAAAATCAGGGTTCAGTTTTGAATGGGATGAAGTAAAAAAAAAAAAAAAAAAAAAAAAAAAAAAAAAAAAAAATTAAAGTTAAATTTTGAATAGAACGAAGTTCAAGAAAACAGGAAAACAGTTCAATTATGAACAGGATGAAGCTCAGGAAAAATGGGGTTCACTTTGAACAGAATGAAGTTCAAACGAAAATTAAAAATTATTTCCTGCAACATACCTCAGTGAACATTAAGACAACTAACTGCATATTGTGTTCATTTGACATGGCACTCAAGCTAACTGCGTGTACTATCAATCAGTTAGGATAAAAAAAACTTTTGGAACACGATCAAATTAGTTGTGCACATAATGATAGGAGAATTAAACATATAACAAGCTTTCATGATTTTTCTGTTTTGGAACACGATCAAATTAATTGTACTTCTAATGAAAACAGAATTAACAAACATTTAAGAGCCTTTCATGATGTTCCTTTTGTTTTAACTGGTACAGTAGATCTAATTTCGACGATGTTTACTTAATATTGTAGCCACTTAGTATGATAATGAATGATAATCATTACTTCCTTGAATGGATCTTAGAACCTCTGGCAAATTTTGAGTTCCTAATTAGTTTCACAGAAATTTTTTAAACTGTTACTTTATAAGATTATAATGAGACTTCATTGTAGCGGAAGCTTATCTAATACGCAATAAATAACTGATAAGAGGTTTCTGCTATTAGTATTTGAGTTTTGGTCAGGAATCCTCAAATATGAATTTGGGTTGTATTCAATATTATTTGACCTAATTTCTAAAGGTAAATAAGGCCCTTAACCCATTTTTTTACGAAATATCAGGAAGATTGCCCTACAATGAAGTTTAACACTAGCGCCCTGTTCTTGGTGCTGTTTGATAATTTGTAGGCTATTGCACAGAGTAACGCCTGAATGGAATAAGATAAAAGTGTTGTTATATAACTGGTATTTAACACGTATGCAATGAACTATGAAACATCGACGAAATTTAGGTAAGAATTCAATTTGATTTATTTTTATATATTCAAGTAGAAAATAAGACTTGACAACTATTTTTCTTAAATTTCTCAACGTTTTTTCTACTTATTTAATATTTATCAGATTCTTGTCAGTAGTTTAAGCTCACAGTTTCATTCTTATTAATCGTCTTTCATTTCCAATATTCATTTTAAAAAATGTATACTTGCTAAAAGTTTTATTGTGTCAAGTAGGCTAGGGTATATTTAACCACTTGTTTTTTATTTAGATTTAGTATTCTGGCAAAAATTCCATGTGTAACAGACTATCAATGTATTTTTCCTATAAGTATCATTCTCCTTTGTTTATGAATTGCACATCTTGAACGCGCTAACAACTAAATGAAAGAATTCCCCAAATTTCTCCTAGTGGTGTTATTAGATAACAGACCATTAGCCCACAATTAATAAAATGTCTGGATTTATAATTTTTTACAATTCTCTATAATTCTATGTAAAGATCTTGTAGGATGTATCAAGTACTTAATTACTATTCACATCACAGTCAATGCACTTCATGACACTTCACAGGAATAAAATTGAAATCTTTCTAAGCTTAGCAGGCCATAAGATAAGAACGCCAGGTTTGATATTGCAAAATAGTTTCCTATAATCCTGCTATTTCATATCCATTGAAATGCACATCCCTGCCAAGCGCAGTTTTTTCCTTTTCTGATGGAGTGTAAATATGTGAATAGTTGACTGTTTGCAAGAGTTTAGATAAATTCAGAGAAATGTCAAAAGGCCCAACAGTAATTAAAACACAGACAATTAAGTTTTAAACAGATATTTTAAGAAATGACCTAAACTTCCAAATATTTTTTCTATCCAACTTCCTTAGCGTTCCAACTTGCACCCCCTCTAATTTCACTGATCTGTGCAACTTGCAACCATTCATTCAACCCTGAAATACGATGAATGACACCAAGACATCAACATCCCCATTCGTCCACTCGACCCCCTTTCGCTGTTTTACGCAGAAAGACCTCACTAACATCTCCCCGCCCCCTGATTTTCATTTGCGAATGTGTGTATGCGTGTGTGTAAATCTCTTCTCTCACCCGCCATTACGTTTTGCTCATTTGTTAAAATAATTTTCTCCTTTTCTCTCCCCTTGTTTTCCTGCAGATTCCGTAATGGTTTCAAGAAAGTGTTTTCAGTGTGTCTTCGCGGGCTAACCTATGAGTGATCCCTAAAACTCTTGCTTCTTCTCATACTGCTCCTACTTGTGTATGTATCCTTTGGGAGCCCTCTCTGTCTATTTTTATTTCCTCTCATTATTTTGACTCTCTATCGTTTCTGTTGTCATGCCTTTTTCGTTCTTTTCATTGTGACTATTTTCATCTTTTGATTGTTGTTCATTTTATCTCTCCTTTTTTTTTTTGACTGTTCATATTTTTATATTTTCACTATACGGTTATGGCTGTTTCTTTCCTTGAAATATAGTGGATCTGTATGTGATGCTTTGACTTCTCACTTTAAAAACCTAACCTTTCCTTCTCGATGTGGGGAAAGATACTAAGTTTCCCCTTCCTCAGTTGCTTTATTTAGCTTCAGTACCTAAATTTTCTAATATTAAATGTAAATGCTCATCACTGGAATCTGTTTACGTTTAAGAATAAACCTAAGTGTTTACGCAGTGTCTGATTTTGCTTCTTTTAATAAATCCATCTGAATGCACTACGCTGGAATGATGTGTTGTTCTCAGAGATTTATTAGTGTGCCAGTCATGCAAAATTCTCCACGAGGTTTTTCCTTTTTCTAGGGATTATTTCAATTATTGCATGTTTTTTTCTTACCGAGAGACTCTTGACTTGAAATTTTGCTTTTACTTGGTGTTATGATTTTTACATTTTTATTTCTTAGACTACAAGCAATTCATCTTATTATTTTTTCCTTTTTTTCTAATTACTGTAATTATATTAAATATCATTAGTGTTCAACAGTTAGTCTAGCCTAAACATTCCACACCTAAATGTACGACGCTTCTGTTGACTGCCTTTAGCCTAAGATTGCTTAGGAAAACTATCTTAACCCAGCCAATTTTATCCATATCTTTGATCCCTGTATTTTACTCGCATTTGTTACATTAGCATTCAAAAGTTGAAATATAATGGAATACTCGTATATATATATCTATCTATATATATAGATAAATATATATCTATCTATCTAATATTTATAAACACACACACACACACACACACACACACATATATATATATATATATATATATATATATATATATATATATATATATATATATATATATATATATATATATATATACATATATATACATATATATATATATATATAAATTATATCCATTAGCATTCAAAGTTGAAATATAATGGATGATATATATATATATATATATATATATATATATATATATATATATATATATATATATATATATATATATATATATGTATATATATATACATATATATATAATATATATATATATATATATATATATATATATATATATATATATTATACAATATGGTGAGACAATAATATTCGTGCATATTTTCTCAATTCTTTTGGCACGATCGATATATTTTATAAAACCCCCAATTTCCTTCTTAACTCCTAAAGTAAGAGAAAATAAGAATTAAAATATTTTTCAAACGTCATAGCAATGACCATTTTCTTAAATATGAGGTAAATTTAACGGTTTTCATGAAAATTAACACTGGAGAGTAAAATTATTTTTCCTCGTCGGGCGAAGCGCTGTATTTTCATTCTTATATAATGAAAACAAATTAGCAGGAAACTCTTCAAAGGATAGAGTACCCCACTGAATACCGTTACGATTTTGTATCCTTCTGTTATGGAGCATAATTATAAATATTTATCCCCTCATCATTTTAAAAGTGATTGCATTAAAAACATTTTTCCATTTCGGTATTACTGAAATTCTTAGTTCATCTTCTAAGGAAACGGTCACGAACGTGAGATATTTTCCCTGAAGAGTGATCGTTTCCCAGATTTCCTGATGAATGAATCATACATTTCCTTTGAAGGTACAAGAGAATGAATGAGATTTCCCTTTATAATTAGCAAGCTTCCCTTGTGGGTGAGGCAATAATTATCCGCGGGAGATTTATTTGGCCAGGATGATTTTGGGTAGATAATCGCTAGAAAACTTTCTACGACGAGGAATTAATATCTCATGGTAACTAAAATACGTGATGGCATCAACAACGGGAAATCTTTTAATGAAGGTTAATGTTTCTGATAAAACTGCTTTTACTGAAAACACGTGCTGGGAAAGTGTTAAGTGTTCCAAAATCTTGACGTGATAGGGATAAGAACAGGAGAATATTTTTCCATATAAAAAATAAATTAGTCAGCAAATATTAAAAAGAAAGTAGGAAATAAACAGGGCAAATAAATCAATATAATAAAATATGTAGCTGTAGTAATTGTAGTTATGAAACAATCATTTTTTATTCATGACGCACCAACAATTTGGTCTCTTTTTTTTTCAAGTACAGTGGATGGAGGGTTAACACACGATCCAGAAATCTTATGGAAGGCCTTCTTTATTAAAATCTTTAGTTCTTGGTGTCCAGAAAGGTAAATGGTATTGAAACGTGACGTGTAATTAATTCTTAAAACTCCTCAAAAATTCCGCACTATCTAAAAATTATTCTGAATGTATGCACAATAAATATACACAAAATCCATTAGAAATTATCTTTAAAAATTCCAGAAAAATATATAAAAAAAGTCTACAAACATTTCCCTAAACCTATTTTCTCTCGTTTGCTGCTAAGAACTATGCACTAACTTGGTAAAGGGGAAATAATATAGAACGCTTCGGACACGATTAAAAATCGTCCAGATTAATCGTCCACATGTGAAGAGTTTAATGACTAAATAAAATGGGGTGAATTTCATTTTCAAGGTGAGGGGAATGAGATGGAGGAGTTCCATACAATGACCGAATAAAAAATCAATTGGTAGGCTATACTAGAACGCATTACTCCAAGCACTCTCATCATAAGGGGGGAAAAGAAAATTGCTATCAGCGTGCAAGTTTTCATTGACCGGTTTACATTAACTTTGCATGTGAGTTCATGTTTGAAGAAAGGTGTCAATGGCGTTGGTAGAGTTAAAGTTTTTCCTTTTACATTTGGGATGCAACGAATAGCACTTTTTATTTCTCTTAGGGCGAAATTATCACTTAGGCCTACGTTTGCCTAAATTGACAGTACTCAGGTAAAAAAAAAAAAATCTTTATCCACTTGATTTTTTTTTTTTTTAAGATTTGTCCTATCTCAAATTATTTGATAAAACGATATTTACTTTCCAAAGAAATGTTAAACTGATTGTTTTATTACTTTTCTCTTGTTATTTTATTTTTGAGTTATTTCTTGTTTTATTCTTAATGTGCAATACAGTATCGTAAACTACTCACATTTACATGCAGATAATACTGATTTCTCATTCTTCCTTATATATATATATATATATATATATATATATATATATATATATATATATATATATATATATATATATATATATACACACACACACACATACGTATCAGTACATGTTTTCATGAAACACTCTTTTAAACCAGCTATTATGTATCTACATTATTCCACTGTATAATTGAACATCTACATGCATAATGACAGGTCAGAAATGAGTCTTTCGTAAGTGGCTACACATTCATGGCTTTCCAATAACCTTCTTTTTGGATTTACATTTGCAAATATTTTCCCACGAAATATAACTTGAATCATTCTATGACTGGTGAAGAGGAAGCCATGGGAATTTCCCTGATCAAATTACTGAAGTCAACATCCAAACTACATTGGTCACACGGTTTATTTCACTAATTTAAATAATTTCGTTTTTTAAAAATTATGATGTTCTTCTACACTGTCTACCTGTCAAAATGGGGACTTTGGAAATTGGGATTGGAATATAAAATTTAGGCCATAGACCAACCGCTGGGACCTATGAGGTCATTCGGCGCTCAAAATAATGTCGCAATAATTGTTAGGAGAGGGTGGAAAGCAAGATGGGAGAATAAGAACGGAGGTATAGTAAAAGGAATGAAAGGGGCTGCAGCTAGGGGCCGAAGGGACGCCGCAAAGAACCGTAAGTGATAGAACAGAATGGAATATGGAATTCAGGCCAATGTCAAGCGCTGGAACCTATGACGTCATTCAGCGCTGAAATGGAAATTGACAGTGAAAAGGTTTGAAAGGTGTAACAGGAGGAAAACCTCGCTGTTGAACTATGAAACAACAGTTTGGAGAGGATGGAAAGTAAGACGGATGAAGGAGAATATGAACTGAGGTACAGTAAAAGGAATGAAAGGGGTTGCAGCTAAGGGCCGAAGGGACGCTGCAGAACCTTAAGTAATGCCCACAGTGTACCGCATGAGGTGAACTGATGGCACTACCCACCCTACAGAAAGAATTAAGTAATGCCCACAGTACACCACGTGAAGTACACTGGCAGCACTATCCCCTATGGTTGGGGGGGGGGGTACTTTGCGGAAGGGAAAAGCCTTATGCATGAGAGAACCTCGATGTATTTTAACTTGAAGGTTGTCAAGCTCCTCTAATGCCTAGATTATCATTGCTGGCTGATGGCGCGCAAGACAGCTATCTGCGATGTAGATTTGATCGTGATCGTTTGACTTGCAATGAAGGCGGAAAAAACCACTGCCTTTTCGAAATGTATGTAGTTATGCTTAACAACGCTATTTAAAAAGAGGGCTTCCTTTACACGATGTTATTGCTATTGGGTGTGTCACTGAAGTTTATGTTAATAGCGCAGTTTAGGAACGCAATTACTTCCGTCTTTTTCCCTTAAACCTTCATGTTCGAAAAAAAAAATACTATTTGGGATTGCTTAATAATACTGGAATGTAGAAATGGAATATAGATTTTAGGTCAAAGGCCAAGCGCTGGGGCCTATGAGGTCATTCAGCGCTGAAAGGGGAAAATGAGAATAGAAAGGGTTGAAAGGTGTTAATAGAAAGGGTAGAAAGGTGTTACAGGAGGAAAGCCTGGTAGTTGCACTAAGAAACAATTGTAAGGAGAGGGTGGGTAGCAAGATGGAAGGTTTACTGCAAGGAATGAAAGGGGTCGCAGCTAGGGGCCGAAAGGACGCTGTTAAGAATCTTGAGTAATGCTTACAGTGTACCGCGTAAGGTGCACTGACGGCACTAACCCCCTACGGAGGCTTAACAATGCTAACTAAATGAAAAATAAGCCGATGAATGGAAATATCTGACTATATATGTGAGATTTTCCCAGAACGAAATTTCTGCGTCATTTCTAGAGTATTCCTTTCAATCACATATACGAAAATCCCCCTAAAACTCTTTTGTTTCCAACGCTTTTGACATCCAGAATCTTTAATAACGCCATTTTCGTAATGGAGGTTATACAAATACGCCTGATCCCATGACCGGGCAGGAAGTGAATTCGAACATCCGGGACGGGGGCCACGCCGTCTGTCACTCACATTTTCTGGGAAACGGTTAATATCAATAGGGTGGCCCTGTTTGTCAATAACGTGACTGTCAATCAGAAATGAACTCCTTCTGGCTTTCAAAAAACCAGGATTCCTTTGTTCGACGGGAATTTTTCGCGATCCCTCCCAGTAATATCCTGTAGATTAGTTTGCTTGTGGAGCCTATCCTTTCGCGTCGGTATTAATATTCTCCCCTGGATTATACGGAACCGTTGATTTTGCAGTCGGGCTCTTTTTGAAATGCGTTCCGAATATTAGCAGTGGACCTTTGAACTTCCGTCTGAAAAAGAGCGATATGCCCCAGGTCAGGACAGGGGGATAAATGTATTCTATTCAGTTAGCACTTGGTAGTTTTTTTTTTTCTGCATTTTACCGTCGTATCCTTGCGGTACGAATTTGGATCTTGAGATTTTTTCAAAGTTTTAACATTAAAAAAAAACAATGATAGCAATGGTAACCCATGCAGTCTGGGTCTTAATCTTGCTATTTCTTAACTTTTATGAATAATTTTCATATCCCAACTTTTTCTCATAATTCAGTAAGTTTTGCTACATGGGATTTTAAGATACAGATTATTCAGCAATCTCTCTCTCTCTCTCTCTCTCTCTCTCTCTCTCTCTCTCTCTCTCTCTCTCTCTCTCTCTGAAGTGAATTGAAGCAAAAAAAATTTTCTTTTAAAAATTGCTTAAGGTCGACCTTTCCCCGATATCGAGCATGATTAGTCATTTCTGCTGTGTGTGATTCAAAGAGTGTCCTTATTTTTATCAATATTCTGTTATATAAAGACTGCTTTGTGTGCCACAAAAGTAGCTAAGTGAATAGTAGCAGAAATAGTCGTGAAATGAAGACGTACTGTAACGTTAAAGTATTTTAGGTATTTCGAAAATATCATCTTTAAGACAAAATTAAAAAAAAAACCGTAAAATAGGAAAACCAGTATTATAACCCAAATCCTCCAATACCGAAATAGATTTAAGCCTATATTATTCAACTACTTTAGCAGCGTAGCTATTTGATATCCTTCAATCATTATTTATCTTATATTATTATTATTATCATTATTAATATTATTATTATTATTATTATTATTATTATTATTATTATTATTATTATTATTATTCAGGAGGCGAAATCTATTCATATGGAAACATTACGGTATTTCCAAAATATAGCATATTCTATTACAAGACAAAAAAAAAAAGTAAAAACAGGAAAATCCAGCCTTATCACCCAAAACCTATATTGCCAGAAGAGATCTAAGCCTAATTATTCAACTACTTTAGCAGCGCAGCTATTTGATATCCTTCAGTCATTCTTTATCACTTATAGTAAATAAATGAGGACGTACTGTAGCGTTATAAGGTTTACGGTCTTTCCAAAATATATTCTCTTACAAGACATAAAAAAATGTAAAAACAGGAAAATCCAGTCCCATCACCCAAATCCTCTAATGAAGAAAACTAGATCTAAGCCTATTTTATTCAAATACTTTGGCAACGTGGCTAGTTGATATCTTTTAGTCATTCTTTATTCCATATTATTATTATTATTATTATTATTATTATTATTATTATTATTATTATTAGTCAGTAGATGAAACCTATTCATATGGAAACAGTAAATAAATGAGGACGTACTGTAGCGTTCAAAGGTTTACGGTATTTCCAAAATATATTCTCTGACAAGACATATCAAAAATGTAAAAATAGGGAAATCCAAATCCTCTAATGAAGAAAACTAGACCTAAGCCTATATTATTTAAGCACTGCAGCAACGTAGCTATTTGATATCCTCCAGTCATTCTTCCTCTCTTACAGGTTCCGTAACGGCTTCAAGAAGGTGTTTGCGAGGGTATGTACCTGTATACAGTACGACCAGGAACCAGTGGAAGTCACCCGAATCCACACCACCAGGTTCTCGTGTTCCGGCTCGCCAGAAACACACCACCGAGTATCATGTGATGGTAGTATGAATTATTGTTGTTTTCTTTGTCTGTCTATCTGTTTATCTATTTACCTACCTGTGTACCTATCTATGAATCAACATTATATAATATATATATATATATATATATATATATATATATATATATATATATATATATATATATATATATATATATATATATATTATATATATATACTGTATATATATATATATATATATATATATATATATATATATATATATATATATATATATATATATATACAGACACACATAAGCACAATGATCAGATACATTCACATTTAAAACTGATGAATCGTAGATGAGCCCAATGTACATAGAACACCCAAAACACTAGCCTCTTCGTACACCTACACAGAAAAGTTCACTGGCAGCACGTCGAAGCCCGATCTCCCACCGCCTACAAACAAACACACACATGCGCGCAACTCTTATTTACCCCTACCTAGCAACCAGTCTCTCGTTTCATGGATGTTGAGGGTTCTCCTCTCCAAAAAAATCTTTCACTCCATCTAAACCTTTCTACGTCTTCTAATAATACATACCCTTTCCACAGGTTCTATCACATTTCATTCTCTCCACATGAACCAACCATCTAATGATTCTGATACCCCCTTCCACCCATACCAACCCTTATACAGCTCCTTCCACACATAATGTACTATGTGCATAACTCATATTTATAGCTTAAGCCTTCTCTCTTTGAGTAGCAATCAACATCCACTCATCACTTCTATAGTGGAAAGTTAGTTCAACAGGGCCTTGGCATATTCCAACCTTAGTCTCCATAGATACTCCAAGTGTCTTCCTTATCTATATACACATGCTGCTGCCTTTCTTGTTTGACCTACTCTGTGGCTCGCCTTTACTTTAACCCTAACATTATGTAAGATATTTACCCCCAAATATACCTATATATAATCTAATGCTTCTACTCTCTCGTTGATCTTCCTAGCATTCACTGCTCCATCTTCCTGGCTCCCTTTTACCCTCAAATCCTGCTCTTGGTCATACTTACTCTCAACTTTTCCCTCTTACAAACATTTTGACGCTTTCATTAATCTCTGAAGTTCCTCTACACTAACCCCAATCTATACAGTATTGTTTGCAAACATCTGCAGTGACATGCCATTCACGACCCATCTCCATATCCTACAACTTCAGATTACATGCATTTACCTATTTGCTTTTAACTCAGTTCCTTCCAAAGGTTTCAAAAGCAAAACCCTTTACATCTTTGTTCACTACTCACTTCACTTGGCCATAATGAACTTTAGGGACAAACCTCGAATAATGACATACCTGAGTAGTGTAGTCACAACACCTGAGACCTAGGAAATCTTCCTTTTAGGCCATAAAAGATAAAAATGTAAACATACCGTGTGTAGTCAACAGTAGTGACTTTCTCCCACTAAGGCAATTATTCTTGCTGGGAGGTCACCTTGCCCTATTGCTCCTATAGACCATTCCTCTCAAGCATTGCTTCTCCTGATATGCAAAAGACATTTCCTATGTCACCACATGTTTCGATATCAAGAACAGATCAGAGACCAATAATTTTTCGGACCAGTTTTATTTTTTAATTATTTCTTTTTTTCTTGAGGGTTGGACCAACGGAACGGGCAACCAGCAATTTTTATCTACGTGAGGCCACACCAGGAGCCAAATATAAAAGAGAAAAAGAGATAAAAGCTGTGGGCCACACATCAAAGGAAGAAAAAGCTCCATCCTTTTAAAATTAAAATATGGGAGACCATACACTACTTCTGAAGAGCAGTTCGCACTCATTTTTTTCCTTTATCATTCCTTTTTTATATTTGTCTTTTAGTATCTCTACCTACTTCAAGCTAAATGACATGTCCTTCAACACTCACAGAATTTTCCTTTCAATATAATTTAGTGTAAAATTCTCGACAGCAACTTTCCTGTTGAAGATTTCATTTGCTAAGAAGTTTCTCTAGAACAGATTTGTCGCCGAGGCTTTTGGAATGGAATAGAAAACAGAATTTAAGCCAAAGGCCAAGCACTGGTACCTATGAGGTCATTCAGCGCTGAAAGGGAAATTAAGAGTAGAAAGGTTTGAAAGGTGTAACAGAAGGCAAACCTCGCAGTTGCACTATGAAACAATTGATAGGAGAGAGTGGATAGAAATATATATGAAAGACTATAAATGGATGTACAGCAAAAGGAATAAAAAGGGTTGTTGCTATGGGCCGAAGGGACGCTGCAAAGAAGTAATACCTACAGTGCACCGCATGCGGTGCACTGTCGGCACTACCTCCTGACGGGGGCCGAGGTTTTGCTACGGTTACAATTCCCTACACTCTCTTAATATGAACTGTCATATAAATGTGCCTCTCATCCTTTCATTTTATTCGCCTCTAACCAGAAGGCAGTCCCTTCACCTATCAATCCATGTCTCATTAATGACCCACATCAAACGTTCTCTCCTTCCTTTCTCTAAAATCATGAAACTTCCGTTTTTTTGTGAATTTTCCCCTAACACACAATTTCACCCTAAGGCTCGTTATCGAGTTTGTTTGTTCATGTTTAAAACTGTCAATACAAAACTGACGATATCTCCAACTTTGATAGATAGGAATGATACAGCTAATACCATTTAGTGTCCGTCTTCATTCGGCTGGAAAGTTCTTATTCAAGAATTCTCATTTTCTACTAAAACATCCCGATTTCTATTATGTTATTAACTTGCAGCTTTAGACCCGTTTCTTACAAATGAAATAAAATATTTCGTTTGGTTTCCTTTAAGCCACTTTTATTTCAGTTTATATATTATTTTCACTTAAGCTGAGAATCCAGACGTGCATGAAAAAAAAGCTAACCATAAAAAACGTGAAAGATTTCCCATTTATGGCCCACAATGGATGACACCAAGCCTGACGCCTCAACAAAGGCAGACTGAAGATTGCAGGGAACACATAGGAATGACTGAAGGACTATGATTGAGAACTGGATGGCCCGAGGAACTACTGGCTAAGCTGTTTAATTAGCTTTTAAAGCACACTTAAATTTAAAAAAAACTGGAAAATGGAACTCAGGTGAAGGAACTCAAAACAAAACTGCAAAAGACCACAGTAGGGTCTACGACACAATCCTAAATATTAGAACCTGGTTTTATGTTTTCCAGACACGACGTGAGACCACTTGGTCAGCAAACATAACCAAGATGCTAAAAATATCTTTAGGGATAATTCACTCACTTTGCAAACAAAAATTTTAAGGAAAGCTACTATGAGCCCACACTAATCCAACAAAACGAGAATTTTAATAACTACTTTTCATAAATATATATATCTAAAAGCAACCTTAGTTGCCCAAGATAATAATACAATAAATGAAATACACGACAATGAAAGTGGATTACAAATCAACGAGAAAAGAGAAGGAAATACATAAATACCGTTCATTTCCTCTCCGAGGTGTGATACTCTCTCTCTCTCTCTCTCTCTCTCTCTCTCTCTCTCTCTCTCTCTCTCTCTCTCTCTCTCTCTCCTATTTTAATTAATTTGAGTGGTGCTGTTTTTGTAATTGCGTCGGCACCCGGAAAGTTTTAATCACATACCAGGGAGCGATATATAAAGAATGACTTCTCACTCGTTTAAACAGACGTTATGAGTCCTGAAATTAGCAAACAACATCACAAGAGACGGAGTGGTCTTGTGATTCTCAGTTTCCGTGTCCTTGACAGTGTGTGTGTACATGTTCGTATGTGTGCCTGCTTTCAAGCACGTAATTAAAGGGACCAAATTCATGACTATCGTTAGCTTCTTTGTTGACTTGCATGGCTTTATAGCACCTCAGTTACCAGTACTGAATAGGCTATGTTGAATGAATTTTGGGATAGGCTTTATAAAAAGAAAATTAATCAAGTAGATAATGTGAGGCGAATATTTGCTTAGGCTTTCTCACAGTAAAAGCAAAAAAACTCATGAAAACTCTAGACGGTACCTTAATAAAATTAGATCTTCTACTATAATTTAACTTTCTACAACCTCCCTCTATCTGAATGGATGTCTGTATATTAGGTTACTACTTCCACATATCAACCTCTAACAGCAAACTTCGTTAAGGTTTCCCCATTACACTATTGAAATAAACTTCAGTTTTATGCCCACATTTTCACTCATACACGAACAACTTTAAGTTCTCACTTTCTCTTCCTGAACGCAATTTACAACTTTACATCTTAGTGTTCCTTATTATAATTTGTATGTTAATGGAAGTAGTAAATGTTTGTTTTTGTTATTCTGTGTTTTACTTTAAAGTAGAATTTATGTTTTTGCAGTTGATGTTTAAATCACACAATTTTCTTTTTTACTTTTTAATTACACCAAACTGTTTTTACTATCTTTGTTACGTTTTATTTTTCAATTTTCATTTTTTTTTTATAAATAAATGTTCTGTGAAATGAAGCCAATAGTTCACTAAAGAATATCGCAAGCGAACCACAGATTTACAATTAACTCTATCGAAATCTGATTTTCCACTCACCTCATATCATTCTTTTTTTATAGCCCTGATGGAAGGAATTCTGTATTTGGACGATGAAGATTCCCTGTAGAAAATCAAACTTCTGGTTGGAGATTTGGTTGTAGTTTGTGAATATGTGAAACCTAGTTTTTGATAAAAAAAAATATGAAAAAAAACAGTTGTATAGCTTTTACTATGGTTTGATACATAATCTATATTTACCCATTGTAAATATGCATACGACCAATAATATTTGCTGTTTGAGAGATTATAATTATATATATATATATATATATATATATATATAGTATATATATATATATATATATATATATATATATATATATATATATATATATATATATATATAAATATATATATATATATATATATATAATATATATATATATATATACGTATATATGTTTATCCTCGTTTTGTATGCACATTTTTTTGTAATGACTACTTGATTATATCGCATTTTAAGTTGTTATTATTTTATGTTATTTACACATTTAGTTTTTCCCATTTGTGTTGTAGCCCATATAAATATTTTGTTTTTGCTCAGGCTGAATTTCAGCGAGATGTTACACTACGTGTTAATTACAATTACCATACCTAACTTCTATTTATTTACCTCAAAGAATTTGTATGAAAACGAATATTAGAGTATGCACAAATAATCCCTGGAAAAAAAAACTCGATGATACATGTGCATACACATTTGCATATACACAAACATACGCGCCCACACACACATACAAAGACACGCACATTTATATATATATATATATATATATATATATATATATATATATATATATATATATATTAGCGACTATCCATACAAGCATGGAAAGATACGTAAATGAATGGTCTGTGTGTAAGCTTCCCTATTTATAAGTGTATTTGCATTTTCTCTACCCAAACATAGGCGTTTAGTTACTATGTATTATTATTATTATTATTATTATTATTATTATTATTATTATTATTATTATTATTATTATTATTATTATTACTGGAGAAACAAATCCACAGTTATGTATGTGTACATATATTGAAAGATAAATCTGTACATAGAGCTTTCGGGAATCTGTTCGGTTGACAAGGGGAATCGAACGGATTCCCAAAAGCTTTCTGTACAGATTTATCTTTAAATATATGTACACATACATAATTGTGGATTTGGTTCTCCATTTTAAGTCGCATGCTACTATGAGTATTTTTTTATTATTATTATTATTATTATTATTATTATTATTATTATTATTATTACCACAACACCCTTTACACAGAATCAGGAAGGCATTCCATGTGCAGAGTTTCAGGACAAGATGAGTACTGAAGAGACCCTGTGCCTCAGGTAATACTTATAGAGCGACCGCATCACACCTGTAGTTGTGACAGCTACTAACCTTTGTCACGTTGGCTTCTAGACCAAACCGGTCAAGTGACCAAGAAACATATTTGTTCTAATTCTCCTCCTTTACGGAACACTTTGAAAATATCCAGGTTTTACATATATGTACATTACAAATATATATATATAAATTATATATATATCTATATATATATATATATATATATATATATATATATATATATATATATATATATATATATATATTATATATATATGTGTGTGTATGTATGTATGTATGTATGTATGTATGTATATATATTATAGATAGATAGGTAGATAGATAGATGTGTATTTTTTGTCCTTTCAAAAGTTAATAAAGCCTGTATGCATTTTAACTGGATGCTCTACTGTTCCACTGGTAAACAAAGGGTAATTAGTAATTATTTATGTTTATAAACTTAATAATGCTTCATTAACCGAAATGAATACTATTCATTTTAATTTTGTCCTATACTAACTGTGCACATAAACGCATGTATGCACGTCTCAATGGGTCATTTATACATTTTTTCACACACGCAGCATACAGACGTGCAATTTACCCAATGCGTGCAGGTACTTTGGAAAAAAACTATAACGCAAGATGGTAGGATGAGTCATGAGATGAATGGCAAAAGAGCAGAAGATAAGAATGTAGAAAGAGCACTGCAAAAGTCTTGGGAGATGAGCCCAATATCTACGTAAATGTTGTATGGAATAAAGACTGAATAAAAAAAAAAGTACATATGAGAATAGAAGTTTTGATGTACGGAATGATTGTTACGCTAATGTGTGCGACGTCAGATGGGATTAAACAGATGAGAAATGTTGGGATTGTACGAATGAGTATGTGATTAAAAAAACATTGAGTTCAGGACAGGTGAAAAAAAGAGGGGCGCGGGATCGCAGTGGTTTCATTTGAAGTGGACGGCAGACCAATCAGTTCTGGCTACATGAAGCATTGAAGGTGTTGTTACATACATAAAAAATACTACATACACGCATGTATACATAAGTATATATGTATGTGCGTATGTATGGATACATATGTATATGTATATGTATATGTATATATATATATATATATATATATATATATATATATATATATATATATATATATATATATATATATATATATATATATATACGAATACTCATTAGTTTAATTGCATGAATGTGCGCATCCTGAGAGAGAGAGAGAGAGAGAGAGAGAGAGAGAGAGAGAGAGAGAGAGAGAGAGAGAGAGAGAGAGAGAGAGAGAATAATGATTCCCTCTCCAGGATTATTTTCTCGGAACCGATGACAGAAACACAAGGGTGAAATTCCTCACAGAATCCATTCGTCCCATCAAGCATTTGTAAATATTTAAGGCGCGTGCCGACAGTTTATGACATCACCAACAGTTTATAACATGGCCAACAGATTGCCTGCTATCACGGGCATCAATTCCCCTCAACACAATTTTCCGTCCCCTTGTTTTTGCTTGTCATCCGTTGTATCGGTTCTGTACCCCCGTTTTTCCCTATCACTTCCTCTGTGTTTCTAGATGGTGGAGGGGAGCTGAGAGAGAGAGAGAGAGAGAGAGAGAGAGAGAGAGAGAGAGAGAGAGAGAGAGAGAGAGAGAGAGAGAGAGCGCATATAAAAGAGGAGTAGGAGGCGGAGGAGGAGGACGACGACAGCAGGGAGAGGTAAGTTGGTATGAGGATGAGGAGGAAAAGTCCCTCCAGAAGTGAGGAAAGGAATGGAGGAGGAGGAGGAGGAGGAGGAGGAGGAGGAGGGAATAGATAGGACTTGTAAACGGCTCTATACAGCCTATCTGTAGATCTATAATGACTTCTCTCTCTGCTCGAATATTATACGTCACTCAGGCCTGTTTTGTATTTGGTCCCGTCCGCAGGTACGAGTCACATCTCTATGCGGACGTACATGTCTGAGGTGGGCGGCGGAGGAGGGGGAGGCGGAGGAGGGACGAACGGGTCGAGGCAGCCTCCGCTGAGGCTGTGCAACGGAGCCAACTACCGGAGGGCCACGAACGGAGCGAGTAGCAGCAACAGGAACTACGGGGGCACCATCAACAACACGAAAGCCAACACGAAGTACCTCACGGTGTCTTATCAGTACGTGTGAAGGAATCCTCTCGGAAAGAGAAAAAAAACTGTAGGACTTCGGACGCCTCCTTCAAAGGTTTCTTCTAGCTTTCGCGCAGCATCCTACGAGAAATTGAAGGAGATGACGATGATCATGATGACGAAACAGGGAACCGGTTCCACAGTGTGTCTTTGTAAAACCAGGGGAAAAAAAAGAAAAAAACAATAATGACGGAAAGAGGCGAATACTTTGTAGGGTTAAGATACCTCGACTACTACTAAGACGGACTTCAACTCTTACCATATTTCTTGTATATAAGACTTTTAAAAAATCAATCTAAAGTCCTCGGCGATGGTATCCAAGGGGGGGTGCTGAAAAAAAAAAAGGTGTGAAGAGGCAGAAGAACTTTCTATTACTCAAACTCGCAAGGACTTTGGTAAAGAAAAATACCACCGTGTTGTCTTTCCTGGCGTATTACAGAAGGAGGAGCAATTTCTTTCTTTTGATCTCTCTCTCTCTCTCTCTCTCTCTCTCTCTCTCTCTCTCTCTCTCTCTTTCTTTTCACTTTCATTTCCGATCCCTTTTGTAGTAGATCCACTCCTTTCACACAGAAGAAAAAAAATGTTCTTGTAGCACTGTGGCCAAATATCACTCTAGTTGTAAATACAAAATTTTATTGAATTTTTTGGAATGTTTCTGAAATGGTTATATATATACATATATGAACATTTTTGTATATCGAAAAAGAATAATTTATTTTCCATCTTGCCTCCCGTACCAACTTTCATTATGTAAGGGTTATTACGTAAACAGAAATAACGTTGTATATTGTTTGTACATCTCTCCATACGAGGAATGAGGCAAGAAGGAGATGATTAGCCTATATAGGTACAATAGATTACTATATCATGTAATTTATATATTTTTTATGGAATCTGTGTATTATATGAGTTACGAGTCATGTAACATAGTGCGAACATGCCATTATTAACCCGTTCACATTTAGTGCGTTTTTACAATACATGGTTTATGAATTTGCAAATACAATTTTATGAAGTATTCGACAAGGAGATTCTTTACAGCAAAGCAAAAGTCTTGCTCATTTGTCAGTAAAAAAAAAAAAGTTCTATTTCTGCGTAGTGGGATTCATTCCTTCCTTTTTTTACAGCGAGTACAATGGATGGAAAAGCGATTAAAAAAAGACAACAGTGGCTTAACAGAAAAAAAATAAGGGAATTCAAACTTTAAACAATATAAAGTGTTCCTGGAGAGTTTTGCAGCGGAGGA
>JANJGK010000024.1:32215756-32220756 GCA_039081455.1 Macrobrachium rosenbergii | reverse complement strand
GCCAAGACGTAGATCTAGGTATGTTGCACTAATGACAATAGATTATTAATATTTGCAGCAGACTTCGAATGGTCTTGTTTTTTTAATCAGTTTCGTTTTCATTACTCTTCACTCAACCTCACACACTAGCTCACTCACTCTACCTGCTTCCAAGCCTTGTTGTGACCTAATGCCATCACTAGTTATCAGCAGTTCAGGGATGAAACAGAAATAAGAATTAGAGTAATGTTTGAAAAAAAAAATAATCTCGCTGTGATACTCTTCTTAATGCCATAATACAAAAAAAATCTTTCTTAGGCCAATCAGTTTTGTTTAAAACACGATCCTTCTTAATTTCACTTCAGTTTTAAGCTTTCTATTAGTAAAAGTTTTTGCAAGAAAAAAATTGTCATGTTTTTCCAAGCAATTCACCTTCCAGGCATTGTGATTTAGTTATGCGATGAGAGATACAAACTTTATATCATTCAGGATCACAATCACGTCCTTAGACTATCTTACGTCAGTAATTTTCTCTCTCTCTCTCTCTCTCTCTCTCTCTCTCTCTCTCTCTCTCTCTCTCTCTTTCTATTACCGTCAACGCACACTGCATTTCCGTCATTACATTCGTCTTTAACATTGCCATCATCAATACGTACAAGAATAACATATCACTTCTGATATCTTCCTTTTAATCGTCACGACTATTGTTCATTTCACCATTATTGTGATCGTGCCAAGAACTAAATTTTGAATCATCGTTGCCGCTATTTTTTTTTTTCTATTTTTCAAATTATCCAAAATAAACACAAGAGTCGATCGTGAATTCCAAAGCCTATCATTATAAAAATATTATAATCGAAGTGAACAATAGCTTCCCATTATTACATCATAAATACTGTATATATCACTTCTGTCATCAGTCTAATCTCCATAAACTATCATTTTATTAATTACCCAGCCGACTTAAATATAAAAACCATTATCATGATCACATGTGATTTTACAGTTTTCAATCATCATCAATTTCCTTATCATTATGATCACAAACATCACCTAATATCACTTACATTTCCACTCATTTTCATGTCATAATTATTTGTATCAAATATCATCTCAATCATCCAATAGATATTCCTGCTACCATCATTATCACCAATCATCACATGAATATAATTTTGAATTCCATTAATAATCGCACAATTATCAAATATGTCATCATACATCACATAAAATATCTCTCATTATTAAACTTCCATTCGGTTATTAACATAAAACTTCCATTCATTAAATATCTCACTGGCTGTCCTGATTAAACTTCCCATGAACTTCATCCAAACTTTCAGTGAACTTCATCCTTTTTTACACAAACCATCTCATCAAATTAATCATCAATATTCACGTTCATCAGTCATAATTATTCAGTGATTTTTCATTTATCATTCTAGGCTACCAAGAGAAACTTTAAGACCATCAAGAACAATTTTAATAATAAAATTTTCCATTTAGTTATCATAAAGAACGATAAAACTATTTCCCATATTCACTCGATTCATCATCATTATTCATAGTAAAATCACCATCACTGTCATTTCAGCTAAAACCATTATCACTATCAATTCGGTCACCACCACCATCATCATCATCATCATCACGTTGAATGTCATATAAGTTAGCATTATCATCACTGTCAACTAAAACATCTCAGTAATGACATTATTACTCGCATTATCACTTCACCATCAAGATTGATTGATTATGTCTATTAAAGCTGGCGTTACAACACCTAGGTTATTGACGCCGTAATAAAATTAAATAGGAAACTAAAAATAAATAAGTTTAAAATATATCCATCAAGAAAATATAATAGCCATTATCATTATCATAACGCATTATCGTCTTCAATCATTATCAGTCGATATCCATCTCATTGTGATCACAAGCCATCTTCTAATACCACCACCATTTGCACCCATTCCCATGTCACCATTACCGTTATCAAATATCACCATCTTAATTGCTATTCTAGTCATCACTATCATCATCATAATCATCAATTGCACATTCATGGTACCATCATTAAGATCATCAGTTTACAGAATCACTACCGTTATGAATGTCATTTTCAATTCATCGTCACCATTAATGAACATCTTCGCCATAATTGCTTTTTAAATAACTGTCACTACCACCATCAATGAACATCCTTACTGCCACAATCATAACAAGCATACTGGCATTCAAGTCATCGACGTCATAATCATCATCAATTGACAATATCATCATCACTATCATAACTAATTCTTCATCTTTATTATTAGACAACAAAGCATTCCTTTCACCTCATTACCATCATTTCAAGGACATCTTCATCATCACCACTATTATTACTTCACTCTGCATAATTCTTCTTGTTAATCAACCTCATTGTAAGTAATATCACCACCCTTACCAGCAACATACTTTTCACTCATTTATAATTATAAATGACATCATCTTCATTATATAGTATCACAAGCATAAGTCCAAATGGCATCATCTTGAAATGACATTATCATCACGTCATTCAAATCATCATGCTTTTAAAAAAAATATTCACGTCATTATTTTCTCCGTTGTCTCATTCATAATTCCAGTCATCACCAAATACGAATGCCCTCACACTCACTGTCATCACCATTAGAAATTCTGATAGTGTCATAATCATATTCATTACACGAATGCCCTCACACTCACTGTCATCACCATTAGAAATTCTGATAGTGTCACAATCATATTCATTACCATAAATTACGATATAGTAATACTCACATTCATCACCATAAATTAAGATACAGTCGCAATCATGCTCATTATCATAAATTACGATAGGCACAATCATATTCATTGCCTTAAATTACAATACAGTCACGATCACACTCATTACAATACAATATGATAACCACAATCATATTCATTACCATAAATTACGATACAGTCACAGTCATATTCATAACCATTAATTACTGCATAGTCACCAACATATTCATTACAATAAATTACTATACAGTCACAATCATATTCACTGCCATAAATTACGATACAGTCACGATCATACTCATTACCATAAATTATAATAACCATAATAGTCATTACCATAAATTACGATAGGCACAATCATATCCATTACCATAAATTACGATAGCCACAACCATATTCATTACCATTTATTACGACACAGTCACAATCATATTCATCACCATAAATTACAAGTCACAATCATATTCATTACCATGAATTACGATATAGTCGCAAGCATATTCATTACCATAAATATCGATAACACCATCATATTCGTTACAATAAATTACGATACAGTCACAATCATATTCATTACCATGAACTACAATATAGTCGCAATCATATTCATTACCATAAATAACGATAGTCACCAGCATATTCATTACCATAAATTACAAGTCATAATCATATTCATTACCATAAATTACTATACAGTCATCATCATATCAATACCATAAATTATGATACAGTCACAATCATATTCATTACCATGAATTACAATGTAGTCGCAATCATATTCATTACCATAAATCACGATAGTCACCAGCATATTCATTACCAAACATCAAAATACAGTTACAATCATATTCATTACCATAAATTACAATAGTCACAATCATGTTCATTACCATAAATTACTATACAGTCATCATCATATCATTACCATAAATTACGATACAGTTACAATCATATTCATTATCGTAAGGTAAGATAGTCACAATATTATTCATTGCCATAAATTACGGTATGCACAATCATATGCATTTTCATAAATTATGATATTCACATTCATATTCATTATCATAAATTATAATAAATTCACAATCATATTCATTACCATAATATGCGATAGGCACAATCATATTCATTACCGTACCATAAATCACCATACAGTAAAAAATCATATTCATTAGCATAAATTACGATACAGTCACAATCATATTCATTACCATAAATTATGATAGTCACAATTATACTCATTACCATAAATTACGACAGACATACAGTCATCACCATATTTTACGATATAGTCACTATCATATTCATTACCATAAATCATTTTACAGTCACACTAATATCCATTACCGTAAACTACCACACAGTCACAATCATATACACTGCCTTTAATTACGATACAGTCACAATCATATTCATTATCGTGAATTACGATAGCCACAATCATATTCACTGCCATAAATTACGATACAGTCGCAACAATACTCATTACCATTACGATGATATCACCATCATCAATCTTTACCAATTACAACTTATCCATTACCATAAATTATAACGTAGTTACCATCATACCCATTCTCAATTATAACGAAGCCATTGCCAACAATCAGAATATAATAACTATCTTCCTCATTACCAATTACACCCTAATCATCATCATAATCAACAAAACCCCAATTACAAGTCAATCAGTAACACCAATATCATATCATTATTGAAACCAACACTATAATTAAAGACCAGTATCACTGCTGTCATATCATCACTACTGTTCCACTTTTCACCATGAAGGAGCATCATCGCCACTGACAATTTCAATCACCATCACTATACAGCAATCATAATCATCGTCAAAAGTTAATATAATCATAGCCCGTACACTACTCCTCACAAAGGGACACTTAATTACCACAGTCATCATTATTTCCTGAATCATCATCTTTATCATCGGTAATACATCATTACCATATTGCCTTTATTACCTCCATTAATGAGACTTAAACTCACCAGCCTGCTTGTCATGATCATCAACAACAAGTACATATAAGAGTACCTCCTCAGCTGGTGTGATCACTGGTAACGGCATTGTCTCGTTCTCACTTAGTCCTTGTCAGTGCTGTTGTGGTAATTGATAGTGGCGGAAGAAAATGTTCATCATCATAATCATCACAGTCACAAGCTTCACTCTCTTGCATATAACCATTATCTTCATCAGAGTACTCGAC
>JANJGK010000024.1:32198256-32210756 GCA_039081455.1 Macrobrachium rosenbergii | reverse complement strand
ATGTTGACGCAAGTGGTGACACGAAAAACGGTGGTTATGTGTCATGAAATCACGACACTGAGAAGTAATGGACAATTACCGC
This sequence comes from Macrobrachium rosenbergii, assembly GCA_039081455.1. Taxonomy (NCBI): domain Eukaryota; kingdom Metazoa; phylum Arthropoda; class Malacostraca; order Decapoda; family Palaemonidae; genus Macrobrachium; species Macrobrachium rosenbergii. The sequence goes on along the minus strand of JANJGK010000024.1, from coordinate 32,210,674 downwards.
GCAGGTTTGGGTTAAGAGAGAGTAATTCCGAAGAGATTTAGAGGATAGCCACTTGAATCATTCTCCACGGTTGAAATGAATATGGAATTTAGGCCAAAGACCAAGCACTAGGACCTATGAGGTCGTTCAGTGCTGAAAGGGAAATTAACAGTAAAAGGTCTGAAAGGTGTAACAGGAGGAAAACCTCGCAGTTGCACTATGAGTCACTTGTTAAGAGAGGGTGGAAAGTAAGATGAAAAGCTAGGGGCCGAAGGCACGCTGCAAAGAACCGTAAGCAATGCCTACAGTGCACCGAACTAGGTGCACTGACGGCACTAACCCTTTACGGGGCATTCTCCATAGTCAAGCAAGCCAGAGGCACGTGAGAGAATAAAATGTGAAAGTCAGAAGCGTAAGGAATATACGCTAATGCAAATTTTAGGCGAATTAATCACGTCATTTCTGTTTATTTCCAGCGCAGGCACCAAACAAAATGAATGGCATGAAACACCACTAAATACAAAATATATGTTAAACTGGAAACTGAGCATTATCGTTTTACTCCAAAAGTTATTAAATTGGGAATAAGACAAAAAAAAAAATTAAAATAAATCTTCCTTTTACAAGAAACAGAGGTGTCAAAATCGGAAGGTAATTCATGCGAAACCTCTGAATTCGTTCATGTTACAGGATCTGCCCCGCACGTACTCAAGCCTCATCAACTGCAGACGCATCTCCGGTGTCATCGAAGATGGCTTTACCCTCATCCCAGTCTCCACTGACTAAAAAACGGCAAATTATTCTGTTGGAGATGCTGATGGGATCCTCAAAGGTTATCCCATTACACCATCTTCCACGATCTTCTTCGATATTCTTCTTGCTCCAGAAGCGAGGTATTAAGTTCCAGCTTATAAAGCTTGTGATAGTATTTGTTTTTTTTTTTTGTCTAGTTTCCTTGTCACGGTATATAGTCCTTTTTTTTAAGTTTTTTTCTTCTTTATCAATTCCCGCTGATTAATTAACAAATTACCCGAAGGTCATTCCACAACTTATATCCCCATTTATTTATTCCTCTGGCTCTCACTTATTTTCATATATATATATATATATATATATATATATATATATATATATATATATATATATATATATTATATATATATATACACATATATAAATAAATATAAGGGTAATTTGAGAAAAAAGGTGGAACACAAAACAGGTGAAGCAACAAGACCCAGCAGGGAATGTAAAAAAAAAAAAAAAAACACATACACTGGAACGAACCCGTATTATCTAAGGAAGCCAAAGGTGGGAATGCATTGGTATGAAGTGTGGATTTACTTACATACATACATACATACATTACCTATGTATATATATATATATATATATATATATATATATATATATATAATATATATATATATATATATATATATATATATATATATATAATATATATATATATATATATATAATGTGTGTGTGTACCTATATATACACATATGTACATTATATACATATATATATATATATACATGTATATATATATATATATATATATATATATATATATATATATATATATATATATATATACATATTTCTCCCTAGATATACCTGCATGTTAATGCAACTGGAAATTGAATGACAGAAGTTTCAGCCCTTAAACTGTTTTGAATACAATGCATCACGACAAAAACTTTTTTCCTTGTGCTCAGAAACCAGTGCAGCGTACACTGCCTAACGCTGTAGCCTCAAGCATTTTTCCATATAAACTCTCCCCCCCCCACCTTTCTCTCTCTCTCTCTCTCTCTCTCTCTCTCTCTCTCTCTCTCTCTCTCTCTCTCTCTCTCTCTCTCACACAGACACACACACACACTCACACACTAGTGTAGTTAACATCCACTATACAAAAGAAGAGACGTATAGTTCGATTTCTCGACTCCAATTTTGTTTATTCGTGGTAAAATTCACTTTCCTAACTGTGAGTACTGAAGACACAAATAAAAGGTTTACGTAAACTGAGATTGTAAAACAAAACCTGTATAGTCCTCATTTATATATACAGTATATATATATTTATAATATATATACTGTACATATAATACATATATAAATTATATATGTATATAAATTGATATTATTTTTGTCAACATTACAATGTAATCACCTCGTAGAAAGGTCCTCTGGGTTTACAAGTAAATTTTGCCGACCTGGTAATGTTAACAAAAAGATTTCATTACAGATTATCCAAACGTAAATACTCGGAGAGTGCCGACTATAAAGTTCCTTGTTTAATGGTTCGTTAAAGTGCCTGTCACAACCACAACAGAAAGAGAAAACCCCGAAATTTTATATCTTTGTCAAGTAGAACAACCCCCCACACCGCCACCCCAAACACCCTACCCCCTCTCTCTAACACATATTTTACTTTCTAACTAATAAAAGTGCAGCTTTTTTCTCGTCTCATACACCATTCTTATTATTGTATTATTATACTTCTATACAAATTTAATTGATTATTCTCACCATTATCCTCATAGAAATTATCCGCGGACTTCTTAACGGATGTACCAAGAGAATTTCAAAGAATTAAAAAAACACTATAGGTTCAATGATAACGAGTACTGAACATTTAAGCACATAAAACGAGACAGGAAGCTACTCGGAGCTAAAAAAAAAAAAAAAATGAGGACTGGAAACTGTCAGCGGTGGTGCAGCTCCAGGCTCACGTTTCCTGCCTTCCGTTCAATTCCGGTTACTGACTGCCAGTTCACCCAACTGTAAATATGTACCACAATTCGTTAGGGTTAATAAAGACGCCATGTATATATATATATATATATATATATATATATATATATATATATATATATATATATATATATATATATATATATATATATATATATCTTCTTCGTTATATATATATAATTATATATCTGCATAAATACATATATATATACATACATACATACACACACACACACACACACACACACACACACATATATATATATATATATATATATATATATATATATATATATATATATATACATATATATATATATATGCCGTAAGTTGTAGCCATTTTTCATTATCAAAGAGATTATAGTATTTCACGACCCGTCTTTATCAATCCAAATAAGTGAACATGAGCGCCAACCGTTGTCATATCTTACGAACCAAATAAGAAACTTCCTTCCGATCTGCGAATCATATTTAGTTGGTCTTGGTCGCTGCCTTTATTTGCAATATCCGCGTACAAGCCAAAAATGAACGACTTTCCACACGCTAATATTAGCTCTGTCGAGCAATATCTGATATGAACGGCCTCTTCATACCTTCATACACTGGTTCATTAGCTCCAAGAACGGCTCGAGTCCGCAACACCGTCCCCCCGGGCCCCGTCTCTATACGACTACCAGCTTCGTCTGATAGCCGGGTCATGTTAAGCAGAAGTTTGAAACATTTAAATATTTGGAAGTTTGAATCTGCCGGAAAAATTATTGCTTCCTATTGCAGCAACAGGGTGTTTCCCTTAAACCAAACAGTGTTAGGTAAAAAGGTAAAAAGTTTTTTGAAAAGTTTTCCCACAAACTGCAGTGGTACTAGGTTTTTAAATGCAGCCGAGTTACTCGAGCATATAGGAATGGAATGGGATATAAGACTTATGTCAAAAGCCAAGCGCTGGGACCTATAAGGTCATTCAGCGTTGAAAAGGCATTTGAGAATAAAAGGTTTTAAAGGTGTAACAGGAGGAAAACCTATCAGTTGCACTATGAAACAATATTGTTATAAGGGTGGAAAGTAAGTTGGAAGAAAGAGCATATGGACGGAGGTACAGTAAAAGGAATGAAAGGGATTGCAGCTAGGGGCAGAGGGAACGCTGCAAAGAACCTTAAGTAATGACTACAGCGCACCGCATGAGATCACTGACACTGCTACCCCCACAAGGGGCTCCAGTTTATAGGCAGAGAATTCGCGGGTCCCACAAATCGCCTTTGGTGGAGTGGAACCGGAAAAGGAACATAGGCTACAGTAAGTCTACAGAAGCCGTACGCCTTAGAAAGCCAACTACACACGAAATGAAGCTTTTGATCATTTCAACATTTTGGTTTGAGTAACTACTTACACATGAAAGTCAAGCAATGATAGTAAGTAAAGTAATGAGTGTTTGTATCAAAATGTGTATACTATACCTAATACCAGCGTCAATGTATGTGTAATCAGATTACGTGCACGGGCGTTTGAACGCATTCTTTTCGATAAAAATACACTGACAAGGTATGAATACTGCCATAACCGAAAATAACCTTTCGCTTAATTGCAAAGTTGCTCACCAACGATCACAGTCTCATTAATTAAACAATAATACAAAATGACACCAAATTAATATTTCCTCTAACCAGAATCCACACTTTCCGAATCTTGCTTCGCCTCGTTATATCAAAAACACTCATCAAATAGCTAGGCCTATATATACGAGTACCGTCGATAACTTTCAACTCAGAGACACGCGTAATGAGCTTCATAACGAACGAGGGCGACTCATAAAATGAAGTTACTTTTCATTACGCAAACGAAGGTTATTTCATCACCGGTAATTCATATATGTTGGATATCTTAATGAGGTACAAGTGCAAGCTTCACTAGTCATTAATTGCCCTCGTTAGGTTCGAAATATTCATTAAAAAAAAGGTCTCTGGAGTCCCTTTTACGTAACTACAGACTTCCCCAAAAGAATGTGTATTATTTTAAGTATGGACTTTCCCAAAATAAAGTGTATTATTTTAACTCTGGACTTTCCCAAAAGAAAGTGTATTATTTTACCTCTGGACTTTCCCAAAATAAAGTGTATTATTTTAACTCTGGACTTTCCCAAAAGAGAGTGTATTATTTTAACTCTGGAACTTTCCCAAAAGAAAGTGTATTATTTTAACTCTGGACTTTCCAAAAGAAAGTGTATTATTTTAACTATGGACTTTCCCAAAAGAAAGTGTATTATTTTAACTCTGGACTTTCCAAAAGAAAGTGTATTATTTTAACTCTGGACTTTCCCAAAAGAAAGTGTATTATTTTGAGCAGCAAATGTTTTAAATTTTATGAATTTCTAGGCATTCCTTACTCGACTCATTCTTACTTACTTTAACGCTCTAAATTGGTGTAACGGCCATACATACAAACACGCAGACCACTGTTAGGAACGAACGGAACATGGTATTTAGGCCAAAGGCCTGAGCTGGAATCTAAGAGGTCATTCAGCGTTGAAAGTGAAGTTGAGAGTAGAAAGGTTTGAAAGGTGTAACAGGAGGAAAACTAGCAGTTGCGCTATGAAACAATTGTTAGGAGAGGGTGGATAGCAAGATGGAAGAGAATATGAATGGAGGTACAGTAAAAGGAATGAAAGGGGTTGCAGCTAGAGGCCGAGGGGACGCTACAAAGAACCTTGAATAACGCCTACAATGCACCACGTGACTAACCCCACCCCCAGGGGAAAGGGAGTGGGGAAGACAGACCGCTATTAGGCGATTATTATTATCATCATTATTACAACAGAGACTGTGAGAGTAATTGTTCATGTCTGAACTTTGACCGCAATTATTATTATTAGCCAACTTGCAGCCTAAGTTGGAAAAGCATAATGGTATATAGGCCTAAACGTTCCAATAATTAAAGAGGTCCCACAGAAAACGAAACCAGAAGTAAAAACTAAACTAAACTGGAGAAATTGCAAAGAAAAACGAATAAGCTATCAGTAAAACAATGCAATTATGAAGGACTCATGTCTAGACCCAAAAGCTTAATAGAACTCAGGATGTAAGGTATGATCAAAATGAATACTCGAGACTAATACTAAAATCTGGAATCAGGAACTTTACTGAACTTAACTTCTTATCCAATAATCCAAAACAAGTATAGCTGAAAACCAAATACAACGTGGGACAATGTTCAGATCATCGCAGATCAAAAGGATGAACATTTTAATAAGGATACAACAGGGTCCCCCCCAAAATCTTGAAAGCCTTCTCATACACTAATACCTTGCGGTATTAACGAAGAGATAAGCCGATGTGTTTATCAAAAGTAAATCTAAACATGGATGGCACGTAGGAATCTAATTTAGCTGCAAGCATATTCTGTGTCAGCTCATCTGTATCGAAGTACTGCCTTCCGTAAGCTTTTTGTCATGACAACACTGCTGATGACATCGGCTACGGATTGGCTTGATTCAATCTTATTCAAATTTACGCAAATACACTTTGAATTCTCCTACCAATGCATTTTCTATATGTAAGACACTGGATTATGCAAAACATGCAAAATGGCTTTGATAATATATGTCCTTTTGAGTTACTACAGATACACCGGGGCTACCATGATATAAAATTTAAGTACCAGTAAGAAATACTCTTGAACGAATACGAACAATCAGAGGAGACAGGCAGCGAGAAATGATCTACAGTAACTCGGCATTCGGATCCACTGTCACACCTTCGGCTGAAACTGACTGCAATCGCTTTTCTCCCAATGTGGCAGTCTGCACTCAACTGATCTAAAATTTCTTGTTTTAAAATAGGCAATGTATATTACGTAACATCCTTTAAAATGTATGAAACTATTGTAAATAAGCCAAAAGACTTGAGTCATTTCATAGATTGGTTTCTATTTATAAGTATATATCCAGTTCATATTACCAATGCCTAACGTACATGTTTCATTCAAGTCTTTTTCTTAATAACATTTTAACTGATAAAAGTCATGTCGTCAATGAAATTGTAAAAAAAAAAAAAAAATAAAAAAATTTTATGAAAGTAATTAGAAATCGCGTCATATGAATAAAGTTAGACCTATGGTAACATGGCGTTGATGGAATGGAATGGAATGGAATACAGAATTTAGGCCAAAGGCCTAGCGCTGGAACCTATGAGGTCATTCAGCGCTAAAAAGAACACTGAATGCAAAGGAGGTTTGAAAGGTGTAACAGACGGAAAACCTCGCAGTTGCACTATGAAACAACTGTTCAGAGGGTGGATAGCAAGATGGAAGAAAGTATGAATGGAGGTACAGCAAAAACGTATAAAAGGGAGTACAGCTAGGGGCCGAAGGGACGCTGCAAAGAACCTTTAGTAATGCCTACTGTGCACCGTGTGAGGTGCACTGACGGCACTAACCCCCTACGGGGAACATGGCGTTGAGGGTAATGCTGCAGTAGCTCTTTGAAATTCTGGCGGGAAAACATTAGAAAGTTTCCTGGTAACAAAGCCAGGCTTTACTTTATGGAAATATTGAGTATATCGATGCATAAAATGTTGTAAAAAGGCATTTAAAATGGAAAATGTTCTATCCACGTACGTTTCCTAAGTGAACCCTATGAACCTAAGCATTCAAAATGCGGTCTCATGATCTTAGTTTTCCCCAGTGATGCTGAAAAAAAACAACTCATTTCTAACGGTTTTTTTGAAATGCGAATCTACCTATTATCACACTTAGCAAAACACTCACTGCTAACCTAAAACCATATAGGCCTAACCATCATCGAGTTCTGACTTCGAGTATGGCCTATTGATCTATTATTTTGTTAACAATGATACACTATGAGTGGTCACGGTTGGTGTGAGATAAAATCCGCCTAGGCCTACGTATACAAAATGCATTTTCCCTTCTCCGTCACTAAATACAGCAAAATCTCATCATCATTGAAAATGTATTTGTTAATCGAAATAAAAGTAAAACTATTGCACTGTAGGAGGCGCATTGAGAGATGTATGTTTTTCTGCGGTGTGGCGATTTTTTCTTAAACCGGATAACAATAGTGAATGCTAATAAATGATAGCGAAAACCTTAACCTAACCTATTATCAACCACGACCCACGTTTTGTTAAGGTACAACATTCCTCGTAATTTGGCACCATACTTTTAGGATAAATAAATCTCCACTTTCATATACAGTTATACCAGCTGGAAAACCTTTTGTTCCTAACACCAGAACACCAATTAACATATATAATTAATAAAAAAAAAAACATGTACTGTATACGAGATAACAGAATGGCATCATATAAAAATATCTATTGATCGTTGTAAATAATTTTGCATGCAATAAACGATCCTAGACTTGAAAAAACGATTCAGCACAAATAAAATTTATATATTAAAACACTTTCACTGACATAGCGTCAATAAAAAATCACATGCAAAAAACCGTAAATTAAATAAACGTAAATTCAATAACATAAACCTATACAAAGTTATAATATATATCATTTAAACCTGAATAGCATTGTAACAAGACAGTTATCCACAACTTACCTGAAATTTCCATATGAATCGTAACATATCCAAATTCAAATTGGAATATCAACACTTCCTACCATTCCCCTACAGTTATACAAATATATTACTGAATGGAAAAATATATAACCCGTCTGACCCCCATAACTGTTCAAGTGACTATGAGAAAAGGATTATCATCAATGCAAGCCCTCTCAGCCGTGATTCCTTCTCTATGAACTATTATAGCTTGACAAATTCCAAACAGCAATATTGAAGTGTCTCTAATCGGTCTACATTTTTACGTATAGTAATAAAAAAAAAAAAACACTACAAGCTCAACTTCTCATACCTGTAATGAAATCCATTACGGGCAAACGATAACCGAAATAAGCGAGACTAATTTGATGAACAGCATTCTTGGCCAATTACATATCCAATTGCAAAAGAAACCTGGATGCCTGAATTCTATAACTATATTTAAATTATTCCAAATTCAGAGCAAAAACCAAAATAAGCAAGCCAAATCAAGAACGAATGACAAAATAAGCAAACTACCCTTATACTGTGATACGTACCAACCAGCCATAGGCCTATTACCTCATTTTTACTTTCGAAACTGCGTCCAAAGTTATTGAGAGTAAACTGCCTACTATAGTAAACAGTCCTTTATCCAAACTAAACTTTTGCGGCTTTCTGGTACTCACCGATAAGTAGCCCACCGGGACTCGCCCTTCCTCTGCGTTGCTTGGAACTAGGTCTAAAGAATTCTTTAGACCTCAGATGTTTCGCGGCGCGTCGAGTTGTTACAATACCTTACTGCACTTTACAGTTCACGTAAACATGGATTATTTTAAATAAATATAATTTTAAATAACGAGAATCTGACAACTATATATTCACATATAACACCAAAATCAGTTCGGCTCCCATTAACAAAATCGTAAATCCTAAATCGCACAAACATAAATAAATAAATAAAACGCCGTAAATGTTACAATAAGTAATGAAATCGTAACAACAGTAGGCTATATTCAAACACAAAAACTGGATAAATTCTCAGTAACAAAATCGCAAATCCTCTAAGATATCACAGATTCGCATATCCATAACAAATCAAATATCATGTGCAATTACGTAATAATAGCAATTTTTTCTTCAATTACACATACTAACGGCAATAAAACGGCAAATTAGATACGCAAGTGATTCTACGAAGAAAATACCCGAGAAAACATTACTTTTCAGTCTTACCGGTTTACAAATGATAAACCATTGATTGAAGTCAATAAAAAAAAAGTACGAAACCATTAGTACTACTCTAATTATGTAAGAGAATCTTGGCACTTTTTTTTTTTTCAAAATAAAAGTCGTAATCGCTAAACTAAGGTTAATTGAACAAGCAACACAAAATCACAAACGGAATACCGGCACAAAATCTACTAAACACTGAACTGCATAGGCCTAACCCATCACGTGATAAATGCAAAGCAGACGGCCGCACGATTATTAATAATATAATTGTTTGGGATAAACAATACAGCAAAGGGAGTAAATGATGCAATACAGGTGAGATAACCTGTGATATCTACCGAGATGACGAGAAATTTACCGACTTTTGTGCATGTATTTACGTTCATCTCCGAGGGGTTTTACTAAACATGGCGGAAGCCCGGCGGGACGCCGTGTTGAGTATCAGCCCCTCGGGGATGAAAGCAAACAAATAGACAAAGTAGGTTGAACTTATCAGATTACCTCACATGTACTGCATTACATACACCCTTTTCTGTATTGTTTCGCCGAAAAATTATATTAATCAAACGATATTCGTGCAGAAGGAACCAAAAACGTAATCAACGCACTTGACTCGTATCTAAGCAACGCGTTATGCTATTACAATTATGTTACATCGAATCCGCATGAACGTTTCCACGGCGATATTACATCCACTAAAGGAACAAAGTATCAACGAGTAAACAGCCCAACGAAAGGTTCTCCCAACTTTCACAAATCAGACCACAAATTACGGCAATTAAGGAAGTATTTCGACGCACGGTTATGCACCACTGTAGTTCAACTCCGAATGACTTCAACGCCGTCACTCGCCGTGACACATGCGCATAAAAAGTGTCAACCCACAAGACAAATATCTATCTTTTTAATGGCCGTAAGATGAATATTGAATTGTCTACTGGATAACAGCTCGTTACAGGGAGAAACGGAAACTGAATTAAGCGAAGGGAAAGAGAGAGGAGTCTCAAGTCGCTAAAGAAAGGATAAATGCAGACAATACTGAAAGTTTTTCAAGGAGGCGGGGTCGGGTGGAGGCAGGGAATGTTGCTATGTAGTACCGTAATTTTGATGAGTACATTTTTCTTTATGTTGTTGCAATTCTCAACCGTACAAAGTTTCTCTGTTTTTCTTATATAAATTAATCGTGATATTTAGTGAATTACTAAAAAAATTCTTATAAAATACGCCCGAATGGATAGCTCACTATAATTGGTAATTTTGAACATACAACGTAAGATGGTTGTCACTCGCTTCTCAAGAAATTCAAATTGTTAACGGTAATCAGTGCCGCGTTTGTTTTATTCCAAATTAATTGTTCATTGAATTGCAAGGTTGTGGTGAACTTTGATGATAGTAACATAATCTGTATTATGGTTTAATTGGTTGTTATTATGATGATGATCATAATTACATGAAATTGAATCTATTTTGTCATGGAAGATTGCCTTTTAATATAGCTATCAAAAGCAGCACGAAAGTGTTCTGTTTACGACATCATTATTGGAGTTACTTCCAAGGTTCTCGTTATTAATAAATTTTCTTGCACCAAATCGGTGGAAAATAAAAAGCAGAGACAGCACGATCTTGAGCCAAGTTTATTATTAATATTATTACACTTATTATTAAAACTTCCTTTGCGAAATATTTTGACACAGATCCTCGACTGCCTAACGAGATCTGAAGCCTCCTCACGAGTGATTAAACCAAGTCCCCAACGCCATTGCAGAGCCCCAAGAAGGAAGAGAACCCGGGCGGCATCTCCTACCAAACCCACTTAAGCCAGAAGCGATCATGTGTCAGACTTCATGCGTTGCCAGGCGTCAGGTGGTAACTTTTTCTATGTTCGGACATAATCAGCACTGAAGGGTTGTCGGGGTCCTTAAAAAACCTTAAGTCTGGGATGAAGTTCTTCGCAAATTACTTCTGTGGTATCCTTTGCGCGTGGCCCTCAAGTATATTTACTACTGTCTTTATATTCGCACACACATTTATATACATATATATGTATGATTGTATGTACATACGCTTCCATGCATGCATGAATGTGTGTATGTATACCTTTCGGGACTGACGTTTCTGAAGGCCGCCACTAACGTTCAGGTAAACCTACGCAGGTCTGCTTGCGCAGTCGACCTGGTTAGGCACACCTGAACGTTAATGTGAACAACCGGCTGCCAGCACAGTTTTCTTCTGCTAGTGCAGGCAAACCTGCGCAAGTATACCTGAACGTTAGTGGCACCCTTAAATATTCTTAACGGTTTAGGCTGAGGCATCAGAAATGCCTCCTATATATTCAGCTCCTCTCACACCCGGTGGCCAGCCAATCAGTAGCGTCGGAGGAGGGGTATGCAAGTCTGTTTGGAGTACGGCTCAAGTGGTTTATCATTTTGAAATCGGTTCTCGCCACACCGTTCGCCAAGTGAGACTATCAGCCTGCGTTTTTTTTTTTTTTTATGTTATTTTTCCCCTGAATTAGCGTGTACGTTTTTTCATTCACCGTCCACGTTGGGTGGGATTTATTATGAAGAAACTGAAAGCAGGTAGGGTAGATGAGTAACGGTTCCCCATGGTTTACAAGTAATCCTAGGCCTAATCTTGAGTCTTGTTTTGACGATTTTTCATGGCTGAATCCTGACTTGGACGAAACTTATTTTCTGATGATGGTGGCTTTATATAAGACTTTGTTAATATCATGGGGTAAATTCACCTCACTAACACAGCTGTATGATAACGAGTTAGGGATTATTATTATTATTATTATTATTATTATTATTATTATTGTTATTATTATTATTATTGTTGTTGTTGTTGTTGTGGCTGTTGTTACTTTTTCTAATTTATTGTTATTAGCTATATGAAATAA
>JANJGK010000024.1:32185756-32193256 GCA_039081455.1 Macrobrachium rosenbergii | reverse complement strand
TGCCGTGTGCACCGCTCTTGTTACTTATGAATATCACCCCAGTATGCTCTGACGTAGCCTCTACCCCACAGCATCCCCCAGAAAATACAAAAAAAAAACACACATTCCTTGAAAGGGTAAATTCGTGGAAAATACAATTTCAACTGCATGATTTGTGTGTGCATTTAAAAATCATCTTGGTGTTGTAACTATTGAAAGTACTACAGTTACAGTATTAGAGTTAGATACAGATAGATAGATAGATAAATACAGAGTGTTTTTTCGTATTCACTTTATTCACTGAAAATCTTTTCACAGGAATATAGCAGACTTTTTTTTTATAATCCAGCGCGGTGAATTTAACGCAAGGCGTTCCGGGATACTGTTTTATTAACTAATCTTAGCAAAAAAAAATTAAAGAAAAAACAGCACTATTCTTTTCCTTTAAGAAGCATTTAACCAACAATGGAACGAACATGAATCTTCCAGCATTTTAGGAAGACTTTCTTGATATATAAATTAAAAATGAACTTTTGTTTTGAGGTATGGTCACGACCCATTGAAATATAACACAATTCTAATGTTTTCTACACTTTCAGTGGAACCATAGCAATAAACGGAAGATTTCATTTTTTCCTAACTGTATGTTATTATTATTATTATTATTATTATTATTATTATTATTATTATTATTATTATTATTATTATTATTATTATTATAAAGAGGACAGAAGTCTGAGTTTTCATACTTGGCATATAGGCGTATCCCACTTTTAAAAAACTCTGTCGTATAATATCTTACTCCACTGCTTCATTGTTTCTTGAGTTATTTAGTGTTCTTCTTCTTCTTCTTCTTCTTCTTCTTCTTCTTCTTCTTCTTCTTCTTCTTCTTCTTCTTCTTATTATTATTATTATTATTATTATTATTATTATTATTATTATTATTATTATTATTATTATTATTATTATTATTATTATTATTATTCATAAAAAAACTCAGTGTCTCATGAGTCACTAATATGGTGAAGAAATTCGAAATGATGTCGGTGTGAATATATATGAAAATATAAATAGAAAGTTTTATATATGTATATTTTTAATATATATTTACACTTACCTCATTGTGGATTTCTTCAACATTATTATTATTATTATTATTATTATTATTATTATTATTATTATTATTATTATTATTATTATTATTATTATTATTATTATAAAAATGAAAATAAGAGTATAAGCTATGAGTCCTGGTATGTAAACGTTTTCCGTTGAATTCCGTCACATAATTGTTCGTAATTTTTTTTTCTTTTAAAGATTCATTGTAAACATTCATGCCTGTGTCGGTGGCATTTCAAAAGATGGTCGTTAATGATGTTGCATCATTGTTTTTTCCTTTGCAATAATTGCTCGTTTAAAATAGGATGACAAAAGACCCATTGTTATGGAAAACAATGGAAAAGCTTGAATTTGGAAGTAAATGAGTTTAGTGTTATTCATATCACCGAGGAGAGGTTAGATCCATTGACATTGGTAGATGTTTGAAATGAGAAAGACTCCCTTTTTTCCATTTTTTCCTATTTTTCTTTGTTCCGACGAAATGAAAGTTGCAGCTTTCATGAAAATGACAAAAATTCCCCTCTTTTTTCCTTCGAAATGAAAATTCCAGCTTCCATGAAAAATCCCTTTTTTTTTTTTTTCTTCGAAATGAAATTGCAGCTCTCATGAAAATGAGAAAAAATACATTTTTAAAAATTTTTTCCTTCGAAATGAAAATTCCAGCTTCCATGAAAAATCCTTTTTTTTTTTTTCTTCGAAATGAAATTGCAGCTCTCATGAAAATGAGAAAAAATACATTTTTAAAATTTTTTCCTTCGAAATGAAATTGCAGCTTTCATGAAAATGACAAAATTTCCGTTTTTTTCCTTTTTCATTCAAAATGAAAATTGCAACTTTCATGAAAATGACAAAAATTCAGTTTTTTACTCTTTTTTCCCCTCGAAATGAAAATTGCAGCGTTCCTGAAGACGAGTAAATTTCCCTTTTTCTTTTATTCCTTCGAAATGAAAATTACAGCTTTCATGAAAATGAGAAAATTTCCCTTTTTCTTTTTTCCTTCGAATTGAAAATTGCATCTTTTACGAAAATGACAAAAATTCCGTTTTTTTTTCTTTTTTCATTCAAAATGAAAACTGCAGCTTTCATGAAAATGACAAAAATTCCGTTTTTCCCCTTTTTTCCTTGGAAATGAAAATTGCAGCTTTCGTGAAAGTGACAAAAATTCCGTTTTTTTCCTTTTCTCATTCGAAATAAAAATTGCAGCTTTCATGAAAATGAGAGAAAATCCCTTTTTTCCTTTTTTTATTCGAAATGAAAATTGCAGCTTTCATGAAAATGAGAGAAAATATCTTTTTTCTTTTTTTCTTCGAAATGAAAATTGCAGCTTTCATGAAAATGAGAAAATTTCCTTTTTTTCTCTTTTTTACCCTCTAAATGAAAATTGCAGCTTTCATGAAAATGAGCAAAAATCTTTTTTCCTTTTATTCCTTCGAAATGGGCAGCTTTCATGAAAATGGCAAAAATTCCCTTTTTTTTCCTTCGAAATGAAAATTGCAGCTTTCATGAAAATGACAAAAATCCCCTTTTTTTTCTATTCGAAATGAAAATTGCAGCTTTCATGAAAACGACAAAATTTCCTTTTTTTCTTTTATTTTCCTTCGAAAGGAAAATTGCAGCTTTCAGGAAAATGAGAGAAATTCCTTTTTTCCATTTTTTTTCTTCAAAGTTAAAATTGCGGCTTTCATCTTTGTGGAGAACATGCGACAAATGATGAGCATTCTATGAACGTGTATGAGGTAGGTAGTTTTCTGCAAAGGGGTTGCACGAAAAAATAAGTAAAAAATGCACGGAAGTTTCTTCTGAGCAATCGAGTTTTCTGTACAACGTATAATCAAGGCCACCGAAAATAGATCTATCTCTTGGTGGTCCCGGTATAATGCTGTATGAGCCGCGGCCCATGAAATCTTAACCACGGTCCGGATGATGGCTTATCCTATATCGTTGCCAGACGCACGATTATGCTAACTTTAACCTTAAATGAAATAAAAACTACTAAGGCTAGATGGCTGCAATTTAGATGTTTGATGATTAGAGGGTGGGTGATCAACATACCAATTTGCAGCCCTCTAGCCTCAGTAGTTTTTAAGACCTGAGGGCGGACAGAAAAATGTGCGGACGGACAAATAAAGCCGAAACAATAGTTTTCTTTTACAAACTAAAACCACAGATTGGAGAACAAATATATGAAAAAACACATACAATTTCGGAGCATCATTCTCATTCTTCAGTGTGAAGATATATTAAAACTTAAGTTAGGCTGAAGAAGTTTGCTACAAGGGGGTTAAACGAAAAAAAAACAACAAATTGGAAGAAGATTTCCAAAATCATACAGTTTCGGAGCGTCACGTGCTCCTTCTTCAGTGTGGAACCATTAAATAAAACTCCAGTTGGGTTGTAATGTCCCCACACTGAAGAGGGAGCGTGAAACTATATGTGCTTTTGAATATATGTTATCTGAAATTTTTGTTTTTTTCAAGTTTCAAATGTCGATGTTGATCTGTTGTCATAAAAGGGGTTACATCATTAGCATCCAAGAGGCGAGAAAGTTTGCAAATGGCGCTGTTTGTGTCAAAGGGTTCTTCGCATTGCTGATGAGCCATCTGTTTAATCTTACGAAGCGGCAAATAATGTTGGAAACTGATTGTCCAGTAGGTTCATCTGTGAATCGAATTATGAAGAATTATGTGACGGAAGACTTTTACATACCAGGGTAATAACTTATATTCTTATTTCCTTTTTATAATAATAATAATAATAATAATAATAATAATAATAATAATAATAATAATAATAATAATAATAATAATAATAATAATAATGTCAGTGCAAATATATATTAAAATATATATAAAACGTTCTTATTTTTAATATCTATTTACACCGATAACATTGTGGATATCTTCACCTTTTTAGTGATGCATGAGATTAAGAGATTTTTATGAATAATAATAATAATAATAATAATAATAATAATAATAATAATAATAATAATAATAATAATAATGTAAGTGTAAATATGTACCAAAATGCATATAGAACGTTCTATAGATATTTTTAATAACTATTTACGCTGACATCATTGTGGATTTCTCCACGTGCTTAGTGACGCATGAGATTACAAGATTTTTATGAATAATAATAATAATAATAATAATAATAATAATAATAATAATAATAATAATAATAATAATAATAATAATGAGGTGGTTATCGTTGTCTTAAAATATTCTTTTTTCGCTCGAGATTCTTTTAAAAGGAATGATATAGGCGTGGGAGCTCACTCTCAAGAAAATCCTACGGAATAAATTAAGAAAAATGGAACAAAGGACTAAAAATGTCATAGAGACAAAAATTATCACAAAGTTTTATGAACTTTCGGAAGCGTGTCTTATCGCCGTGGGCAAACTGTCAAGGGTCAAAGCGGGTCTTCTGTAATTTTGACGCCATACGGTTTACAACTTTACATCTATTCCTTACATAATTCTCGCGTAACAAATAAACAAAGCAATGAATTGATAACAACAGTGCTAAAAATGAAAGAAAATCATACGATATTTAAATGGATAAAAGTCAAAAGCGTTTTACATACGGCAGCCAGCCTTTGGTATTTTCATTATTTTGTAAAAATACAGAGGTGCGCAAAAATGAGTATCTTTTTGAGAAGGTGTTGGCTTTCATGTAAATAATAGAAAATTTATACTAGCAAGATACACCCAGACACACACACATATATGTATGTATATATATATATATATATATATATATATATATATATATATATATATATATATATATATATATATATAATATATATATATATATATATATATATATATATATATATACCCACATTTTATGTACAGTATATATATATATATATATATATATATATATATATATATATATATATATATATATATATATATACTATGTCTGTCTGTCTGTCTGTCTCTCTCTCTCTCTCTCTTATTGGCAATGAATCCATCTTCCGGATTCATTTCTACACAATTACATGTAAACTGCCACCCATTTACACTAGACTAAGGGAAAAAAAAATCATGGGAAAGAGGAGGGGAGGAGGAGGAGGAGGAAGGAGTTAATGGTACAACCCCAAACCGCTCTTCTCCTCCCCCTCTCCAGACTGAACTACCTCCGCCTTTCCCGGGGGACTGCCCCAACCCCTCCTCTCTGGCAACTTGCCGGGGCGTTGTTGTTATTATTATTATTATTATTATTATTATTATTATTATTATTATTATTATTATACTTGAATGATTATTAGTATCATTATTATTATTATTATTATTATTATTATTATTATTATTATTATTATTAAAGTTTTCCACAGGGGAGTTGAGGTCCCGGGAAGAGAAAGGGGCACGGGTGTAAGGAACCACCCTCCGGTACCCCACAGACACACCCCCAGCGTTTCAAGGTCACCATTTGACCGCTGGGGAAATGATAACCTCGTTATCGTGAAACGCGTGACTTTAAATTGTTTTAAGTAAGTTTTTCTTTTTTTATCATATATATATATATATATATATATATATTATATATATATATATATGATATATATATATGATATATATATATATATATATATAATATTTGTATATATATTTATATGTGTATGCATGTATGTATATATATATATATATATATATAAATATAAATATATATATATATATATATATATATATTTATATATATATATATATATATATATGTATATATATATATTTATATATATATACATATATAAATATATATATATATATATATATAGATTTATATATATATATATATATATATATAGATTTATATATATATACATATATAAATATATATATATATATATATATATATACACACACATATATCAGTAAGGACACCAATGAAGGCCAAAACCCGGAACAACATTTTACACAGCTTTATTGGGACATGTTTCGAGCAGTACTCTCACTCGTTATCAACCTACAAAATTAAAATGACATTCAATTCTTATAATAAAATTCAAAATATATAATACAGTAAAATTACTATGAAAATAAGAATACGTTTAAAAGATGGCTAATCAAATTGGGAACGTTTGTTTAGGGCTTTACAAACGCATGATTTTTATACCAACAATCCCAAGGGCTACTCGTATGATTATTTTAGATCAACACTTAAACACCTTGCGTTTTCATCCTTTTACAATTATAAACCAGAGACCAGGTATTTACTTAGTACTGACGAGTTTAATATCATACAAAGTCTAGCTAAAGACACATCCATTGTGGTTACAAAACGGTGTAGTCTTGCTGAATAAGACAGAGTATGTTGAGGAAAAGATAGACATCCTTAATGATCAGACCAAGTTCCAGGAAGTTAAAAAAGACCCTTTCAAATGTATTGTGCGTTTAGAAGATAAAGTCAATAGAATAGTAGACAAGCTACATATATAAATCTGGTTGTTTTTCTAAAGGTGTTTTTCGTGGCCTTCAAGCGTCCGGGTCTAGACCAGGACGACTTTACGGACTCCCAAAAGTCCATAAGGCAGATCGCCCATTAAGACCTACAGTATTTTATCAGCTATTGGAACTGCTAACTATAATATCGCCAAGTTTCTTGTTCCCATCCTTGCCCCGATAACTACAAATGAGTATACCTTAAATGACTCCTTTCATTTTATTAACTGCCTAAGAAACAGTAATTTTGATAATTGTGTTATGGCTTCATTTGATGTGACGTCTCTGTTTACTCAAATTCCACTGGATGAGACGATTGACATTTGCCTGAATGAGTTGTCTAAAGATAATGATTCTGTCAGTGGGTTTAACAGGTCGCAGTTAAAGGAACTTTTAGTCTTAGCTACCAAAGAATGTTACTTTTTGTTTAACGGTTTGTTATATAAGCAAATTGACGGTGTAAGCATGGGGTCCAGTATAGGACCATCTTTGGCAAATGCATTTATGTGTTTTATGCAGAAAAGATGGTTAGACGATTGTCCTTTAGCTTTTAAGCCCTTGCTCTACAGGAGGTATGTTGATGATACCTTCTTAGTTTTTAAGAGTCGTGGCCAGATTCCTCGTTTTTTGGAGTACTTTAATAGTAAACATAATAATGTAGAATTTACTTGTGAAATCGAAGATAATCATACGCTTGCTTTTCTAGATATTCAGGTAAAAAATCTTGATAATAACTTTCACACCTCAGTCTTTAGAAAGCGTACTTTCACGGGTCTTATGTCTAAATTTCAATCAGCTACACCTTTGAAATATAAGATGAATTTGATATTGACTCTAGTAACCAGAGCATATAAAATCTGTTCTAGCTTTTTGAATTTGCATGAGGAATTGGAATTTCTAAGGTCACTTTTAAAAACAATGGCTCTCCGTTGAATTACGTAAACACATA
>JANJGK010000024.1:32179812-32185656 GCA_039081455.1 Macrobrachium rosenbergii | reverse complement strand
TTTCTTCTCTGCGATATTTTATGACTCGGGATAACAGGAAGTCGTGTTGCCTTATCCAGAGATATTTGGTGACTATTTCCTTGGAGGTATTACTGCCCGAGAAATATATGGACAGTGTCATCCCTGAATTATGGTGATTTCATGACTCGACATTAAACTTGACAAAAGATGGAAGGAAATTTTGCTATACATGAAATGGTTACTGAAAGAGGAACTGATAGAGGGAAGTGAACAATGATTGTTTCTTTGAAGATATCTGCTTTATAACAGTTATATCGATATCATTCCTGAAATAGTAGCGATATTAAGACTTGAAATTTAGCAAAGCAAGAATGCAGTTCTGTAATTCACTAGATGGCCGCTGGAAAACACAGATAAAACGGAGTAAATTATGGCCATCCTCTGAAACTAAAAGCCTCCATTTGGAGGGTCATTTACCCCTGGCCACCAAGCAATTATCTCGAGAACCGGAATCTTTCAGAAAGAGCTTTTGCTTCGTCAACTGAGCTTAGCTCGAAGTCCAAGGTGCTCTCACTAAAGAAGTGACAAAAAAAAAAACAGTTTAGAGAGAGCCTAGGCAGAATAGCAAATAGCTAAAGAAACATAAGAGTAAAAACTTACCGTTTTCAAAATATTCGATTGTTCATGAGGCTAAATTTGTAGGAACGCAAGAGTATATGAATGAAGAGTAGTTTTTCTGTACTACAATAGTCTTTCTGTACTACTACTACTACTACTACTACTACTACTACTACTACTGGTGAAGCCACCCATCTGGGATAACAGGGTCTTAGGACAGTTTAGGCAGGACAGAGCACCCAAGGGAGTATTGTTGCTCTTCCTTGATTATGCAGACCTTTGGCTAGCAATGGTTCTTCTTATTTGTGAAAGAGAACAAATTTCATATGACGGACAATGTGCTAATGGCATCATGAATAAAAAAGATTTAAACAAAAAAACTCTGAAAAGTAGTTTTTAACTTGGAACAAAAGAAAAAGAAGGGAAACAAAAGGAGAGTTGGTTAAATTACGTTGAAACTCCTTTATTCCAGTATGGACATTACCATAAGGCCTGATGTAAACCTCTGGACTGTTTCCATCCAACCTGAGTATATAAAAGCTGGGAGCATGTCAGTTTTTTTTTTTTTTGCGTCTTATGTAAATATTTCTTGGCTGGACAAAAAAGCAGGGAGTGTGTTAGTTTTTTTTTTTTTTTTTTTTGCACCTTATGTAAATAGTTCCAGTTTTAATGAAAAAGTAATTCTTATGCCCACGAGATTTCGAGATGATGTTTTGAGTTACTTCTTTTTGAAATATTTCTTTTAATGTTTATTTACTGATGAGAGAAGAGATGTTGTTACTTGTAATGTTTCAGAAGTCTGAATTTTGGACCAAATGACGCCCATAAAATCCCCGTCACTGACTCAGGAATAAGAGCAAGCGACGTCGGTGGAGTAATCCTACAATTGAAGCCTGTCATGAGGCTTAAGCTTCACAAAGAGGATTTAGCGAAAAGCTCTCTCTCTCTCTCTCTCTCTCTCTCTCTCTCTCTCTCTCTCTCTCTCTCTCTCTCTCTCTCTCTCTCTCTCTCTCTGTGGTGAATCGCTTTCCCAGATTCAATGTGACAGTTTCGTGTATTGGAAGTATCATGGAAAACTTGAGACAGATTTGGAAGAAGTTTGCACTCAACGCTGGATGTTGCTTGCATGTACTTGCTTTCGTTTCCCCCCCCCCGCCCCGCCCCCACCCCCCCCCCGCCTCTCTCTCTCTCTCTCTCTCTCTCTCTCTCTCTCTCTCTCATACAAAGGTTTGCTTCATATTTGCATTTCAGCTCTTAATTTAATTTTTTTCCTCTCTCGCTTCAGAAAAGTTTTGCTCTTTTTGCTTACAGCCCGTTTGCTCTCTCTCTCTCTCTCTCTCTCTCTCTCTCTCTCTCTCTCTCTCTCTCAGGTATGTTTGTTTGTGTATGCAAGTTCATGTCATTGTATGACATTCAAAAAATATGTAGTTAAATTTGCATATGAAGAGGTGGAAAAGTCCAGGAACCATATATTATTAAGATGTAAAGTCATCAAGAACAAAAAATTCAACTTTGACTACAATCAAAAGACAATTACGGTGATAATTTGCATAATCTCCTTTACGAAATTAAGGCACAATGCCATAGTTCGTCTCTGTCAAAACACAAGTAAGAATATGCCCTGAAGTTTTTCGGCGAAGTCGAGTTTTCTGTACAGCCGCTACAGCGTATAACCAAGGCCACAGCAAAATAGATCTATCTTTCGGTGGTCTCGGTATAATACTGTGTGAGCAGCGGCCCATGAAACTTTAACCACTGGCAACGGGCCAATGGTGGCCTGTCCTGTAGAAGGACGATTATTGTCAAATTTAACCTTAAATAAAAGAAAGACTACTGAGGCTAGAGAGATGAAATTTGGTATGCTTCATGACTGTAGGGTAGATGATCAACATACCAATTTGCAGCCCTCTAGCCTCAGTAGTTTTTAAGATCTGAGGGCCGACAGAAAAAGCGCGGACAGAAAAAAGTGCGGACGGACAGACAAAGCCATCTCAATAGTTTTCTTTTACAGTAAGCTAAAAAGGTTGGATTTATAACAGAAAACGGTAAACCTTGTAAGAACTATAGAATATATAAAAAAAAAAACTTATTTTCATCGATCTCACGCTACCTTCTCAAGTCGCATAAGAGGTTTAACGAATAATATTTACGTAGAGATAAAAAAGGAACCGCAGAAAAATGAAGGGTGGAAGTAAAGACGATTTCGAGATGAAAATGAGAATGGAAAAACAAAGGGGAGAATTATTACCGGAGACATAACCATAAAAGGAAAAGAATACGTTAGAACCATGTAGGATCCGGTTAGCAACTTAATGAGTTATCGTATGGCATTACACACACACACACACACACACATTATATATATATATATATATATATATATATATATATATATATATATATATAAATATGTATATATATATATATATATATATATATATATATATATATATATATATATATATATATATATATATATACGCATATATACATACATGCGTATATATACATACATGTGTATATATATACAGTATATATATATATATATATATATATATATATATATATATATATATATAATATTTGCATGTGTACACATGATTTCTTATCGTCCAGATAAGACTATTACCTCACCAGTGAGAGAGTTTGAACTTGATTCCAAAACGAGAGAGAGAGAGATTTAGCACGATTCACTAATCCAGTTTCATACGTACCCGGTATTTAGTCAATTGAGGTGCGTCAATGCCACGGTTTCGATGACGATGGTACTAGCAGTTTGAAGTACCGGAAAACTAACATCCTATTTATAGTTTAATATTCGTCTAATGACAGGTTGTTCGAGAATTTGAACTAGCTTTTTATCATTAAATTGTTTCCCCCCAAAGTATACTGCTGGTCTTCCGATGTGTGGAGTTACGCGATCTGAATATTTAGTCTGATCGGTTCTTGGGTTGGTGACCGCTAAGAAGTGCCAGGTGAAACTGGCACATAACCTCCACTGAAAATGACTGGCACGCGTACGCACCCCAGAAGTCTGATGGGGAAATGTAAAACCGGTAGAACAAGTGTGAGTAAGATCGAGGCCGCATTTTTATTCATCCTCTTCTGCAAATATCTAAAACTCGCTGCAGTGCAGCGCAGCAACGACATATTCCGTGACCGAGTCTCGAGGAACCTTTTCCAATAACGGGTGATGAAGAAGGAGGCGCCGAGCGGAATGCAAAAGAGGCCTTATTGTTTCGAATGAATCCTAAGCGCCGGAACGCCGTCGCTGTTCGGAGGTTTTAAATTAAAACGGGAGGCAATGGAACCTGACTGTGTTATCTACGGCCCTTTTGGCTCTATAATAAATAGCTATATTGCTGGCATACATTAGTTGGGTCCATGGAGTAGAATCTGTTTGTTTGCTGTTTTGCATTACAAGCTGTTTCGTTGACGTATATCGATGAGCACTTATTGTATTTTGATAAATATAATTTCCCTTGTTCGTAATTCCGCAAATTTTGTTGTATCTTGTGAAACGTTTAAATTCATGGCATACCCTACAAGATTATACATATTATACATATATATATATATATATATATATATATATATATATATATATATATATATATATATATATATATATATATATATATATATATATATAACTAAGGTATGAAGAATGAAATTTTCACATCTATTTTCGATGAATTCAATTAGGGATACCACAAATTCATTCATATTCTTAATACACGGTACACGAAAAAAAAATAAATCTTTTGTGAATGTTTTACTTTGTTCCCAAATAAGAATCAGAAGGCAGAGCGACGTTGTAGGTCATTTAGGTAAAGTTCTTTATAACTGAATTGGAATCACTTTTAGAACCAGAATTTTGCGTTGTTCTCTAAGTACCCATGTTCTTCAAGTTCTTGCTCAAATTTCTACTGTTGCAGATTGATAACATCATTCGTTTAGCATTTAAAAAAAAACAAATCTCATTCAAAGTCAGCAGAAAACGAGGCAGGGAAAGAATTACGGGACATGGAGACAAATTTGACTGAGTTTATCATTATTAGGTGTTCATGTATTCTGTAACTGGAGAAATTATACCTTCAAACAAATGTCCGAACACTGAAATTTTACGTACTTGTACGTATGTAAGTGTGTGTGTGTGTATGTATGTATGTATGTATGTATGTATGTATGTAGTTATGTATGTATATTAGCGAGCGCGGGGGCACACATGAGTATATGGTTGTCAAGAAAATTTGTCATAAATTAAATGCGGTTTGAAGCGAAAACTTTATTCTTTTGCTATTAAAGGTTCAAAAACTTCCCAATTTTATTAATTTTAAAATTAAAGTTATGTGCGCTCGCTAAAATGGTATCACATGATACTTGTGCAAAATTTATCACCCAGAGGCTAAAAGATGAGAGAAAATATTATGGGGTGGCACCACCCTCAAGCCAAACAATATGACCCAATAAAGAACAAAATGATAGAATGCACCGGGGCAATATTTCTATGATCTATTGTGATGTTTTTTTATTTTATTTTTTCATTTTTTGAGTGCAAAGGTTTATGGAACACTGAGGGTAAGATCGAATTATTAGCCAAGACCACGTCTACCCAGAGAAAAAAATAATAGAAAAACTGATAATAAAGAACGAAGTGTTGAACTCAGGAAGAAAAAAGGAAAAAGTAGGAAGCAAGAAAGGTGAAACTTAAATACAAAGGACAGGACACTTAACAAAAGCGGCTAACTGGAATTATGTGTAGTGAGACGAAAATGGCTGCCGGTATTAAGACGAAATTAGGATTTGCTCAGAGGTGATTGAAGACCTTCATTAAACGGGGCTGAAGAATATTAAATGCTCATTAACCGAAGCGGGATGGAAAATGCCTCTGGGAAATGAAGGAAAGGATTACGAAAAATGAGATTGTAAATTAAACATTATTTATCATCTTATAAGTGGAATGGGTTCAGGGTTCACCTGCCTCAAATACACACGCATACACATGCGCACACATACACTCACGCACGCACACATAGTTGTTACAGAAACATACAGCATACGTAAGAGTCCGGCGCGAAGACCAATAAAGTAAGTGAAGTTCAAAAGGAAACAATATTGTCAAAGGTCATTACTTAGACGGGTGACCACTACTGAATGCCGGAGCGAGATTGTTTCCCCTATTGTATACTGCTGGTCTTTCGATGTGTGAATTTACGCGATTTGAATATTTAGTCTGATCGGTTCTTGGGTTGGTGACCGCTA